>VZTF01002800.1:165411-317612 GCA_013397755.1 Cnemophilus loriae | reverse complement strand
TGCGGCGCCCTCCGCCGCGCGCGGCGCTCGCGGCCAAGTCCCGGGGCCCAACCGGGGCCCAGCCGAGGCTCGGGGGCCCCTCCCTCGGGCGGGCGCCCTCCGCGCCCCCCGAAGAACGGGCATCCTTAGCACCGGAGAAGGGCTCTCAGGGGTCTGTGTTACCGGTAACGGGCAGCGGGGCGGCTCAGCGGCCACATCAGCGATTGATTCCGTCCGGGCTGGCCGTTGTGCTGCGCGGCTCCCACCAGTGTCACCGCGCCCCGTGGGAATGGGAGGCAGCCGAGGTTCCTAGGGTGCATTTGTGCTCTT
Source organism: Cnemophilus loriae (assembly GCA_013397755.1). Classification (NCBI taxonomy): domain Eukaryota; kingdom Metazoa; phylum Chordata; class Aves; order Passeriformes; family Corvidae; genus Cnemophilus; species Cnemophilus loriae. The sequence goes on along the minus strand of VZTF01002800.1, from coordinate 317,303 downwards.
GTCCATAGTAAATTGACTCCACTGAGCCATTCCCCGTGTCTGCCCCTTGTGTCGATTTAAGGGAGACTCGCTCCTATCTCAGCCATGGGAGGGACAAAATGTCTGTACTTGGATGTCAGGAAATCTCACCGCAATGGGTTTTCTCACTGTGCTTTATTCTAGTTACAAAGCCCGTGCTGGAGCCAGCGAACAGCCCTAATCCAGTGCGCGGCTCCGAGCTCTCATTTGTGGCTTCGGACATTGCAGACCTCCAGGATTTTTTGGTTGGTTTTACCTGGTTCTTCTCCCAGAGCACCTCCCACAGTGCCTGCTGACGTGGGTGTCCCAAGTGTGCTCCCCCTGGCTGAGCAGATGAGCGGATTTGATTTTACCCGAACCGTGTGCTCAGAACCTGCCCCAGCTGTCCCAGCGGTCGCCTGTCTGGAGCCTTGAGGTGTGTTTACAGTTCCTTGTGTCGCAGGGCTGCAGGAGTGCTGCTGAGTGACAGAAGAAGCCAGGGGAGAGGGATGTGGCTCTTGTTTGAACCTGGGAGTCTCATGCCCCTCAGGCAGGAACCACAGCATGATTCATGTTTGTGCATTATTTGTACAGTGCACAGAGGTGTCCATATGTGATCCATGCTATTATCATAATCCATAAGGAGCCTCCTGTATCTTGGGTAATGCCCAAGCACAGGGTATTTATTCCCTGACTCGAGAGCTGTGTGCAGCTTCTGTAGGGGATGGAGATGGATCACCTCAATGTTGTCTTTGGGTTCTTTCAGGCTGCATATTGTGCCACTTTGCCGTTACTGGCTCGTGATGTGATGGGTCTGTCACGTGTTTGTTCCTGATTTTTCTGGAGGATGACGCAGAGCTCCGAAGATGCGCTGATAGGTTGTCCATGGGCCAGCCTGGTGGTTGTAGCGGAGAGCAAAGCCTGTGATGCCTTCTCATTCTGGGGAGTTTCTCGTGCTCACCTGTACCTGTGGCATTGCCCGGCCAGGGGCTGACATGATGTGTTCTCATGTGCTTCCAGCATATTATGAACAGGTTGTTCCCCTACAGGGTGCCGGGGCACTGAACAGGCTCCCGAGGGAAAGGTCACAGCCCCGAGGCTGCCAGAGCTCCAGGAGGATTTGGACAACGCTCCCAGGGATGCACAGGGTGGGATTGCTGGGGTGTCTGTACAGGGCCGGGAGTTGGACTGGATGATCCCTGCGGGCCCTTTCCAGCTCAGGATATTCTATGGTTCTGTGCTTCCAGTGTGAGGTGCAGCTTTTTGGCAGAGCCGTGGTGGCCGCAGCCTGCGCTGACACCATCTCCCTTTGCGGGCGTTTCCTTCGGGACCCCATCGCTTTTGGTACCTGGTAGTTTTTAGTCCAAAAAAGCACTGGAAAGGGTGAGGCTCTTCCCACCCCCATCCGGGCGTGCCCGGGGCGGTGCCGCTGCCCAGGTCCGTGCCGGGTGCGGGGCCGTGCGGGGCCGTGTCGCTGCCCCGTTCCGTGCCGGGTGCCCGGCCGTGCNTCTTCCTCATCTTCCTCCTGCCGCCGCCGGCCGCGCCCGGGCAGCCCGCGGGTGAGTGCGCGGGGCCGGGCCGGGCCTGCCGCCCGCACCCCCCTCGGCCCCCAATTCCCTTTCCCGGACAGCGCCGTTCCTCCTTCCCCGTCCCCTCCGGAGGGCCGGGCCCCCCCTTGTCACCCCTCGCCGGGGCCATCTGGGGAGGGTCTGGCAGTGGCTTCCCGTCCCCTGCCCTCGAAGGGTGGCAGGTGCGGCAGAGACATCCCCCCATAGCCTGGCCAGAGCGGGCGGTGCTGCCCGCTGTCCCCGGGTGCCCCGCGGGGGTCCCCGGGGGTCGCCGCTGCCAGCAGGAGGGTCTGTGGGTGGCAGCCCCACCTGTGCCCTGCCCAGCATCGTCTGTGCCAACGTGCTGCTGGTCGGGGATGCTGCGGAGGGCCCGCAGGACAGCGGGGTCCGCTGGCTGGAGCCTGGAACTCCGAACGAGGAGGTGATCCCGGCGGGGACCTCGGGTCCCCTCGCACCTGCCCGGGTTCGCAGGTGTCCCGCGAGCGCCGGCTCTCCGCTCCTCAGCCCTCCCGTGTCAGGTGCGGCCGGGAGCTCTGCCAGGCTCGTACGGAGCAGCAGGTAGAGCACCCCGGCAAAGCCCCTAGAGATGCAGGGCTGCCCTATCAGGGCAGGTGGCCCTGGCCATCGAGGAGCTCGGCTGTGGGGCAGGACCCCGCAGGCTGCTGTCCCCGGGGAGGTAGGGCAGGACTCAGTGCTGTCGTTCTGTGTGACTTCTCAGGAGGTGGTTCCGTGCTGTCCTTAGAGGCTGTTTGTGAATTGAGATGGTTCTGTTTATGGGCTCTTATGGTGCTGATTCAAGGCTGTACATACATGATGGGCAGAAATATCTCCCCTGTCATTGTCTCCCCCTCCTGAAGGGACGTGCGCTGTGTAAAACTTTTGTGTTTGTCATTAATGCATGTTTTTATAGTCAGGTCTTCCCAGCTGAGGAATATACAACTTGATACTGGCGCTTTGTGCTGAGGACAGTGCTTATGTGCACTGTGAGGTGTGTGCCTCCCCCTGAGGGATTCTGTGCTGGAATCTCTTCCTCGCACTTGCTGCGTTGTTGCTGGAGAGTGTGTGAGGTGAAAGGCAGCTTTGAGAGGTGGCTGGTGGTGGAGGTGGCACAGCGTGTTGGGCGCTGCCTGACTGGAGCCCGAGGAGTGAAGTCTGACAGTATGCATCTCTGAGATATCAGCTGCTTGTGCATCCAGTGGGATGGCTGGTGTTTTAAGGAATAAGATTTTAGTTCCTGCCTGTAGGAAAGAAGCACTGGTGCTAGTTCCTGATGGTGGATGGTAGTGTTCCTCTCTGCCTTTGGAAGTCTCTGTCCCATCTATTAATGCCAAACCTGCCATGAAATATAATGAACCTCCTTTGCCTGAGGTATGAGTGGGAAGGAGAGGGTGGAAACCTCCAACTTTTCGGTTATAATGTAAGTGCTTTTGACACACGCAAGGATGTAAGGCAGAAGTGGAGTGTTACCAGAAACCATTAATTGAAAATTCCTGAATGACCATAATCGGATAGTGATATGTAGCTTTAAGGGATTTGTGTCCATAGGAGCCTTCAAGATTTGACTGTATGAATTAAAAAAAATGCATAGGCAGAGACTGTTTTGTGCTACTTCATCTCTTTCTTGATACTTGGTGTCATAAACACACCAGGATGTTCCAGCCAGGCTTGGCCACAATTTTTGGTGTGTCTAAATGCTTAGGTTTAAATTTCTGGGGAGACAAGGTGTTTGGTTAAGATAATTCTTTTGTTCAGATCACAGAAAATGCAGCACTGCCTCACCCATATTGCAACAAATCTGGGACAATCATTCATCTAAGAGGGGGTTTGTGGTTATTTCCTGCATGTGAAAAGGAAAGAGAGGAAAGACATTTCATTGTAGCTAACGTTGCCTCTTGTAGTGCCTTGCTTTTGGAAAAAGGAAGTTTGAACCACGACTTTAGAGTTTCTGCATGTCTTGATCATTATTATTTCTCAAGCTAAAATTTAAAAAAAGGATAAGAATGTGCATTTCACAGTTCTCTGTGGTGGCCAGATGTAAAGCCACCGATGTCTCCAAAGAGAAGGTTCCCATGAACTCAGCTGAGAAAGCAGAGCTGACATTCACAGCTGGTAAGACAGGGAGGAAGTGAGCGGGCTCGGCGTGCTCAGCTCCTGTCCATGGGCCTGCAGTCGTGGGTAGAAGGGAGGGACTCCAGGGCCAGAGACCCACAGGAGGGATGTGCTGGTGAGATTGCTCACCTTGCTCCAGAGGATGGCACAGCTTTACCCTGCTTCTCCTTGTGAGAAGGTTCCGAGGTGCAGAGGATGTTGTGGCAGTACCAGTGGACATGTGCGACAGTACTTCTTGTGGAACAAGGGGAGCTGTTGTCTTGCAGACAAATCAGGCTTTAGGAAGGGCACAAGGAACGGGGAGAGTCTAGACAGGAAACACTTACAGCATAGGTCTGGATTTCAGCAAGGGGGAGTAAGAATTTTCTAGGAAATATTTCTGTGGAAGAGCTCCATAACCTGATCAACATCCAATATCCCCAGTGAAACACTGAAAGAAACTTCGTGAACTGTTCTGGCCAGGTTTAATGTCATACAAATATTCCAGGTGAGCAATACATTGAGTAGATGAGTGTGGTTCTCTTGCCATGATGGTTGGTCGTCTCTTCCTGCCTTCTGAAAGACACCAGCGCATCAGGAGACCCAGCAGGTCTGAAGACTGAGAGCAGGGGAGGGAGAGATGGAAAGAAAAATCTCAAGGAGCAGTGCTCTGTAGAAGAACAGCTGGCCAGATGTTCCCAGGTGTTTTGAAGATGAAGCACCACTGAGGCACTCTTTAGTCTTTGAGGTATGGGAGGAGCTGGGACTGCTGGCTCCACAGAAAACATTCCTACATTTAGTAGAGGACTTGTTATCTTTGTGTTTCTATAAACCTCTAAACATTTTTAAGTGGACTTGGATAATATTTGCATAGTGAAAGTGAAGGAGGTTTTTGCTTGCAGTAGTCCAAAGAATAAATCCTACTCCAACTGTGACCTTAGTGAAAAAGTCAAGTGGACCAAAAAAATGCTTTTCCTGGTGTGTCATTGCCTGGAGAAATCCACCAGCAGTGGTTCTGTTGTTTTGAAGGACGGATGTAAGTAAGCCAGGTCATGGAAGTTTCTCCTCAGACGCTGCTTGGCAAACTCCTGTATGATTCTGAAAATAGGATATAGAGAATGCAGACTGAGCTGGCAGCTGGTACCTCCCAGTCAGATGGGATTCGGGCTCCTTAAAGACAGGGATAGCAATCCCAGTCATTTGAGCACGAGAGAAGTATCTGTCAGAAATAAGTGGCCTTGAAAGGATGGTGCAAAGTGTTCTGCTGAGGTGGAAATAATTGTCTGTACAAGTATGAGAGGGTGAAAAATGGGGAGCAGGAGCATATTGGCAGGAAAGGAAATGAGAGTCAGAGTAGGTTAAATGACAAGTGAATCAGACATGTGCTATCTGTTTTGAGGGTGAGATTAACCTGTGGAGATCGATAAACACACAAAGCACATGTGCCTTGGTATGTGTGAGGCCTCAGTGGGCTGTTGTGTCCTGTTGTGGGTGCTTTTCTGGGATAGGTATCTCTGGCTGGAGAGTGGAGCCAGAACAGCCTGCTATGAACAGGCAGAGGTGTAGGGAAATATTGAATATTGATGCTCCGTAGTTGCAGGAAAGGAGAGGGAAGTATGAGAGCACACTGGAAATGTAAAGATTTGGAGCCAGAGAGAAGGGAGTGAATGGTCCATCTCCTTTGGGGATCAGAGGTGCAGCTTGAAGCACAATGAGCTGATCTGTCGAAGGTCGGAGATGCTCCATGGGCACTGGTCCTGCCCGGGGCCCTGATGGGCTGCATGGCTGTGTAATGCTTTTGGCACTTCTGGTGAGCAATCCCCTGCCAGAGCGTGGAGTGACTGGTGCAGCTGACCTCAGCTATTAATTGTAATGAATTGATGATAACCACAGTTAACTGAATGAGTTTTGGTATGAGCTGCTGACCTGCTCACGTGCTGATGAGTTTGTTTTTATGAAATTAGCTTGTTTTGTGGTGTAATAGGCCACAGTCCGAACTTTCCTCTTTTTAGTTTTTTTTTCTTCTGTTGAAGAGTGTATCTTTGACCTTCCGTTGCCAGGCTCGGGAAGGAGTCACAGCTCAGGAAGGATGATAACTGGGGGGAAGTGTGAGGGTGGGTGGATGTAGCTGTGTGCTGTGATTCTGTAACTGAGCCAATGACCCATGGGCATGCCAAGGTCTAGCAAGACAGGGGATGCAGTTTGGCCTTTGCTGAATATAGATCTTACCTGTCAGGCAGTGAACACACCTGAACACCCCCAGAGCTTCCCTCAGTGTCTGGAGAGCCATTACGGCTGTGATGTGTTCCGATGGTTTTCAAGCTCCCACATGCCATGGAGCATGCATGGAATTCCTATGGTGGATTTAGGGCGGGGAGGAGAAGATGATTCACATCTTCCTAGTTGTCTCCAGTGCTTGGTAATTAATGGCAGCCTTTAATGATATGAGATGCGATAAATATGGTCATGGATGCAATTGTGTTTTTCTCTCCGGAAACAAAATCTCAACCCAGAAATAGGTCATCAGCGTGTCATGTTCTCAGCAGTGACATGGTACAGCTCAGCAGCTGTCTTGGCCAGTGACAGAAAGCACCTCTGGATTAGAAGTCCTGTAACTTGCTGAAAATTTTATTCCAAACTGTACCTTTGTAGGAGGACGACGTGGGAGCAGGGTTGGCTTTCTGCTCAGCTGCACTCATCCCTTTGGTTGGGTTTTTGTTGAACTACTCTGTGCCCCCTTTGAGGGTTGCTGGTGATTTGTGAAATGCTGCACAGGGCACGCGGTGTAGAAACAGGTTCTTTGGGAAGTGAGGGGCAGTGCCAGGGAGATACCTGCTGGAGACTCCCTACCCCCATCACCTCCCAAACCGGGGGTGCTGAAGGATGGGAAGGAGGGCAGAAAGTGGGGAGAGAACTGTCAGAGCATTCAGAGAGTTGAAAATTGGCCTCTTTTAGTGCCGTTGCTCTAAGAGAATCCTCTTGGAGTTGTACTCTTCCCAGAAATCCCTCCCAGTTCTGCTTCATGTGATGATTCACTTATTTGTCTTCTGCTTCCAAGCTGCTCTTGGGCAAGCGTGTCATATTCCAAGCACTGCAAAGGTTGGCTGTGTCCTGCTGTTTGCGTAAGCTGTGCCTCGAGAGCCTCCAGAACCTGGCCCAAGTGTCCCATCCCCACTGCTAGGGGCGTGTGGGAATGGCAGTGGGAAAGGAGCAAATGCAGAGCAGTGACCTGCAGGAACTCGGGGCTGGGTATGAGTGTGTGGCTGGAAATGACAAATATAGAGAAGTGATTGCTGCAGTGTGTGCCATTGGTGGCTCATTCCAGGGAAGGAAGCAGCCCTTCCCTCCCTTGTTTTCGGGCCAGGGAGGTATTGACACTGTGTTCTGTAGCCAGTGAACCGAAGGGGCTGTTTTCAGGAATTTTATCTCTGCTTTTTTAATACCTTTTGTCTACACACGCTGTATTAATGAAAGTTCTGCTGCAGTGTGTGCCCCGTGTGATTTCCTGAGAAGCAGTGGGGCTGTGCCTGTGCTCGGGTGACAGAAATGCCGTGTGGCAGGCCAGGATAGCACAGTGCATCTGAGGCCTCCTGACAGGGACACGTGTGCTGTGACGGGAGGGCAGCTGGAAGTGATCTAATGGCTTGTTCTTTGGGGGTAGTGGTGGGAAGAGTGTGGAAGTGGACTTGCCTTTCCCTTGGGATGCCTTTTTGAGTGCTGACCCAAGGTGCTGATGATGTGTGTCAGCTTGCCAGGGGTGGGAAGAGGAAGGGAAAGCATCTGAAGGAGCCTGAATGTCACTGCAGCCTGGTGCTTTTTGGGGAACCCCTGGCATTTAAAGCCATTCTCCAAAGGATGGAGCAGGCCTCTCATGAAGGCTTTGAGCTCACAGTGCTGTCCTGCATCTAGAGAACCACAGGCCCTTTGGAGATGGAGTGTGAGTTTTGGTGTGCTCAGAGGGGCTGGTTTTTACTGGATGCAGCATCTCAGTCCCACTTGAGAGATTTTGGAGGATCTTGGACCCCAAACACCTGCCCCAAATTGTGGTGATGATTTCTGGAGACAGACAGTGAGGATAACTGTTCCCTTCCCCCTAACTTTGCTGGGAAGCTCAGACTCCTCTGATGAGCTCACTGATTCCCTTGCCATGAGCCAGGAAAACCATTTCTCTGGATGCTGCCTGTGATCCGGGTTGGCCAGCCTCCTGCTTCGTGGGTGAGCAGCTCCGAGCCAGGCACCAGCAGATGCCACCACTGATGGGCAAAGTAATTTGCATGCACAATTTGTTGTTGTTTACATAGTTAATATAAAACAGTTGCTTACAAAAACTGATAAAGGGAGCTTGGACTGTGGACTTGTTTGGTTCAGGGGATCTGTCTGATGTTGCATATGCAAATAATATGTAAAGGGATCTGTGATGGCTGCGTTGTTGCAGGGATTTGTCTCACCTCAGTTGTTTTGATGAGGCCCTTGAGAGCTCTCTAAGAGCATAATGAATAGTAGCACCAGCCTCAGGTCAGGAGTGCTGCGCAGGGCAGGAGTGTGAGGCTGAGCTGTGCCTTGGGGAAGTGCAGGAGCTGCTGGAGCCTTTGCGAGAGGCTGCACAGGGCAGTTCTGCAGCTTTGCAGCACAGGACACTTGGTCTGACACTGGGTATCCTTGGGTGAGTCCTTGCTGTGCTGACCTGCTTTAAATGCTGATTCGTGCTGATGAAGAGTGGTGGTGTATGAGATGGGTATTGGTAAGACAGGAGTTGGAATGTGAAGATTTCAGTTTGAAACTTTCTGGGAAAATTGGTGTTTTCTCTGCTGTTTGCATGTTGTTTTCTCTGGCCCCTCGCAAGGCAATCCAAGCATGCCTTGCTCTGAGGTTTGCTCTGTGCTCTTCTGTGTGTGGATTTTCCTGAAGTAGTGTTTTCTTCCTTGTGCCTCATCCTCTTGATTGCTTTGTTCCTTTAGCCAGTGTTTCTGTTCTGCTTTCCAGGTTTCCAGGAGATTTCCCTGCTCACTTCCTACGAAGTTGTAACTCCACAGAGATTGGGAAGAGAACGGCGAGAGGCTTCCAACAGCTCCTCAATACAGGTACTGGGCAGTCTTAAACATATCTTCAGCTTAGTGTCTACTTCCAAATAAAGTCTGCCTGAAATGCCCATGAGATGCTGCTGGATTCACCTGGCAGCAGGGAAATACCTGTCCTTGCAGAGAGCATCACCTCTGGCACTGCTGCCAGCTGGGGTACAGAAGTACCTCCCTCCTCCGGAGGTCACGAGTTGCTGCAGTGGATTTTTGATCTGGGTGTAAAACTTGCATCATGTTGAGTAAAAAAAACTGTGTTGTCCTTTTCTGGCTCTGACTGGGAACTTTTCTGTGGAAGTTTTAGAACGAAAGAATAAGAAAACCACAGTTATATTTTGAAACCATTTCCTTCATGTGACTTTTCCCCAGTCACACAGGAAGGGATGCTAGGTTCTGGAGGCAGGGACAAGTATAAAATAAATTTCAGGCTTATCCACCTTTGTTGGTTTCAAAGACTGTTTTATTCATTAACATGAGTAAAATGCACCTTTCTTTATATTCAGGAGAAGGTGTCATATGCTATTGAGATTGAGGGAAAAGAATACACGATTCATCTAGAAAAGAACAAGTAAGTGATGAATTTCTTTAAATTATTAAATTATTCAAACTTTTGTGTCCAGATGACAAGTTGGCAGGGAGCACACAAGTTTTGAATCCTGGGGTTCTGTGTGGGAAGGGCAGGTACATCCCAGCTCTGCAAAATGGGAAGAGATTGAGTCCTAGTGTCCTGGCCATCAGCCAGAGATGTTTTTCGATTTCTGCAGCCCTGGGGAACCCCCTTCAGAGCAGGAAGCTCCAGATTACTCTGAGGAGACTCAGGGAATCTACAACTCTTTCCATTCACAGCTAAAAATAAACAAGCTGAACTGTATTTCAAGTAAATATTTTCACTTTTGTCTGGATTTTGTTTGTTGTTTTAGTTTTGTGTTTTTTCCTGTCTCAGTAGCACAAGGACAGTAATAAATGAGGAAACTGACTTTCTCTCCAAGGTCTGAATACTGAGAACTCACAGCTGATATAGACGCTGTCTGTCTGGAGTTTAAGGGCCACTTGCAGCACCAGCACGTGGTCATTTACCAGGCCACTGCTGCTCCAAACTGCTGTTGGGATGGAGACACAACTACAAGCCCTTGGGGAGCTCCAGCTGCCACTTGCCAAGGCCCTGACCCTCAGAAACACGAGAATTTAGCTGCACCACATCAATGGAATTACCGGGATGGTGCGGCAGTCTTAGTCGTGGGAGACTTTCCCAATGCACTTCCTCCCTAAACTGAGGAAGAGAAGGCATATGCAGCAGACTGAGGGCTAGAACTTTTTATTTCCCTGCTTGGAGACAGGCTTTTAGCACAATTTAATGGGTTTTGCTCCTTGTTCTACTCTCTGAGGTTAGGTGTTTGGTTTGATTTCATTAGCAGTTCTACCATTCTGGTCTCTTGAATTTTGCTGTGAAAATATACAATTTCTTTGTTAATTTTGGAGGGTTTTCCTTTTTAATGTTTCCTTATTTAATTGCAGTTTACCTATTTGTCACACTTTTGATCAGGACCATCTTACTGCTCTGCTCCAATGTCAGTCATTTCATGAAATCCCTCTCTTATTCCTTCTCCCTTTTCATTGCAGAGAACTGCTGCCCAAAGATTTCACAGTTTATACCTATGACAAGGAGGGAAAGTTGCAACTGAAATATCCTGATGTCCAGGTAGGATTTCTTTCTGTTCACACCCCCACTGAAGGTGACTGGAACAGAGCATCTGTGGGATGAGGGAGTCGGAATTACGAAAGGGTAGTGTAGGAGTTATTCCATGGAAAGCATGTTTGCAGCCCTCATTCTGTTCAAGGCTGCCTGGCATGTTGCCTTTGGATATGTAGAATTAAAAGCAGGTTGTGTGATACAAAATGCATGAGAGCTTTTCTAATGGCTTCACTCTTAGGGATCAGTGTTGTTCCTTTGAAAGGGATGTATTAGTCATACATGATTCATAGGATCTTGTTCTTGAGAATAGAGCACCTGAGTCAAATGACTATTTGCTTCCTAGTTAAAATGGATGGGTTAGAGGAAAAATGCTTTTTCAGCATGAGGTCACAGAAGTCACGCTGAAGGATTAACACGTGTCCTCTGTGCTTTCTACAGTCCTTGCTGAGCAATGGGTGACAGAATCTGTAATATAGACCCCTATATCAATGTCCAAAAATGCCAGACTAAATGGAGTGTATGTGCCCCATGCTACCCTTTGTCTAGTTTCCCAAATACGTACATACAGAGTACACAGTGGAAGTATCCCACCTGTCAGGGCTGCTGAGGGCTGGACTGTGCAGCCAGCAAGCTCTGGCAGCGCAGCTCCGGTTGGCGCGGACAGCAGGTGTTGTCCCTCCTCCTGCTGCAGAGGTGACAGACAAGCCAGAACTTTCTGCCAGAAGACTGAAGAGTAATTTGGCCCAAATCTGTAGGGAGGGGCTGGCCTCGAAATATTTGAGGCAGGGTGGAGGACAGAACAGGAGAGGGATAGCCTAGGTCAAGTTAAGAAATCCAGCTGTGGTAAACTTAATACATTTTGTGTTCTTGGGTTGTAATCACTGCTGGTCAGTGGCAGATCAGAGATTGCCCTGGGTGTGCAGGAATGCCTGAAACGTGTGTGTAATGCACCTTTGTTTTCCCATCCAGGATCACTGCCATTATCAGGGATTCGTGGAGGGGACCCTGGATTCCCTGGTGGCTGTCAGCACTTGCTCGGGGCTTAGGTAGCACAACTCATCCTTTGTGCCTCGGGGGTCACACTGTGGCTGCTGAACTCCAAACGCAATTCTGCTGTTTTTCACTGTGCCTCAGCCAGTCAGGGAGCCACTGGCTGCACTGAGCTGCCTTGGTGCTGTTGTCCTGTGGCATCTTTTATTCAAGGAGCTCACGGATATTTGAAGTACCATCAGATAAGTTATTAATGCAGTTTGTTACCAGAGTGCAGTAAGTTGGTTTTGGTGCATATCTGGCTTACTTTCAAACATGCACAGATGGTCATGACAACTGTACCTATCGCAGAAATGGAAAGTTGAACACTATTCTCCAAATTTCACAAAATCGGCCCTAAACCTTATGCACCCCAAGTTTGATGGAATTTTTTTGTACTTTGGGCTAATTGCCATATATTCTGTGCCACTGATTTTTTGCAGGGCCATGCCAGGCACCAGAGTGGCAATAGTGTATTTGGACTAAAGCATTTCTGTTTAAGACCTGTGATGTAAGTCCTGGGGCATTGCAGATCCTTACAGAGGTGTTTAATTTACTGCATTTGTAAGGCCCTGCTCAGTGAAAGGCTGCTGCCAGGCCTGAAGTGAAGTGTGCTGGCTCACAAGAACTGAGGTATAGGCAGGCTTTGGTTATCCGAGAGTAACTGTTCCTTTGTTTAGCTATAAAAGTTCTAGGTAACTGTCCTCTGTCCTTAGTGCTAGATTTCTCACACACTGCCATATTTTAGGGGTTTGGTGACAATAGGAAATGTCACCTATGGGATTGAGCCCATGGATCCCTCTTCTGGCTCTAAACACATTTTATATCGACTGGATAATGTGAAGAAAGAGCCCACAACGTGTGGAGTAACTGCTGAAGGCCAGGAAAGGGAGCATGCAGAGGGAAATCTCCATCCCAGTATGACCCAGCTGCTGCGGGTAAGTCCTCCTCAGTCCCACATAATGGGTTTTGTGAGTTCATTTAAGAGTATGAAAGCAGCTTATCAGATTTCCTGGGACTTAGCACATACCTAAAGGTTTATGATTTGGGGGGTTTCTGCACTGCTGGAAAACTCAGTTCCTTCCCCAAAGCAGCTGCAGTTTCCTCCTGCTTCTGCACATGGCAGTGAGAGTGGGCAGCTGGTTGGAATATTCCTGGGCTTTTTGGGGGGACTTTTAAGGGCAGGAACGTGACCCTCATGGAGAGGCTTGTGAACAAAGTACTGCATCAGGAGCCAGGAGAATATTGTTGTGTTTATTCCATTCTCCTCACCCTCACAGAAGCAGTTTGGTGTGAAGGTCCCCCTTGACCTTCAAGGACTGCCTGTATAGGAACAAGAAATGAAAGCAGGAGAATGAAAAATCTTGTGTTTCACTTCAAGATCATTGGCATTTGCTTGTAGAATCTTTCTGCCCTTTCATAAAAGTGTGTGCTGACTTTCCAAAGCAACCTGTGCAGAGGTCCCTCGCTTCTGAAACAAGGGAGGTCTTTGTGCAGCTGAGTTTTAGTGTAAAACACAGAGACTGTCATTGCATTGGATTACACTGCTTGGGTTTGGCACCGTGTGCTTTGGGTGTGTCTCAAACCACTGGTGGTATCAAGTGAAACATGACAGTGTCATGAGGGGTTTTTTTGTTTACACTTGAATTAATAAATCTGAAGTTGTCTAAAACCTTTTTTTTTTTTTTTCCCCAGAGAAAGAGGGCGGTCCTGCACCAGACAAGATACGTGGAACTGTTCATAGTTGTGGATAAAGAAAAGGTGGGAGTTGTGTGTGGCTTTCCTTTTTTTTTTCTTCTCAGGAGAAGGCCTGGAAAGCCCTCAGGCTTCATTACTCCCAAATAGATTGTTGAAAAACACTTGACACTTTACCCAAGTTGTGCAAATACGCTACCCTAGAACTGGATAAATGTGTGCTATGCAATCCTCACTCAGAAAAAGAGTCAGCCATCAGACAGAGACAGGTTCTGTCAGCAAGGAATCTCGTAGTGCAAGGAAAGCACGTGGTAAAAACTGCCTTTGCTGTTGTCTTTGGAATATTGAGCTGCTGAGCAGTAGCAGGGAAGATGTTGCTGTCTTGGTTAGCATCTTCATGGAGATGTGGAGCCAGGCAAAAATGTTCTGTTCCTTTTTCTAACTGTTGTCTTTATTTCTTCTCTTTGTGAGACTAAGTTTCTTTGTCTTGCAGTTTGAAGATTTTGGGAAGAGTGAAACAGAAGTAAGAGAACACATGGTGCAGCTGGCAAACTTCCTTGACAGTGTGAGTAGGAGGGATGCTGTGTGCTGCAGCCCTGCTGCCTTTTGTAAATGTCCACCTTGGAGTCTGTTCTGGTGCCACTTTGGGGAATGCATCGCCATGGAAGCTTTTCCACCTCTAAATTCATCTGCACTTAGCCACCTTGAGAATTAGTTTAGGGAACTCTTCCAACCTGTGCTGCATCCAGTGAGTGACGGGACAGATTGTTGCAATTATTGTGTCTGTGTAAAGGTTAGAGAAAAAGCATGTCATAACTCTACTATTTCACATGATATTTGTCAGAATTGAGACTTCTTTTTATTTCTGTTTGGTATTGTCTTACAATGTAGCTAGTGTGGCATTTAAGCATTGATCCTGTAGCTAATGAAGGTCTAAATCACAGGGAAAATGCATTCTGGTGGTTCCAGTTGTGTACTAGCTGTGGAAAAAAGTCAAACCCACACAGAAAAGATGGATACTTGCAATAAGATCTCTAACACCAGGCCACTTGTTGTCTGAAGATATTAATAAATATTTCTCCTCTTTTTTCTCTCCAGATGTACGTTATGTTGAACATCCGCATCGTGCTGGTTGGTCTGGAGATCTGGAAGCATGAAAACATCATCAGCACGGATGGGGGAGCTGGGGATGTGCTGGCCAATTTTGTGCAGTGGCGAGAGAAGAACCTTGTTCTGCGACGGAGACATGACAGCGCCCAGTTTGTCCTGTGAGTACCAGCCCCTTCCCTTTGACCCCAAGAAGCTTGTTCTGTTCCTGCCTGCTCAGCCCAGCTCTAGTGCCAGTGCTCTTTATATGCAGAGGGACGATGTGGAAGAGGCTGACTTTCTCTGTAAGCACTTGTCTTAAATTAACAGAATAAAGGAATCTTGAGCAGAAAGCAAAAGCTTAACTGGTGCATTTGTGCCTGCAGTCAGTAGCGGTGCTCCTGTGTCAGCCTTGGAAAGCTGGAGCAGCGGGATTTGTGCCCCACAGGCAGGAGTGGTGTGCTGGTATGGGCTATGTGTACTGTACAGACAGATGATGGCCTCTCCTTTCTCTCCATGACTGTAGGAAGAAGGGTTTTGGTGGCACAGCTGGAATGGCCTATGTGGGAACAGTGTGCTCCAAGAGCCATGCAGGAGGCATTAACGTGGTGAGATTTCTTTAGCAATCTCTGAATGTGATTGAGATCAGTTTGCACTCTGGAAGTCTTCCTGGAAGCACAGAGTCTTTCATAACAAAGCTGAAGTGGCTTGGTGGGGCTCTTATGTTGTCCCCAACAATTTCTGACACTTCCAGGGTATCTGGATCACAACTTCTCTATAGTCTTCTGCTCAGCTTCCCCTCTGCTCAGTGGGCAGCACTTATGCAAAAGGGAGAGGATTTCTCTGTGTTGTTTTAAGCATCTCTGCCTTGAAAGTTTGTGGGAGCTATGGGTGTTCTCCAATCTGTCCTGTACTCTCTGACCTGCAGCTGTGGTGTCCTTGAGCAGTGCTGGTTCCCTGTGTGTTTTATATGGAATTGCAGAGCCTCCATGAACCAAGCTGCTGGTCTCAGATAACTGGCAATCCCAGCAGTCTTTGGACCAGTGACAGAAGTGGTGGAATTTGCACATTTCAGGAGAATTGGGCTGGTGTGGAGAGTTCTATTTTTTTGTGTTAATGTTGCAGCTGCTCTGGAAAGTGGAGATTGTTGGGTAGTGTGCCAGAGAGGTTTCTCTGAGGGCTCTTATTGCTAAGCAAATTCCATGCACTTGGTTGGAAGTCTGGCACTGTTGGTCTGAGAATCCTGATAATGTAGAGACAGAATGGCAAAAGTGTCTCTGTGGCACATAAGTAAACACTGACTTTGTCAATATAAGTGCTCTGCTGACTGCCTTCTGTGTCACTCCTGTGCAGTTTGGAAGGATCAGTATCCAGATGTTTGCATCCATCATGGCTCACGAGCTCGGCCATAACCTGGGGATGAACCATGATGACGAACGAGTCTGTCACTGTGGGGCAAGCAGCTGCATTATGAGCTCTGGAGCATCGTAAGTAGCTGGCCAAGGGAAGGCAAAGAAGGCTCAAAATGGCCCCTCCATGTGCTTTGTTTTTATGGATTACTTTCACCTTCAAATTCCTCTTGCAAAGAGTCCTGTTGTGCTTGTAATGGGGAAAGCAAACGTTCCCCTTGTTCTGCAAACACAGGGGATGCTGGGGGGTTGGCTTAGTGTAAAGCTCAGCTCATTTTCTCCATTGCAGGGGATCGAGGAACTTCAGCAGCTGCAGTGCAGAAGACTTTGAGAAGCTGACACTCAACAAAGGTGGGAGCTGCCTGCTCAACGTTCCGAAGCCTGATGAGACCTACAGCATCCCGTACTGCGGGAACAAGCTGGTGGATGCAGGGGAGGAGTGTGACTGTGGCTCACCAAAGGTTCGTAGCTGTATGTTTTCCAGTGGTGCCAGGGCAGCCTTTTCCCCTCACCCAGAGGGGACTGTATGTGACAGAGGGGAAGATTTTGTGACATTCCCAGCACTTGTGTCCTCAGGAATGTGAGAGTGATCCGTGCTGTGAGCCAGGAACTTGCAGGCTCCGATCCGGTGCTGAATGTGCTTATGGTGACTGCTGCAAAAACTGCCAGGTAGGAGACTCTGGGTGTTGTCTGGAAGTTGGGAAAAGGAGAGCATTGGCTTAGTCAGTGCATCTGTGAGAAGGAGTTGTCCTGTGTGTCCACAGCCCCATGAGAGCTTCAGATCAGACCCTCGTTCGGGCCATACGTGGGTCAGGTGCAGTGTCTGACTCTCCTGTGAGGTTCCTGTTTTCTGATGCAGTTCTCCCTCCCCTCTCTTCAGCTCCTTCCTGGAGGCACCGAGTGCCGGGCGAGTGCCAACGAGTGTGACCTGCCGGAGTACTGCAATGGCACATCCCAGTTCTGCCAGCCGGACTTCACCGTGCAGAACGGGCACCCCTGCCACAACCAGGAGGCCTACTGCTACAATGGCGTGTGCCAGTACTATGACGCACAGTGCCAGGACATCTTTGGCTCCAGTAAGGAAGAGCACAGTGTTACAATCTTTCTAAGAGATGTAACTAAAGAATACACTAAGTTTGTTTAAAATATATTTATTTGCTTTTCTGTAACAAAGACCAGCTGGCTTTGGCAGAGGATTTGAAGCAGTGGTGGTAATGGCTTAGCATAATGGTCATGCATTCTTCCTGTGTTACACTTAATGCTGTGCTGGAGATTCAAGCAATAATTTTGTTGCACTTATCATTTCTGGTACAGTGGGGTTTCTGCTCTATAGGGCTGTAAAGAAATACCAAATGCTAGAACTGACTCAGGTTAAGTGACTGTTTTTCTCGGTTTTTGAATTTGGAACCTTGTAATTCTGACGTTGTAACCTCTTCAGTGTTTTGGTCAAGTTCCTAAGCTCGCTGCTGCATGACAAATACTTGGTGTAGCAGCGTAGTTGCTCTGGGTACAGGAGATCCTCTGAGACTTTTCTGTGCCTGAGTAACGTGGCTCCTCTCTCTGGGGATGGGCTGTTGTTTGCAGAAGCCAAAGCAGCCCCCAACATTTGCTTTACTGAAGTGAATTCCAAGGGGGACAGATTTGGCAACTGTGGTTTCCATGGCCATGACTACAAGAAGTGTTCCAGCTGGTGAGTTGAGCCCAGTGCATTGGGAAGTTCTGAAATACGTAGTTGGGAATCTGAATTTGGGTGCTGTAGTGTCAGTTTGGGATGTTGTAGTGGGTGCACAGGGGAGGGATGCAGGGCTGTGGTGAGGAGAGCATGTTCCACATCTCCCATCAGGGATTGTGCTTTTCCTGAGTGTTCACATATGGGAAGATGAGAAGTAAATCATCATGTTTTCCTTAATGTAGAGATTCCAACAGCTTACAGAAAGAAGGGATAAACTACTCTTGCTGCACTGGAATGAAGCCCAGTTCAGTTTAATTTGTCAAGTTGCCTCAATTTTGTTTTCAAGTAGCATCTTCCAGCAGAAAGGAAAGATCGTGTCAAACACATGGTAGTCTCGCTCTCAGAATAAATTCAAGTGTCACTACAGTGTTCCTATGTTGCTGTTGTAGGAATGCCATGTGTGGGAAGCTGCAGTGTGAAAATGTGAAAGCCATGCCTGTGTTTGGAATCAAGCCTGCTATTATCCAAACTCCCATCAGAGGCACCACATGCTGGGGGGTGGATTTCCAGCTGGGCTCTGATGTCCCTGACCCAGGAATGGTGAATGAAGGCACCAAGTGTGATAATGGAAAGGTAATTAAAAATTTAAAAATGATATCCTAATGTCGTAATTCAGGGTATTCACGGGAATAAAATTTTCAGCTGCATTGTTTCATGGCTATGACCATTATTTTTTTATGCCTGTAGTTAATGTAAAACTAAATGAGTCCACTGATTCCCTTCACTGCCCAGTACTGCGCTGCATGTGCATCAGACATTTAATGAGCCTTTCATTTGTAGGTGAAGCGAAAGAAATTGAGTTTGTTAAGAGCCAGAATCTTTGCTCTGTCAATGAGCAGGAAGAGCCAGGCCCACACAAATGCCTTGAAGACAACTTTCAGTTAAAATCCAACTAAACTAAAGAGTGCAGAAGCTTAGCCCTAGCAGAGGAATGTGCATTCCACATGTCCTTACTGGGCACAATTTAATTGCTGTTCCTTTACATTCAGACTGGAGACAAAAGGCTCCAGTGCCAGCTCAGCCCCATGCTGAGAGGCCTTTTGTGGAACAGAGTTTCTGCAGAGTTTGGAATTATCAGTGAGAGTGTGTGAGGCTTTGTGGCAGCAAGCGCAGCATGGCTGTGGAGCCCTGAGCTAGGAGCGGGGATCTGGGGAGGCAAGGGGGCACTGAAATGCCATCATCCCTCATCTGTGTGCATCTCTGTTCTCCAGATCTGCAGGCACTTCCAGTGCGTGAGTGCCTCTGTCCTGAACTACGACTGTGACGTGGAGAAGCAGTGCCACGGGCATGGGGTAAGCAGGGAAGAGAGGCAGCAAGTTTTAAAATGGTGATTAGTAACTTTATTTTGTCTGTTTTTTGCCTGTAAAACTCTCTATAAAATGCCTCTAGGCAAGAGAACCTGTAGCAGTGTCAAAAAAATCTTTGACAAAACTCTCTGCCAGGCAAGAATTCCCAGTTCCAGTATTACTAATGAAATTTGACTCTGCATCTCACAAAGGAAAAAAAAAAAAACAACACCAAGCAAAAGCCATGGTGTGTAAGCTGTTGGGATAGCTAATCCTTGGAAGCTCTTCCTGAACAGTGCTGAGTGTGCTCAGTCATGTGAAATCTTGGGATGCCTGGCCAAGGACTGTTTGGAATTGACTAAGGAGTTACTGGGTAAAATCCTCCAGGCTGAGCAATACGAGGGACAGAACAGGTCATGGCTGCTGCACGCAGATTTAAATGCACAGAAATGGAAGTTACTGAGTATTTGTGTTTTGGAATACAGGTGTGCAACAACAACAGGAACTGCCACTGTGAAGCAGGCTGGGCCCCCCCTTTCTGTGACTCCAAAGGCTACGGGGGCAGCGTGGACAGCGGCCCTCCCTACAATGGCAAGTGGCTGTGAGAGCTGGGCTCTGGGCTGGCTGAGGCTGGGGCCGGGCGCTCCGGAGCAGCCCATGTGTTGGTGGACTTTGGTGCATGGCTCTGCATTGGCTTTCACTGGCAAAGAATTCTGACAGAGGTTTTCTGCTCAAGGTGTTGCACTTCTCTCTAGGGATGTTGGCGTAGGGATCTGTAAGGATCTGGACTGGTTTAGTTCAGGTGATTTCTGCCACCTTGGAACAAAGATCTGTGAAAGACGGCGGCACGGATGCAGATTGGCAGGAAATCTGAATCCTTTATTCAAACCCACAAACGGGTTTTTATGTATTTCTTAAGCACCACACTTCCTTACAGGGCATTGACCTATCCCACGTTGCCACATCAGCACACACGCCCCCTCAGTGCCCTTTTATGGGGTGATCACGCCCATCAGCTACCGGCGGGCTCCTTCTCGGAGGGTCCCGCCACGTGGCAGCCCCAAGGACAAGTCCGGACCAGCCTCTGAGCGGCCACGCGGTCCTTTGTTCTCTGTGCTGCCGTGTGCTCTGTCACAGGCGCGTCCCACACCCCGCAACTCCATCCCGTCTCTTCCCACAAAGATGCTCTTGGACTTCTCTGTATCCAGGCTGGGAAGGGAAGCCCCAGTGATTCTTGCATGAGAGAAAGCAAACTGACAGAGCTGGGAAGCCTGCTTTGCTCACTGAGGGTTTGAAGGTGAAATAGGAAGCCAGAGCCAAGCTCTAATTTGGAGAAAACTTACGGTGTGTCCACATGGAGTATATAAAGATGGGATTGGTGTAACTTCTGGGGCTGCAAGAATGATCTTGAAGACCGTTTTTCATAAGCTGGTATGGGTTTGGGAAAGCTAGGCAACAATCAATAACTGTGATGCAATAACAGGCTGGAGAAACACACGGGAGCTTGGGCAGATCCCTCAAATCATCAGATAAAAAAGGGGAAGGCTGTTTTAGTAGAGCCTGCAGGGGAGAAATTGCTGCATATAAAAATGTCAAGATTAAGAACCCAAGTTCTTTGTCTACAGCAAACAGTGGCTGGAGAAGAGGTAGATTTAACACCAGACCAAAAGGCAGAAGCTCTGGTTTCCTCTTTTGTAAGATCTTTAGTAACGAAACACTATAGTAATGAAAAAGGAGGATTGATCTCCTAATTTATTGTGCTGTTGCAGCCTAGGGTATCATGATATGTACAGCTCTAAAAGATAAACAGAAAGGATTTATTTGGGCATATATCTTACTGGATTCTTTTGGGGTTTTTTTTCTGTGAAAAATGGAAAACAGTTATAGAACCATTCTTACCAAATATTCACTGCTATTATGAGTCAGGTGGTGGTAACACCATGTCAGACTTATTTCTTGTCTGTGGTTTCGTCCCCTCAGACAAAGACACCTCGCTGCGCAACGGGCTGCTGGTGTTTTTCTTCCTGGTGCTCCCGCTGCTCATAGCTGCTGCTCTGGCCTTTGCCAAGAGAGACAGGCTGAAGCGATGCTTCAGGAGGTGGATGTCCCGCTGCCATTCGTGAGTGCCTCCTCCTTTCTGCCTTCTCCTCTGCCCTTGAGTAGTCCATGGATGTTTGTGTACGGGAGCCAGTGCCAGAGTGTGGAGGCATATCCCAGTCCCAGGATGTCAGGTGAAGGCCCCTGCATCCAGTGGCACGTGTAGCTTGCCTCTGGCAATGACAGAAAAGATAAATTCATCCCAAATCAAGAGAGCAGAGAATTTTCTCTTTACTGTTATGTTTATTCTTGTGCATTGGTGGTAGGGGTTTATATTTTTGGGTCCCATCTTTTTATAAAGGGGCAAGGGGGAGCTGCCAGAGTCCTGAACAGAAAAAGGATTGTTGTTTATTAGATTAGTGGTAAATATTATCTTTCTCACACTTGATATGTGCTAAGATAGTATAAATCCAGCTGTCAGGTTCACAGTGCCTGGGGTCATGGCCTGCACAGTCATTGTGTCTGGGTTCTGTGCTCACACAGTCCATATCCATTGGATTTCAGGTCACTTCAGTCACCTCCTCCTCGGCCAGACACTGAACCCAGGGACTACCAGCAGAGAGGCTTCTCCCGTGGCATGCCTTATCCTCCAAGAGCTGTACCCATGGTAGGAATCATCTACTTCCCCTTACTCTATTTGTTACTCTCAAGTAAAGAGATGAAGGCAGTTTATATCATTTTTGCCCTAATAAAAGCTTCAAAGTTACTTCATTTCTGAAAATTGTGTTTCTCCTTGATAAGAAGCAGCGGGAATATTTGTTTCCTAAGGGTTGTGTGGGGGGCTCCTCAGTTTCCCAGTTTAAGCTTTGTCCCAAGCTGTGCTTAGTTTACCTACTTTGCTGCTCTTCTCCTCATGACAGAACGCCCACCCCACGTGAGAAGGGGGGCAGGCCTGCCAGCTCCCCAGCCCCTCTCCTTGTCAGAGCAGTTGTCCTTCAAAAGCCACAGCCAGCCAGAGCACACTCCCAGAGCAAACCAAGTGCTGTCATGATCAGCCTTTCCATTTTTTACGAAATCCAGCAGTTCCCAGACTGCTGTTGCTTCTTCCTACCGAGTTTCTCAGAGGAAAGAGCAACTCTGACATTGTCAGGCTGGCTTGCAAGGGGTCTTGAACGTCACTTATTTAGTGACGTGAATATTTTGATTCCCCATGTGCAATTTGTGAACATTCTCTTTATATTTTCTTTGTAGGATATGCATCCAAATACCTTTCCAGTCCCAGCTTACCCAGTTAACCAGCACCCTCAGCAGGCTTTCCACCAGCCCTACTACTCCCCGCCGCAGTACCCAGTGCAGCAGCCGCAGAGGGTGCCCAGCAGGTCAGTGGAGTCACTGCAAATGCCCATTGGCAGTGGCACTGATGGGATTTCTTGTGCTGGCCTTCACTCCCGGGAGCCCTGGGGTGTTCCATCACGTGTTGTGTGCAAGCAGGGCTGGCTTCCCACTGGGAGAAGTTTCTCCTTCACTTCACCCTGAAAGGCAGCGCATTCATCCTGTGCTGTCACGGCTGTGTGGTGATGAACGAGGCTCAGAGCGCTGCTGTGGGGGCAGATTAGCCCAGCAGGTGGATGAAAGGCCTGTTAAAATAGTCAGTTTAAAAGCAAATTACTCAAAAACCTGTCATTTTGCTGATTTGTGAATGTTATGGCCAAGTGCAAAACCATTTCTCTTAACTTTGAACAGAAAGTTTTCCTTTATTTTTCATCTTACTTTTTAATTGTGCTTGTAAGATGCAGTGCTGTGCTGTGACACGCACAGGCCCAGGGAGTGCCAGGTGCTGAGTGGGAGCACCCTAATGTAGCTCATGTTGGTGGGGCATTTGGGCGGCGGGGTCTTTAGAGAATTTTAGGAGAAAAGGTGAGTTTTAACAAATGGGGGTTCCCAGAGGATTTCAGGCCATTGAAGGCACAGTCTGAGCATGGCATGCTCAAGATGAGTCTTGCTGTGGAGGCCGAGGGTGGCAGTGGTGGTGCGGTGGCCGTGGCACGGTGGGGGTGGGAGGCTGTGGGTGGTGGGCGCTGCGGGACTGACCGCGCCTCCTCTGTCCCCTCGCAGGCCCCCGCCCCCGCAGCAGAAGGTTGTACCTCAGGGACCGCCGCCACCACAGCAGAAATGTTTACCTCAGGGACAGTACTTCCCTTCCCGACCGGCACCTTTGCCTCCCAAATAGCTTCTGGCTTCCTCGGGGCCTTCACGTGAGCTGACCTGTTGGCTGCGACAGCTGAAATTGCAGTTCCCCTTCTGGCATCCCGTGGCAGTGCCGGCAGCCTCCCTGCTGCAGCCTGGGACAGGGCAAACCAGAGATCCAAACCAGGAATGTAGAACTTTACACTAAATAAATACCTCGACCAAAGCTCCAGGGACTGAAACACCCAGCCCGTCCCTTGCTCTGTCCAAGCTTTGCCGCTGCAGCCAGGCTGGCAGCAGGAGTGCAGCAGCCTGCAGGGAAGTAATCCTGAAATCCAGCACGTGGGAGTCGCTTTGGGTTTCCCCATTTCTGCCATGAGCCCTGGTAAGGAAATTGTCCGATTTGTTGTTGTCTCTGTGACTGTGCAGTGAGGAATTGGAGTAACCCGTTTGCAAAACAAGGAGATCTGGTCAGTTAATTTAGTTACTCTGCATGGACTGGAAAGTGTTCCCCATGTACACCTTGATGGCATAAATGGAATGAGGTCTCAGAGGACTTTTTCAGAGGAAGAGAGATATATTTTAAATGTTTATGCATGTATATATGTTTATAGATGCATAATAATGCACTTAAATTCTTAACTCCATGCTGACTGACACTAAGCTGTGCTATAGGAGCACTGAGTTTAATGCTTTTTAATTAGAGAGTGGCTAAATGAGACTCCTGTACTAATTCCCACTAATACATGGATGGGCAGTGAAGATGAAGGTACGAGAAGACACGGCCGTATTCTGGTTTTAAAAAATGGGGTGCGGTTAGGTTTTAATTCAGGTCTAAAGACAGAGCAGCAGTCCCTGCAGAACACTGGGAGGCAGGAAGTGTCTCTGCCTGGACCACCAGAGCTTCTCTGAGCACTTTAAATGGGAACCTGGTGACTGATGCACCCCCTCTTTTAATACCCAAACCTTTGTAGTGTCAGTCAGGATGCTTCTGGGCTACTGTGTGTCAGACTAGACTGCCCTCTGCTCCTGCGCCGTGGGCTAGACTGGATTTTGGAACTCCTCCTGAGCAGAGGTGCTCAGCATCCACTGTGCTAGGAGAGGGAGCTGTGGATCCTGATCCCATGGTGCTGTGGGTAGAAGCTGGATGTTGTGGTCACAAATAGAAATCTGTTGCACAACTTGCTAAAAATGAGGTTCTATTGCACAAACTTGCTAAAAGTGATAACTGAGATAAGTGCTGAAGAGTGTGCTGGGCTGTTCCATTCTGTGCTCGCCACAAGCACAGCTCAATCGGTAAAATCCCCCTAATATTGCCAAAAAATAATCTTTTCCTCTGTATATACATACATAAATCTATATATATAGTGTGTGCAGTAATAAAATACTTGAACTCCTGTGGTTTCCCATAAACTTAGTCTAAGATTTATAACACAATTAAAATCTGTAAAATGTCACCTAGAATTTCACCAACTGTACTGGCGGGGGGTCTCCTTTTTGTTCCAAGATAATCAGTTACTTCCTAATTGCGTTGTTGTGTCCCGCCCTGCCTGAGCGGCCTGTCTGTCTGTCTGTCACAATGAGCTCTGCAGCTGGATGCAGCCCATCTCCAGCCCTGGTCAGAGGGTGGGGAAGGAGGAGGGGATCCAAGGAATGAAGTCATCCAGAGAGACGTACTTGACTGTGTGTGACACGCTGTGTGTGTGAACTAAACTATGCTGAAAATGGTGCCTTTTCTAGACAAAGCTTTTGTACTCCCAGCGTGCACGATGGAATGGCCGCAGTTGCGGAGGGCAGGGACACGTGGTTTTAGAAGCGATCCCATGGACAGGAAATAGCTCCAATTCTGGGTGTTGAATACTGAAGATGACTACTGACTTTCTTTTGTGAAGTGTACGGATACCTGTCCCGGCCAGGTCTGGAGCAGGCGGGGCCGCGGTCGACACCCACGCTCACCTCTGCAGCCGGCCCCGCGCTGGTCTCTGGCCAAAGGGCTGTTCCCGACCCCTTTGTACAGACCCAACAAGCAATAAAGATGCCAGTTTTGTACAAGTCTCTGCCTCGGCCTCTGCTTTAAGGGAGGGAGGGGCTGTTAGCTGTGGGGCTGTTAGCTGTGGGGCAGTTACTGGTGGGCTGTGGCACCGTTACTGGTGGGGCCGTTACCGGCCGGCCATGGGGCCACTTTGTGCAATGCCGCCGCTGCTGCTCCTGCTGCTCCTGGAGCTGCTGCATGAGGCTGGGCAGGGCCCCCCCGTGCCCCCCGCCCACCGGGACTGGGCTCAGCCATGGGGGTCTCTGTCCCCTGTGGGTGGGCAGGTTTGGTCCCAGATCACAATCCCACAGCAGCTGGGGGCGAACACAACAGGAGCGGTGGGGCTGAAGCAGGCACGGTGCTGGGGGCTCTGGGGAGGTTGGGAGAAGGGAGGGGGAAGTGAGGTCTTCAGTTGTAGAAGAGGGCTGGGGGAGTACAGATGTGGTGGCAGCTGTAACAATGTCACCACAGCAGAGCTGCCAGCGCCAGGATGGCTGCACCCACTCTGTGCTCCCCCTTGGTGTTCACAGCAGGCCTTGGATCATGCTGTTTCCAACTCCCTGTTCCTAATTCTGCCCTTCTCTGCTTTTCTGAATGCACAAGGATGCAGTGTCCTACACCCTGAGGATTGGGGGGAGGCCGTACACCATCCACCTGCGGCAGCAGTGAGTTGGCCCTGACATTGCCCTCACTGACAGTAGCTGCCCTGTTCCCTGGTGGCTGCAGGACCTGCAAGAAGCTTGAGAAGCTCTGGGTAATGGATGCTGTTGTAAGTGCCTCACGTTGCACCTTTCTCTTGTAGTGCCTTTTTATCTGATGATTTCCAGACTTACACATCCAGTGAGCAGGGATCTTTGCACTCTGATTCTGCCCACATTGAGGTAACCTGGCCTTGCTTTGGGCTGTTTGTGCTCCGAGTGTCTCTGCCCAGGGCAGCCAGTCCAGCTGTCTGGGTGATGGGTGAGGGGATCGCCTTCCCAGCCATGGAAGGGGCTTCCCGTCCTCTGTCGTGTCACAGGGAGGCTGTCACTACTGGGGGTACATTGATGGCTTCCCCAGCTCGGCAGTGACCCTCAACACCTGCTCGGGGCTCAGGTAATGGACCAGCACTGTCCCTGTGCTGCCCTCCCCGTGGGTACTTGCCAGGCCTTTGCCACGGGGTCCAGGGGTACCCTGACAGCCTGGCCTGGAGACAGCTGGTGCTGGGGCAGCTGTGCCAGTGCCCAGGAGTGAGTGGCTGGTGCCTTGGCAGGGGTTTGCTGCAGTTTGAGAACCTGAGCTACGGGATCGAGCCCCTGGCCTCCTCCCCTGCGTTCCGGCACGTGTTGTATCGAGTGAGTGAGGAGCACATGGCAGAGGCCCTCCCACCCCACGGCCCCCCCGAGGAAGGGCTGGGCGGGCTGGCGGCCTGGGACATGGTGGACAAGGCCCACGGGGATGATGAGGTGAGCGGTACCTGTTTCTGCAGTGCTGCTGCTGTCCCTGTCCTGTGAGGAGGGGTCTGATCCCGCTGGAAGCTTTGGCCAGACACTTGGACACAAGCTTTGAAGGGACACTTGAGAAGCACAGCCAACAGCAGCAGTGAGGTGACCAGAGAATGCAGAATCTGTACTTTGGAGCCCATTTTCTCTTTCAGCCCCTCTCAGCCGCTGCACAATCTCCCAAATACCTCACAGTGTACGTGGTTTTGGACAAGGCTTTGGTAAGTCCATGCCAGCCACTTTTTCCTTGTCTTTGCCTGACTTCTGTGAGCATGGATATGGCAACATTTCCCACAGTTACGTGTACTGCGGATGCTGTAGGAAAGAAGGAACATGAATTTGTAGCTCATGTCTCCATGGCTCAGTGTTGGGAATCATTTCAGTGTTCCAACATTGTCATGCTTCACCCTGGTAAGTGCCTTGTCTGCCCTTGTGTCCTCTTGGGTTGTTTTTCAGTACAACTACATGGGATCAGACCCGAATGCTGTGACACAGAAGATAATCCAGGCCTTCAATTTAATCAACAATGTGAGTTCTTAAGTCTGGTTTATACTGCAGTGAGATGGGGGACAAGGGGGATGTTGATGCTAGCAGTGGCCACCTTTTTGTTATGTAAAAAATTCCATGTTTCCTGAGAGGGTTTTTCCTCTGGACATGTCAATCTGCCACAAAAGAACATCTTTCCCTGTGTAATGGCCACGTCTCATGCAGATGTACAGATAAACAGGCAGTTTGCCTTAGGGCAGCCAAACCCCAGCATTTTGAGGACTCCTGGGTTGCTTCCCTCTCTGTGCAGCAGCTCACTGATCCAATTAACCTGCTTACTCTCAGGTGCTTGTAACCAACTTCCAGTCCTGTTCTTTACTCCACTGGTGGTCTTATGGCTCACTTGTATAATGAGAAGTTATACCCAAAACCCTTAACACTTCATAAGAATTTATTGGACTTTGGCTCAGACCTCTTGCTATATCTTTTTATTCTTTAGGTGTGTTCATTCTTTTTGGCTAGAGATGTCATTGAGGCATTGACAGCAGCGATTTACTTTTCCCACGTATTTACTGTGTGCAGAGTAGTGACTCTGTGTGAAGGGAAGGTGTGGGAGCAGACGTTTCCTCTCTTATACTTTCAGATGTTTAATCCCCTTAACGTCACCATTGTGCTGTCCTCCCTGGAGCTGTGGGCAGAGGGGGATAAAATATCAACAGCAGGGGACACAAGTGACCTTCTACAGCGATTTTTACAGTGGAAACAGTTGTCTCTGGAGCCACAGGCACACAACATTGCTTCTCTCTTAGGGTAAGAGAAAGGTTCATTAGTGTTAAAGGTTACGTGGTAGCAATCAGTCAAACCAATGCAAGTTGAAATATAAAGGATTCCTTTGACAAATGCTTTTTTAAAAATCCGTATTTCCTAAATCCTTAATATAAGTATTTATTCCAAGACATTCTTCCTAGTGATGCAGCAGCTGCAATGGTGCCTCCATCCCTTGCCACCCACCCGGGCTGAGGAGATGGGGATGGTGGCAGCCCCCAGTCCCTGCCAGGCACCACGCGCCAGCCTCCCGCCACACAGACCCTGCCCCAGCTCCCCTGGGGACAGCAGAGCAGTCGGGGGCATCAAGGGGACTTGGGCTGTACAGACCCAGGATCTCCCACCGTGAGAGGGTGTCCCTGGGACCACCAGTGACCACACCTCTGTTCCAGGTACAGGGACCAAGGAGCATTCATGGGCGCAGCGGCTCCAGGAGAGGCATGTCAGAGAGATGCTGCTGCCACAGTGGCCCTGGTATGGTCCCACCTGTCCTCTGGCTGTCCCTCACCACCCCACACAGCTGTGAGCTCAGCCACGGGCAGCAGGAACGGGGGGGATGGGAGTGTGTGGGAGTATCTGCATCCGGAGCAGGGATCTGTGCAAGAAACGCTCAGCTGTGGCAACTCATCTCTCCTCCCTCCAGTACCACGGGAACGTGACGCTGGAGTCCTTCTCCGTCCTCCTGGCGCAGGTGCTGGGCCGCAGCCTGGGCATGAGCTCCGACGGCTCCCGAGGCTGCGGCTGCCCCGGGCGCGTCTGCGTCATGAGCCCTGAGGCGCTGTGAGTTTGCCCCTGGGGCTGCAGAGGCCGGGGCAGAGGAGGTGGGGGACAGGGGTGGTCGCATGGTGTCCCCTTGTCAGAGGTGTCCTCCTCAACTGTCATTCCATTGCAAAAAGTACAACAAATTAGAATGATGGACTTATGGAATCGCTCGGGTTGGAAAAGGCCTCTGAGATCACTGAGTCCAAGCTTTGACCAATCACCACCTTGTCAACTGGACCAGAGCACAGTCTTTTCTTGAACACCTCCAGGGATGGGGACTCCACCTCTTCCCTGGGCAGCAATTCCAATGCCTGACCACTACTTCAGTGAAGAAATACCTGCTTTTATTCCTCTAAGAAGAAAAAAAGAATTAATTAAATAGCAATTTAGTGCTTAATTCGACAAAAGAGACCTTTGCTCTCTAAAATGAAGGTGATTCAGAATGTTTTTCAGTCTCTGTTAATAATGAGCTGTAGATCAGGTGAATTAATAGACCCCTGGGGCCATCATACCCTGTGCCAGTGTCTGGGCAAGCCCTTGACTTGCACAGAGCTTTGGAGACAGGGAGGGGTGGTGAATGTGTAACATATAAGATGATAATTGCTTTATTTTAGACACTTCAGTGGGGCAAAAGCCTTTAGTAACTGCAGCATCAGGGACTTTGAGACCTTCCTGAAGCAGGGCAGAGGCGCGTGCCTTTTCGGCAGACCCCGCCTGTCCCGCCGGAGCGGGGCCGTCTGCGGCAACCGCGTGGTGGAGCCGGGCGAGCAGTGCGACTGCGGCACAGCCCAGGTGGGGGCCGCGGGAATCACGGCTAAACCCCTGCATTTGTGCTGTGAGTTCGTCAGGAGCAACAAACCCTTAAAATCGGGAGCCCCACTGCAGCAGGGAGCAGCCCAGGGAGGGTTATGTTGGGTTTGAGATCGTTCCTGTGTGGCGCCGATCTGGTGGCAGCTTTGCCCATTTGTTCTACTGGATACTAACCAAGTGATATGGGGAGAGGAGGAGGAGGAGAACCTCGGGGGTACAACCCAGTAAAATAACACGGGTTTGCCATGTGTCCCCAGGAATGCCTGAAGGACAGGTGCTGCACTACAATGTGTACACTTAAGCCGAAAGCAAAATGTGCCTCTGGATTATGCTGTGAAAGTTGTCAGGTAAGGCACATTTTTATAATCATCCCCAATTTTTTTTTTTTTTTTTTTTGAGAAATAGTGTATTCCCATGCTGAGGGATAGAGCCAAACTTCCTGCTGTGCAATGGGAAAGGTTCCTGGGGTTTGGCTTCCCGGCTCAGCTCTTGGGAGCCCCTAGGGGAATATTGCTGGGAGACTGTCCTGGGCAGTGTCACACACGTGTGGTCACCTGAGTGCCTCAAAGGGGACCCTGAGGCCGTGTCAGGAGGGGTTGTGTGGGCTCAGGCTGGCAGACGTGGGAGGCTGCAGAGCTCCTCCTCCTCTCCAGTTCAAGTGGAAGAACTCGCTGTGCCGCCCGGCCGCCGATGCCCAGTGTGACCTGCCCGAGTTCTGCAGCGGCTCCTCGGCCTCCTGCCCCCCTGACGTGTACGTGCAGGATGGGCACGACTGCAGCCATGGCACTGGCTACTGCTACCAGGGACGCTGCCAGTCCTCAGACCTGCAGTGCAGGCGGCTCTACGGGAGAGGTAACAGGCTGTGCTGCTGGCACTGCCCAGGGGTAGGGGTGGCCGCAGCATCACGATGCTCGGTTTGTACCTGTACTCTTCAATGCACCAGCCTCGGGTGAGAGTGGGGCACCTGGAGGGAAGGCACAGCTTTAGGAAAGCATTTCAAGCTCCTTTTTGGCTCTGGTTAACAGAGTCCCCCAGTGCTTTACAGATAACAATGGAAAGAACAAAAAGCAAATTATTTTCGGTGGGCAAACTCAATCAGAGAACTTCCCCATTTGCTACTCCCCTGCTGATTTCTGAGGTTCAGGACTGCTGGGGGTTTGGGCAGGGATAGGTATGTTTTCTCCAATTAAATAAATGAAAAATGAAGTTATTAGATACCATAATATGTTCCTTTGTGTTCTTTTTAATGTAACAAATATTATTGCTAAACCTGTAGATTCAAAGAATGCTCCTGTGGTCTGTTATGAGGAGATTAACGGCCAGCGGGACAGGTTTGGGCACTGCGGGTTCAAGAACGGACACAGGTACCGGCCCTGTGCTTGGAGGTACGCTGGGGAGGGGGCACTGGCTCTGCTAAAATGCATGTTTAAGTGGGATTGGACAGTCAAGAGAAATGTCAGGACTCCAGTTTGTGGCGAGATTTGTGAAGCAAGAAATACCTCTGTGCGTGTTGTCCTTGTTATGATGTCTCTCTCTCCTTATGTCACAGATGCTCCCTCGGACTTCCCAGTGCTGCGGATGTTTTCTCACCAGACTGTGCTGTTTAATGTTCCAGTGTTCATCAGGCAGTATCTGTGTGTGTCTGTTTGATACACATCCTGTGCAAATTGGCTTTCCAGGGATCTCAGGTGTGGGAAGTTAATCTGCACGTACCCATCCAACAAGCCCTTCCCGTCAGCTGCCGCCGCCGTGATTTACGCCCGAGTGCGGCATCATTTGTGTGTGTCTCTGAACTACCTGAACGTATCGGCACCGCTGGACCCGCTTCTGGTTCCTCCAGGGACGAAGTGTGGCTCTGGAAGGGTAAGGAAATATTTTGTAATAGTCTGAAATGACAAATATAAACTGTAAATATTAACAAGATCGTAGAAACACTTGCTCCTTGCTGCAATGCGCTTGATATTTAAAAACACTGTAAAAAACTTGCAAACGTTGCATTAAAGGTTTGGTGGGGTGTGAGCACTAAACATGACCTGGCCCCAGGGCAGAACTGTGCTTGTCTTTTTTTTTTTTTTTTTTTTAAATAGTGTGTTTTCCTTCCCCTTTGGGCCATAGCCTGACGTGCCGAGCGCTGTATGGGTGAGGCAGTGCTGGGCTGGAGCTGCCATGGTTTTTCCCAGGTGTGTATAAACAACACATGTCACCCACGCTCGGTGCTGGGGCACACCTGTGACAGCGCAGCAGACTGCCACGGCCACGGCGTGAGTCCCACGGGGTGCGGGGGCTGGGGGGGCAGATTGTACGAGTTCACTGCACACCTGCACCCCCTTCCCTGGGCCTTCCAGGTGTGCAACAATAAGGGCAATTGCCACTGCTACCCGGGCTGGCAGCCTCCTGACTGCCGGAGGAAGGGGTCGCGCCTGGGGGGGAGCAAGGACAGCGGCGTCCAGCTGACGGAGGGAGGTGAGTGTGGGCAGCCGGGAGGGGATGGCGTGGGCAGGGCTGGCAGTGCCCTGTGCCCAGCTGGGCTGTCTCCTGCCAGGCCTGCCCCTGCAGCGAGCCCTGGAGCATGGGGAGATGGCCTGGCTGGTGCTGGGCTCCAGCCTCGTCCTGCTCGTCCTCACCGCGGCCCTCGGGCTCGGCCTGTGGCGGCAGCAGGTGCTGGGCCAGTGCCGCGGGCAGCAGCCGCCGGCCATGGAGGGGTGAGTGCGGCCCGGCCTGCTGCGGGATCCTGGGGGGTGGAGGGTGTGGGAGAGGGCCGCAGCATTCCCCAAGAGGGCTGAGGGGATCCCTGCAGAGGGGAGGGAAGGGGAGGAGGTGATTCCCTTGGGGTGTACAGGGTGATTCCCAGGGAGAAATGAGGCCTTTCCCCCGGCTGAGGTGACCTCAGGCCGAGGCGCTCCCTGAGTCAAGTCAGCACCACTGTAGGTCCCCCCACAGCACCAGCCGGGACATGGACAGGGAGCTGGAGCCACACCTGGAGCTAAATCTCGAGCCAGACCCAGAGCTGGCCCCGGAGCTGCAGATAGACCTAGAGCTAGAGCCAGACCTGGAGCTGAAGACAGACATGGAGCCAACGCCGGAGCCAGCACTGGGGCAGCACCATGGGCACTAATTAAAGGTGTTGGGCAAAGCTGGTGTCATGGCCAGTGCCCCGTGGTTTTATGCTTATGTAGTTTGTGTTTTTTGTCAGAGTTAACCCTGTTCTCGGGGCCTAGGGGCCACAGCTGCTGAGATCGTCCCCTTTTCTCTGTGGGCACATGGTGGTGGTTGGGATGTGCCCATCTGTGAGGGCTGTGAAGCTGCCTGATGCTGGGGACTGTTCGGCAGGTACAGGTCAGGTGCTGTGGCTGCCTCTGAAGTGACCTCTCCTGTGTGACTGGGGATGTGTGTGGCTCATGGCCCCTCTCCTCAGAGCTGGGGACCAGGGAAGGCCACTGCCTCATGTGGTGGCCGCGGTGCTCACTGTGAGGGTGTCACCTGTTTTGTATGTGAAGTGACTGTTTCCTGCAGTGCCCTTGGACCTGCACCCCACAGAGATGTCACTCCTGCTTGTACCCCTGCTTGTTAATCCTGTTTGTACCCCTGGCCCTTCCCTTCCCATGCACTCACAGTGCCTCCAGCCCTGGCCCCTGTCTGCACAGGCAGCACTCACAGGGCTGATTTTCCCCCACGAAGCTGCTGTTTGGGAAGGCCCTGCTCAGAGCACCCTGCTGATCCCCCTGTGGTGGTGGGACCCCACCGGCAGCCCCAGTGACCCCCAGCACCATGCAGAAAGCAGCAGCATCCACTGTGTTTCATGCACCTCTGGCCAGGTGGCAGCATGAGCTTCCCAGTGTCGACCACGCCCGGGCTGAGAGGTTGGCTCCTGCCTGCCACAATTAGGTCAGCAGCCCACTGCACACAAGTTTGACGTTGCCAGGATCGTGGGGATGCCCTGCCACAGATGCAGTGTCCCTGAGCTGCTGCCCCAGGCCACCTCCCATCCCATGGGAGCCTGGCAGCCCCTCGGGGCGGTCCTGGGGGGAGCCAGCTCACAGCCCCTGCTTCCCCGGAGACAGGTCCCCCAAGGCTTTCCCATGGGACAGAGTTTAATGTTTGCTTCAAGACAAAGCCTTATCAGCAACCTTTAGCCGTGTTTGCCCAGACCCTCTGGCCATTGGGCAGCCAGACCAGACTTCCCCCAGGACAAGGTTCGCTCCCACCGCCGGCACACGCTCTGCTGGCTCAGCACACGCTGGCAGCGGGTGGCCAGGCCAGAGCACGTCCTGACGCCACAGCCAGTGTCCAGCAATGGAGGCCAGCGATGACACGGAGGAGCCCCCACTGCCTCTGGCACTGACCAAGTTTCAGGTCTCCGAAGAGTTTGGCTTCCTGCTTCCTGATCCTCTGGTAGGAGCTGGCTGTGCCTCCCCATCCGCATGCCACAGGAGGCAGACAGGAAAATAGAGGGGTTGGTGAGCAGCTTTCTGGGGGAGCTTTGATTTAGCATTTTGCTATAACACGTTATAAAGAGCAGTGAGGAAGGCAGGTGCAATTTTGGCACAGGCAGTTTCATAGGACAAACCCTTACCCTTAAAAATGGTGAAAGCAGCTGCAGCAAGCAGCACAGAGGAGAGGTGAAGGAGCTCTGCCATTTACACACTGGCCTTGGCTCTACAGGATTTTGGGGAGCACAAGAAGAGCAGGTCTCTTGTGCCCAAAGTGGGGCTATTTATTGCTGGCCTGGCTCCACAGTGGGAGTGCGTGGGGACAGACAGATCGTGTTCACCATCCATTAATTTGTGACCACACAGGCTCATCTTACAGGGAACCAGACACAAGCCATCAGCAGTGGTGTGCGAGGCTGGGTGGGTGCTGGGAGCCTGGGCACATTCACAGCCCTCTCTCTGCCTCTCTCCACCAAGACAGAGCTGCCGGCACCCTACGGCCCCTGGATGGACATCGCCCATGAGCTGCCCCAGCTGATCATGAGCCATCAGCTCCGCTCACACGTTCACCAGGTATGGTGTTCTCCTTCCTGCCTCCAGAGCTCTCTCACACCTTGGTCTGACACAGCAGTGTCTGTAAAACATGTGGAAAAGCAACCCAGCAGCACCGATGTGTGCTGAGCCAGGACTGACACCAGGCGACAGCAAAGTCTTAACATCGGCACAGAAATAACTCCTGCATCAGATCCAAGCGCTCAGCAGCCAGCAAGGGCTGGAGCGGGGTCCCTCTAGGTGTCACAAGAACCATGTCTCATCCCAGCCATGCTCCCTGCCAAAGGAGCACAGGGATCAGCTGCTCCCATGGGCATCCCAGCACCAGGGAGAGGGACTTCTTTTTGAGGAAAATCCCACGGATTACTGTCCCTGCTCACAAACCAGTAACCGTGCAGCAAATCCTGCACAGCAGGTGGGAAGGGAGGCTTAAAGGCAGGGGAGAAGCACTAGGAGGGTTCCCCCTGGCTGGCGGGGCAGCCCCTCCACCACAGGGGCCTTGGCATTGCTGGCTCTGCTCCTTGCTCCCAAGGGTTTCCCTGGCAGATGCCGCAGCTGAGCACCCAGCACCTCCGAGGACGTGAGGAGCTGCACTTGGCACACCTGGTGCTCAGCTTCATCACCATGGGCTACGTCTGGCAGGAGGGCGAGGAGGGCACTGTGCAGGTAAAGGCAAGGTAAAGCAGGTTCACCTGCTCCTTGGGGTCGGGGAGCTGCTGCTGCTCCCTTAGAACTTACCCCATGGGAGCAAAGCCCCTTTCCTGTGGCTGCAGCAGGAGTGTGTCTCCTCCTGCCTGGCTGCTGCCTGCAGACAGGCACCTTTCAGCAGCGTGACAACATCCCCATCTTCCCCTGTGCTTTGTGCCACTCAGGTCCTGCCCCGAAATCTCGCCGTCCCCTACTGGGAGGTGTCTCAGGCCCTGGGCCTCCCACCCATCCTCAGCCACGCAGACTTTGTGTTGGCCAACTGGAGGAGGAAGGACCCCAGCGGGTAAACAGGCAAATGCCAGTGGACGAAGCGCGGTTCTTCCTGCGGCTGGGCAGCACTGATGAGCAGGTGTTGGGGACAGGTGTTCCCAAACTGCTCCTGTTCTAACAAAACCCCTTGAATCCCACCTTTGCTGGGCTCGGCCTCATGGGTGGACACAGGAGCTCTGTGGGGACACGGGTGTCTGTGGGAGCAGCCCCTGGGGACAGCTCTATTCCCTGAGGAGCACAGCCCGCCACTAGAACAATTTATAATCTCTCTCTCTCTCTCTCTCTCCCTCCTTGTGCATTTGTTGACCATAACTGAAATGCCTTCAGGCCTCTGGAAATTGAGTAAGTAGTTAATGCTCATTTATTTTCTAACAGTGTTGCTTTGGATTGGCTGAGCTCTCCAGCACTGCTTGGGCTGAACCTCTCTTGATGCGTGCACACAAGAACAGTGTTTGTCACACAAGTGCCACAGCAACGACAGCAAAGGGACTGCGGCAGGGCTGCTGGCTGCTCTGACTGCACAGATCTAGTGGCCATGGGCCATAGGGAGGGCACAGGGAGGATGGCAAATCCCCCTAAACCACAGCAGTCCTGCTCCCTTTTCACTCTGTGCCAGCTCCTCTCTGCACAGGGTGCAGATAAGAGGCTCTGGAGTCTGGGATGGTTTTGTTCCAAGGGCTCAGTGGGTCTCACAGTGTGTAGGGAAATCCTGAGCCACCACCCTCTCAATCCCTCTCCTCGGCCCCTTTGTGTAGGAACCTGGACACCATCATCACATTGCCCGGGGGAGAGAGCTTGCGGGGCTTCATCCTTGTCACCCTGCTTGTTGAGAAGGCAGCTGTGCCTGGCATTAAGGTGGGTACTGCTGTGTCCTGGGGCCCTTTGCTTACCTGTAAAGTGCCCGAGGTGCACCCACAAGGTGTTCCTGTCCCCTGAACATGGGCTTGGGAAGGGGCAGAGCTGGTATGGGTGGCAGCAAATGTCCAGAGCCACTGTATAGAGACATCCTACCCCTTTATCACTTGGTGCTCTCCCTCCTCTCCTCTCGCAGGCAATCATCCAGGCCCTTGGTGCCATCCTGCAGGGTGATGAGGAGACCCTGCACAGAGCCCTAGAGGAGCTGGCAGGGGCCATCAAGGCCATGAGTGAGGCGCTGAGGCGGATGCACGGTGAGGGCAGCTGGTGCCTGTGCATGCTGCAGCTCACCACACACTCTGGTGTAACTGCCCATCACCTCTGATCTGATTGACTTCCTCCTAGACTATGTGGATCCAGAAGTATTCTACACTGTGATCCGGATCTTTCTCTCTGGGTAAGTGCAGCCTGTTTCCCTTCAGAGCCACTGTGCTGGGGGGAGCTGGGAATGTCCAGGGAAAGGGCAGCCCAGATGGGATATGGGGTCCCCCAGGGCAAGGTAGAGACCAGCATTGTGTCTGGCAGTGATGCTCCCAAGAACATCATGATCCTGTCCCTTAGGAATTCCTAGGCACTGGATCAGTTGGGCATGGACTGTGGCCAAGGGCTGGGGTCTGCATCCCTCCAGCTTCTCTCCATCCCATGCTTCAGCTCAGCCCTGACAGCCCCAACAGCCGGAACTGTGCACAAATGAATCATTCCTGCTCTTGGCCAAACAGTTTTGACAGGAGAAGAGGAATTTCTCTTTACTTCCACACTGTGTACACAAAGCTGCAAAGCTGAGCAGGGGCTCTTCCCACTGCGTGTTAAGGAAACATCCATAACAAGCCTCTTGCTGCTGCTCTGTTACAATTCTGTCAGTTGAAAAAAAGAAAATCCCCCCAAAAGACTGAAAACGCCATTTGGGCAAGGCAGAACCACGTCCCCAAGAGCCCAGCACGGTGCGTTCGCCATCCCTCAGCATCCCTGTGGGGCTGCAGCATCTGCAGACGCTCGGTCCCAGGCCTCTCAGGGGGGTTCTATTTTTATTTCTCTCCATCGTATCTCAGCATTCCCAAGTAAAAGGCTCCATGCATCGTGATTAAGTTTCTCTCATTTTTTATCCAAGCTGACCTTGTCTCAATGGTCATCAGCCTGGGAAAACATGCCTTTTAAATTCCCTTCTGCTTATAAGAACTTCCCACTAGTAGAGGTTACTATAAATACAATCCTGGGAGCACTAAAAATATTCTGGTATTTGATAATGAATCTATTTTCTCTGCAGTTCATGTAAAATCTGTTCCTGTAGCCCAACAGACACTGCAGCCAGCACCGAAAGCCTCATGGAATGGTGCATTCTGCTAAAGGTCAACAGATATTTTTGTGCCAGGCACTTTACCTCCCTGAAATCATAACTCCTGTCTCCATTTTGGCTCAAGAACTTCTCCATTTCGGCACAAGGGAGGCTGACAGGGTCTGAGTTCAGGGTGTGTGTGTGAGGCACCAGCAGTGCTGGCTACCGACCTGCCCAGGACCAACAGCTTCAGAGGGAGGAAATCCCATCCCTGCCTTGTTATCTGCAGAGATAAGTAGAGGCAGGCTGGTCTGGCCTCTATTTATTATCTTTTAAATGACTTTAAAGACATCATCTTGAGTAACGAGAACAAAGGAAAATCCAAACTTCAGGGGCTCAGAGGAGTGTTTGGGTGACTACCTGCTTCTCCAAATGGCCACAGACATTCAAGGAATTGATGTAAAGCGGCACTATTGCCTAGATAAATGCCCCCTCCCCTCTCGCACACCTAAGGCAGCTCTGCTTGCACAAACCTTCCTGAACTGGAGCAGGAGGGGCAGCCAGGCAGGGCAATGTGTCCCAGCACCATGCCACAGGGTGCTCACCAGGGCATGGCGAAGGAAAATTAAGGATTTCTCCTTACACCCATGGCCTCATTGTGTGCCTTGGCACAGTACTTGATTTCCAAGTTTATCTCCTCTTTGAGGAAGGCTGACATGGCTGAGTGGGAGGAGGAGATCCATGGGCTGGGCCAGGAAAGTTTTGCTCACTCTTGCCAGCCCAGGGTCCCTTCTCACTGTCCCCAGCCCCATGCCGCTGCCTGACTGCCGTGTCTCCCGCTCAGCTGGAAGGACAACCCTGCCATGCCACACGGGCTCGTCTACGAGGGGGTGTCCCCCGAGCCCATGGCGTACTCGGGGGGCAGCGCGGCGCAGAGCACGGTCCTGCATGCCTTCGACGAGCTCCTGGGCATCTGCCACCGGGAGGACAGCGGTGAGCCACGAGCTTTGCCTTTTCCAAAGCAAATGAGGGGCAGGGGAAGAGATGAGCCAGAGCGATTCCCATGACTGTGCCAGCTCTGTCAGGCAGGAGGACATGTGCCTATCTCATCCTTGCAGAGTCTGGCGGAGACTAGGCTCTGCCCAGTTCCAGGGAGGAAGGTTACAAATGTGGCTCTGGCAGGTCCTTCCTCACCATGATAAATTCATAAAAGAATGCATTTGGCTTCTTGCATGTCAGCTTTTTGCTGAGGTTCTCTATGGGCCCAGAGATGAGGGAGCAGAGTGTGCAGGCATCCTGCCAGTGAGAGGCCATTCATAAAGCTCGACGTTAGTCCAGCCCACAACAAAAATATTTACCAGAAATTAGCAAAAACACTTTGCTAGCAAAAAAAACCCCCAAACTAAAAGGCTGGGAGCAGGGCTAAACCCTGCCTTTTAAGGTTAGCACCAGCCCTAATGGAGCACTGACCTAATATGGGTTTTCTTTCTCACTTAATTGGAGGCAGAGCAGAGGAGACTGTGCAGGCTGTCAGTGGTCCCTGCAAACTGTGCTATCACCACAACTCCAGGCCAGCTTCTCTCTTAGAGGGTCGGGACCTTTAATCCACTTTACCCCAACTTATTCCTTCCTTTGCTGGTGTCTTGCAGCCGCCTTCCTGCACAGGATGAGGGACTACATGCCCGCGCCCCACAGAGCCTTTGTGGAGGAGATCCAGCGGGCCGTGTCCCTGAAGCAGCACGTGCTGTCCTCGGGGGACGCGCGGCTTCGCGCCGCCTTCAACCGCTGCGTGTCTGCGCTCACAGACTTCAGGTCCTACCACATCACCATTGTCACCAAGTACATCGCCATTGCGGCGGCCAAAGCCAAGCCCGGGCGGGCAGAGCCAAGGGCCAGGGCTGGCCCCTCTGTGGGAAAGCCCCCGTCTGCCCTGGAGGCTAAAGGAACCGGCGGGTCCCACATCTTCAGCTTCCTGAAGAGCATCAGGGACACCACCAGGGAGGGGATGATAAGTGCCTGACCTCCCCCGAGGGTTGCCCAGAGTGGGTGCAGGCGGCCAAGGGGCTTCGGTGTCTGTCTGCAATGCACAAGCCAAGGTCCAAAACCTCCCATCAGCAGCAGCCTCCCCACCTGTGCACGTCTGGGACATGAGAGAGAGAACAGTGCTGCTGCTGCTGCTGCTGCCTCTGCCTCCCCTCGGCAGGCACACAGCGAGCTCAGCATCCTCCCGTGGCACTGCGGTGGGCACAGTGTCCTCCCATGGCACTGAGGTCAGCACATCCTCCCCGGGCCCCAGGGAAGAGCCGTGTCCCTCCACGCCCCCCCTTCTTCCCCGCTGCAGCCCGAGCGTGGGCGCTGCAGCTCGGATAGACACGGGTGGGTTACACGGACGAATAAAGCAGCGATTCCCGACCCAGCCGTGAGGCCGGGCCCTGTGTCCGTCACGACCTCGCAGCGCTCCTCCATCACCAGGTGGCGGCAGAAAGCCGCGTTTGGCTGCGGCGCCGCCGCTCCCCGAGCACAGGGACAGAGGGGAGCAGGGATGGGGAGGTGGACACGAGTGGGGAGAACAGAGGGGAGCAGGGATTGGGGAGGTGGATACGACTGGGGATTGAGGGGGTGTAGGGCGGAGGGGGACGGGGACAGCGAAGGGCAAGAAGGAGCTCCCCTCTGTGACCCCCAGCCTCTGGCACCCGGACACGGCTCCTCTCCCCCCACACCTGCAAAGAGACCACGCTAGCCCCACAGGAGAAGTCCGACAAACACCAACTCTCCCGTCATGGGAGTGACGCTGACGCCACTCAAACTCAGCCGCGAGAGGAGTGTGGATGAGAGAAGGGAGCCAGGCTGTGGGATAAATCCGGGGTGTCCAGGACGCTGGCGTGCACGGGAAGAGGTTGTACCGAGGCACAGGGGCTGCTCCCCATGGCCCCTCCTGGTTCATTAAGGGCTCAGGATGTCACAGAGGCAAAGCTGCAACCCTGGGGCTTCACTTTAAGTCTCAGTGATAATACTGTGCTGTAGCAGGGGACATGGGGACACATGGCTTCCTCAAGAGGCCAGCACGGGAAAAATACTTCTGACAAACCCGTGATCCTCACTAGGTACCGTCAGCAGAATAACACCAAGGTGCCAGGGTCAGCCCAGTGTAGAGGCTCCTCTGATACAGACCCGCTGCAGCTGAAGCCAGACCCGCGAGCAGCCCCTGTGCTGGGCGTGGCTGCTCCCCAGGGTCCTGCCTGGCCCAAGGCTGCAGGAATGGGCTCGCCTGGCACCACCGAGCTGGGCTGAGTGGCCAGAGCCTTGCGCCAAGAGCGGTTCTAAAGCTTTTTTTATAATGCCAGGTGCTCATATTGCCCTTTTCTAGCAAGTCAGCAAGCCCAGATTCCTTGGGATTTGCATCTTTAGGGAAATCGGGCCATATGGCTCTGTTTTGCCTCCCCAGGTTTTGCTGGCACAGCCACCAGAGGCAGGATTCATACCCAGTCAGTGTCTTGGTGCAAAAATAGCCCTGGCAGTGCCCCTTCTGCACTACCAGAAGAGAGTCAAGGTCCTTTGAAATGAGATGTTGTTCCCATAAGGGCAAAAACAAGCTCAGCATGCTGTAGCTTGAATTATTAAACTCTTGCTAAATTGTATTTTGTGCTCTTTTTTTGAATGCAGGCCTAAAACTGGGGCTTCAGAGATGACTTAGTAAACAACCCACGGGAACGTGTCAGCACCTTTAAATCTTTGCCTGGCAGCGCTCCTTCCACTTGATCTTCATTTCTGAATAGCTGCTGCATATTTCATGTAGGAAATATTTCATTCCGATGATTGTCTTGGTCTATTACATTTCAGACCATTTCAGGAAAACAGCAAACTTGGACCAGGGGAAAAATCACTCCATCTAAATGAGAAACGCAGCCAGGACTGGAGGGAGCTGGGGCAGGCTGGCCTTGTGGGGGACGGGGGCTCCACACAAGCTGCAAATGCCCAAACCCCGCTGGGCAGCAGCGATGCCGCTGCCAGGAAGTTCCACAGGACCCCCAGCAGGTGGGTTTTCTTCCTTCTGCAAACTCTCTTCCCTGAACATGTTGCCCCCGCCCCATGCCACCGGGGTCAGGAGCAGGTCCTTAGGAGCAAGGAGGATGGATTTGTGTCACCTCAGAAAAGAAAAGGGGAGATGAGAAATCAGGGAGGTGTCGGAGGGCTCTGGAGAGCCAAGGGGTTTCCCTGCACTGGAGGGCACACTCAACTTCTTTTGGTGAACGAGGAAGGTGCCTAAGAAACTGCAGAGAAGGAATCAGCCCGCTGCGTTCCCAGGCCAGCACAGCACACAGCACAGGCTCCCCATGCCTGAGTTCCCGTTACCAAATGCTCTGTCACAGCCAGCTCACAATCAATCAGCTGCAGCTCCTTTAGAATTGAATTCAATAAGGATCCTGCCACTCTGCAAGTACCCAGATAGTGAGGCACAGTAAGGCATAGGCCTTTCCTGTGTGCTCTCCTGACAGGCTGGGACAGCTGCTCCGAGAGGGCTTTGATTTCTCTGTTTTCAAACCACTGCTGTCTAACATTGATCACAAGACACAGACATCTAAGGTCTCAGGTGCGTTCTGACTGGAAGCACGTGGCATTTAAATAATTTATGCTTGTGCCTAAAAATGGCACAATGTGTTTGAGGATAACCATGTGCTTGGCATCCATGCTGCATCCCGCCAGTGGGAACCATGCTGCCACAGGCTGCCAACCTGAGGCCCCACTCTGTCCTGAAGGGTTTGTTTTGGCAGGCACTGGGGGAGCCCAGAATGTGTGGGATGAGTCCAGCCACAGCTACCCATCACCTCTTCTGAGTAGCAATGTCCAGGCTCTGCTGCTCTCTGTCTCAACTGGGACAGCCTGAGCACGGGGGACACCCAAGATCCCCTGCACTGGAACAGGCAGGGTTAAGACCATTTCTGCAGCTCTATAATAGAATTAGTATTATTTCAGCAAGGGAAAAGCAACAAAATAGCAGACTCCCCTCCCTCTTTCAGAGGTGCTGCCCCACAGACCTCAGCTCCCAAAGGTGCATCTCCGCAGTGAGGTTGGGATGCACAGTCTGCCCAGGATCCACGTGACTGAGAACGGGATTTTGCACCATCTCCCTGAGCCCAGCAGTATCTGCTGGGTCAGCTGGGACTGGCACCTGCCAGGGAGTGGATGGAAAAACAGACGAGATGTCACAGCCCTCGTCCACATCCAAAGCAGCAGC
The DNA here is from genome assembly GCA_013397755.1 of Cnemophilus loriae. Taxonomy (NCBI): domain Eukaryota; kingdom Metazoa; phylum Chordata; class Aves; order Passeriformes; family Corvidae; genus Cnemophilus; species Cnemophilus loriae. Next base: position 274,641 of record VZTF01002800.1, on the reverse strand, counting down.
TCCAGCCCCAAATCAGTGCCACCCACACAGAACTCTCCCTTATCTCTGGAGCCAGGCCCTGTCCCCGCAGCACTGAGGCACATGTTTCCATTGTGGAGCTGCCACTCAGAGCTGCCCAGCAGCCCAACAGCTCTTCCAGCCACATTTTGGAGAGTCCACCTGACTCCTTGCTTTTGTTAAGTAGAGATTTCCCCCATGATATCTGTTGGTCAGACCTGTGTGATGGAGAAGGAAGCCTGGTGCACACCCAAGGTGGCAGGAGGAGACCTCACCTGGGCACACCTTCGATGCACCAAACCTCACAGAGCCTCCCCAGCCCTGGCACCAGCCCAAAGGAGGTGACCAGCCCAAAGGAGGTGGCCAGCCCTGCCTGCCAGGCTCCCTCCGCTCCCTGGGCCGTGCCCAGCCCGTCATGCCACCCACACTGTTTGCTCAGACTTTCCATCATTCTCAATCGCTTGGGCCTCTGGGTCCCTCCTTGCCATGGGCAGGTCTCACCCAGGCCACCTTCCACTGAGACAAATCTGTGCAAAAGTTCCTGAGCTGCCCATGGGTGCTGGCAGCCCTTTCCTGGCGCTGGGCTGCCAGGCCCCTCTGCAGGAATTCCCACAGCCCCCAGGCCGACTCAGCCAAGTGCTTTGCTACTTTTGTCCCTGTTAATATTTGAAATCGAACAGGAATACAAACATTTGGATTCTAGACACTTTGCAATTCTGGCCTTATTTATCATACTTGGCTCTGCTCCTGGAGCTGGGGCCAGAAGAGGCTCTGAATGATTTAAGTGATTTAACATGCTGTGCATAGATCAATCTCACTCTCCCCTCCAGCCACAGGTTTCCCTTTGTGGTTTGCTACACACTTATTATATCCATCAATATCTAAGTAATTAAAATCCCCCATTATCTGGGTCCTGGCTGCCTTACAAACTGCTCATAAGCTATAAACTCTTTCATGATCAACCTCCCTAAAGCATCTGGGAGTTTGCAGCTCCATCTCAGGGTCCCCAGGCTGTTGTTACATCGTGAAGGTCCCATAGGAGCCATGGCCAGTTCTATTCTGAGCCATGGTTGCTATTCCTCTCCCTGTGTTCCTGGTCCGTGCCAGGATTGCTCATTTCTATGCCCATCTTTCTCCACTCACTGGTGAGTTTATCTCAGAGCAACTCCCCCAACTCCTGCTTCCCTTATGCTACTGGAGCAAAGCTTTGGACCCGCTGCGTTCCCGGGAGCACCCAGGGCGTGCCAGGCTCCCAATGCCACATCCCAAATTTTGTCCTGCTGCAGGACCATTTGCTGTACCTTGGAAAGGCAGCAAGTCCCCAAGGCTGTCACACCTGTGGCCCAAATGTCCCTGCACCATTATCAGGGACCATCTCAGGGCTCTTCTGGGGGGGCACTTCCTTGTCACCCGGTCGGGCTCCGTTCCTGCACACCATGGCCACAGGTCTCTAAGCAATTTACTAATAACAACCAAGTTTGCCTTGTAATTCCCCACTGGGAGAGATGTGAGAGCACAGAAAATAATTGCCTTCACCTCCTTTCTGGTGCTGCCACTTGCCCCAGACCTGAGGCTGTGCCCGGAGCACCGTGTCCCTCGGAACACTCCTCTTGGCACAGGCAGAGGCTTATCTGTACCTGGGGAAGGGCTCACCTTGCAGAGTGACTGCAGGCCAGGTGTGATTACAGGCCATGACTCTAGCCAAAAAGTGCTAATTACAGCATGGAGGAGGAGAGAGGAGCTGCTAAATTACACCTAATATGGAGGGGGATTGGGGAACAGATTGAGAAGCCACCACTGCTAAGAGTGTGACAGAGGGCTGGGAAGTGGTAAAGTCTTCATTATCAGATAAAGGATGCCCAGAGGGACCTTTGGGAAGGGGTTTTATTTCCCTAAAATCCTTGGTGTCTGGCCAGTGTTTGTAAACCATTGCACTATTACAGGTGTTGGTAAATAAAGAAACCAGAGCCCCAAACATCGGCACTAGAATGAAAGTAGCTTAGTGTGGGGCAGACAAAGGGTGGCAACAAGACCCAGGCAGGTCCTGACGAAGTCTCATCATTTCCCTGATGCCTGGGGTGCCCAGTCACACTGGGGGCAGGGTTTAACCAGCACCTGCTTGGTGGCACGTCACTGGTGCCACTCGGAGGATGTGCCACGGCCTCCCGAACGCCTGTTTGCCGAGTTAGTCACCGCAGCCCGCAGTTGCTAGACCTGGTAAACAAGGGCAAACACAGGCACTGGAGTCGCAGGAGGCACGGTGAACCCCTGAGGCAATCACTACCCGGCATCCTAGACGTTCTAGTCAATCCCACTTCTTAGAAAAGAGAAAAAAAAGGAAAAGAGACAAGGCGCTGCTATTATTGCAGTAAGAGGCTGTGTCATGCTGGGCTCTGCAGCTAAATATATTCGGTGTTTACTGTAAGCAAGGACAGTGGGAAGCCTTCCGAAACGGCACGGGGGCTGCTCCCATTTTTTTCAGCTATCAATCACGCCTGGCTTGAGCCATTTTTATCCTGACACAAATGGAAAATATTTTCCTGGTTTAATTTCTACTGATCAAAGACACTTCCTCAACAGAGAGGAGCACCACAGCCCCGGGGGGGGGAAGAAGTCCCCGAGGAAACTATTTGCCTGAGGGGACATGGGACACAGCTCATGAGCAGATGGGGCACATCAGGACACCATCTCTGAGACTTAGGACACAGTCCCACAAGCCAGGACACCGTCCCAGCAGCCCAGGGGCAGCTGGCCAGGCAATTAATCCTTTCTCTTCCCCAATTAATTTGCCAAACGAAAAACTTGTGCCTGCCAAACAGTGCTGGGAGCACCTTGACACTGCCCCAAGGTGTCTGGATCCCCTCTGCTGCGCCAGCATCCTCTTCCCCAGCTGCTGCCGTGATGAGAGAGGCCTGCAGAGGGGCAGGGTTTTGGGGTCAGAAATCTGTTTACTTTCTCCATAAGATTTCCCTAAACAGAGTTGGAAAATGCTCCTTCCACAAAGCTCATCATGGCCGGAACTGACTCAGCTTTCTGCACAGAGGGTCCTGGACATGAGCTCACTGGCCTCAGTAACTTGACGTCACACTTTGCACTGTTTACTGACGTGCCACATATTTTATTTCTATTTGTGCCCATCGGAGTGGTGAGAGCAGGGCTCCTGATGTGTCCCCTGACCCCGCAACCCCTGGCTCCCTCAGTCTCACACAGACCCTTGTGATGGGCAGATTCTCTCCACAAGGCAGACACAAAGTCAAATCTGATTTACTTCTCCCAGGCAGATGCCAGCAACTCCAGAGCACAGACTGCTGGGCTTCTGGTTCAGCCCCGAACCACTGAGGGCCCAGAGCCACAGTGGAAGCCAGCACAGCCCAGGCTCACCATCAGCGCTTTGCTGCTCAGCCAGACCCTGCCAGAGGGACTGCAAAGCACTGCTTGCTATACACACAGCAGCACCCCTCTCCCCTTCCCTCCCCTCCCACTCAGAACTCAAATCTACTGGCAGCTCTAAACTGGTCCTTTTTTGTCTGAACTGCTGCATAAATAACCCAGCAGACAGCCTGAAGCCCCCGCACACTGACACCTGACAGCGAGTCAAGGGCAGATCTCGAGAACAAAGACAAGGCTCCCATGTAAACAAGGCATCAGTCACCGAGACCGTAACTGTGATGGTGGGGATTCATCTAGAAGGCACTGCTGCGAGAGTTAAACACGTCTGAGAGCAGGGGCTGTCGGCAGGCTGCTACTCGGTGTCGAGGTCGCAGCACCTGGGCTGGTGGCTCTGACTGGGGCCAGGACACAAGGGGAAGCACTCTGTGACTGTACAGAGCAGGTCTGTGCCCCACAGATGATTCAGGGTTCGTGGGAGCCTCCCTGCTCCGGTTCTGCCCAGCTCAGACCTGCGGCAGGCGACACTGCTTTGTCTGAAACTGCCAGCCTTGCCTGTCCCAGAGATAGGCTTTACAGCCCTGCTGCTGCTCTTTGAGCAGGGCTGACGTGTGCAGCTGATGGGAGTTTTCTGGGGAAAACAACCACTGACACAAGTTCAGTTACCTGCCATAACCCGCAAGCAGCCGTCCAGGGGACAGCCAGAGCCAGGCATAAACCTGTATGACACCCACGGAGCAGCTCCCGTCCCCCTACAGCAGCAGGTGCACAGCCAGCCCCAGCTGAATCTGGCGAGGATCTGCAGCAGGGCCTCAGCCTGAAAAAAGTACCCCCAAATACCCCCAAATACCCAGATGCAGCCAGCAGCCCCTGTAGCTCAGGCACGGCTACAGGGGTGGGAAGGAGATCACGGAAATTGCTTTTCTAGCAGCTACAAAGCAAAGTTGCTGGGCCACCAGAGACAGTGGTAGGAGCCAAACACCATCTGTTCTCTCCCAGGAACTCTTTTGTTAGTGGAGAAATGAGATACGAGACTGATAACTCCGCAGTGCCAAGCTCATCTCCAGACGATCGGCGCAGGGTTGACTCCCTGATAAATCTCCACGGGTGCAGCTTTGCTGTTTCCCTCCTTCCCTTCCCCGTTTTCTTCTCCCAGTGTTACTCAGCTACAAATACCCAAACCTCAGCTGTTCCTCTCCAAAGCACAGCCAGGTCAGGAGCTCCCTCTGCCACATCCCACTTCGCTTTGACACAAAATTAAGGAACTGCTAAATTCTGCTCAAGAAGCCTGTCCCTCTGACCTTGGGCCTGGCTTAGCTCTTTCAACATGAAGCCAATGTTTCTCAGCCTGGACCGCTTGCAGGCTTTCAGACGTTGCACAGAGGTCACCCAGGCTTTCCCCTGTGCCATGGCCCCAGATGGACCCACAAGCCTGAGCCTTTGGTGTCCCCTGCCTAGCCCAGGATCTCCTCTGCACCGCCACAGCCCTCCTCAGGTTCCCCAGATCCCCCTCAACACTCCCCTAGAGCCCCAGGCTGCCTCACTGCTGCGCACGGCCACCATCCTGCCTCCACCCTTGGCTCCCACTCCCATCTTGCTCATCTGGCTCGTGATCCGGCGCTGGCTCTGGAGCGCAGCCACGGAGGCTTTGGGAGCCATGGGGGCACCGCAGCCCCCCAGAAGCCAGAGCAGCACAAAGGCACATCCTGTCTGCCACCTCTCCTGCAGCAGAGGAAGCGGCTCGAGAGAGATTAGAGCCCCGAGGAGCGGGGCACAGGGGCCCTGTACGTGTGCTGGGTACTGTCGCCCGCGAGCTGGGCTGTGACAATGACCCGAGCCAGCCCTCGGCCCAGCCCCACAGCAGGATTTCCCGTGAGCCCGTCCCCTCGGCAGCAGACAATGAGCTGTCTGACAGCTGGAGACAGCTCTGCCTTCGCCCCTCTCTGGCGACGGGTCCTCGGGACCTTCAGGAAGATCAAACAGGAAATTGGGCAGAGAAAGAAAAATGTTGTTCGTGCTCCAAAGTCCAAACTTTCATTGCTGACCTGGGAGGAAGATGCTGAAGTCAGGGTATTCAAATACTTTCCCTGGCTCCCATGGGAATAGCAAGACATGGTTAGCGGGGCTGCACGAGTGACAGGCTGGTGGCATCTCGAGGTGCTGGTGCCATCTCGGGGCGCTGGTGCCATCTCGGGGTGCTGGTGCTGCTGGCATGTGCTCCCACCTGGCAGAGTTATCCCACTCAAACTCCTACCCTGCCCCCTGCCCCGATGGCATCGTTCGCCTGCATCCCCAAAGACATGGCTCTTCTTTTTGTGATGATGCCCTGGCTGGCAACCTGCCACTATATTTCAGGAATGGTCTCCCATGACATGTGGGGAGCACCACAGGCAGAGTTTCTCTTTGCAAGATGGATTTTGGAAGTCTCAAGCACCAAGAGAATGCACCCGTGGCTTCCTTACACAGTGAGCCCTCACCTCCCCAGACCCTCCAGTCCCCAGTGGCAGCAAGCATCCACACCACATGTGTCCTCAGCTCTGCTTTGCTGCATTCAGGGCTTCTTCCAGGGAATTCTGCCTGGTAAAAGTGCCAGAAGTTTCTGTTTCTCTTCTGTTTCTTCCCGGACATGATTTACTTACTGTAACTGGCTATCTGTCCTGCACTGCATTATTAACTTGGTGATCGTACATTTAGCAGAGAATTTATGAGAAATGAGGAGACATTCATTATCAGTAACACCACAGGCTTTACTCTTATATGGTCTCCCTGCACGGAGTGGTGCTCGGCTCAGCCAGAGCTCACCCAGCTCCAGCCATTCCCTGGGCCAGAGCAGGACAGGGCTGCTCTGCGCACTTCTGGGGCTGCATTTCTCTCACTTAGGCCGGTCCTTATTTTTTCCCCTATTAAAATATTTTCTGATGGAATTTAACTGGCTGAATTGTGCAATGATGCCTTCTGTTGTCTGAAAACCTGTGTGTTTTGCCTGTTTTCAGGCAGGGAGCTGTGTGAGGATTGTCTGAGACATATCTGTGCTTTCCAGCAGCTGAACTGCAACAGAAATGCCCTTAAAATACCCTCCTTATCCTGAACCTCTGACGTGGGGACAAATATCCCCCTCCTTCCTGTACCTCTGAACTGAGGACAAGTACCTGCCCTGTCCTGGATCTCTGAACTGGGGACCACAGGAGGAGTCACACGGAACACTTGGCCAAGTTAAGCTCTTGGGTTTTGTGAGCAAAGGGTACAGCGTCCTGCCGTGAGATTTGGACAAGTGTTCCCAGATGTTCTAGTAAAGAAACAACAACCACAGAAAAACCCAAGCAACAGCCAAACAAACAGAAATCTCAGGTGGAGTCCCAGAGGCACACAAATCCCAGTGGAAAGAGGCTGTAGGCAGGTCGGAGCCAGGGCAGCCACTGGATGTCTGACAACCTCCCAGGAATTTGGATTCCAAGGTTCCAATGAACCGGTTCCTCCTTGACCACTCAATCCCGGAAACCTTTCCATCTCGGAAACCTTTCCCAGCAGAGAGTGGCATTTCTGGCTCCTGAGAAGGGCTGAGGCTCCCCAGCTGCAGGCTGGTGGCAGCCGTGAAGGCTGTGAGGAGCCAGCGTTCCAGACCACGTAAGCCAGGGAAAGGATGGGAAGGGCAGAGATGGCTGGAGGCTCCTGGGCATTTCCCATTCTTAGGTTTTCACTGAATGACCTGAAGACAAAGCCCCTGTCTATATCTATCTATATCTATATCTATATCTATCTATATCTATTCTATCTCCCAGGTATCACAAGACATTCTGAGTCTCAGTTTCTGAATGTCCCATGCCTGGCTGGGAAGGTCTGGGCAGCAGCGATGCTCCATGGGGGCTGCTGCATCCTCTGATCCCAAACGGGTGTTACAGACCGAGCAGGCTTTGGCAGCAGCGAGCGAAGGGAAAACTATGCAAAACACGCCCCGGGGAACTGCCAGGCATCCTGGATTACCTTCTTTGGAGTGGTTTTGGAGGTTACATTAAGGCAAAGCAAGCTCTCTGCAAGAGTTTGTGGTGCAGGCACCGGCTGCCCCAGCTGCCCCTGCACCCAGGGCAGCTCCAGCCTCCCTCCACCTCCTGCCCCGGGGCTGCCAGCTCCCCGGCCAGTCCGGGGCCTTTCCTGGCAGCAGAGCCCCTTGCACCCTGAGCCCGTCACACCGGGAGAAGCAGAGCACGATTAGAGATGTGGCTGTGCCTCTCTGCAGACGGTGGGGATGGGAATTAATCCTCCCATTAACGGGTGAAATGGAGCGTTTGTGTCTCACAAAGCAATTACACAATAATAGCAGGAGAACGATGATAGAAATCACATCTTCTCTGAAGTTGCTCTCCAATCCAACACATGAATAATTCCTCCTAGGCATTAACTGGGAAAGCAGTATTAAAAGACCGATATAAACAAAAATTACTGGAAAAAAACAGACTAGGCATGCTTCATCGCTCTGTCAGAGCCAAGCACAACTAAATTTATACAAAGTGGGCAGAGAAGCTTGAAGGGGCAAAGACATTTGTTACTGCTCAGTGCGAGATGAGCTCACAAGGAACGTGTGCTTGATCTTGGCAGCTTTCTGATGTCTTACTCCTAAAGCATCAGCTTTAGTCTCGGTTTCCATGGCAGACACTTTTCTGAGCTTGTATCTTCCACAGATATTGCTAATTTATGCTGTCAGCCCATCTCTGCAAATACCTGCAGAGTGATTCCATGTGCAGTGGGAGTGGTGAAAACAAGGCACACGTGAGCCTGCCTCAGCTCTTCTTTCTGACCAGGTTTCTTTTCTTCAGCCACAAGATCGTCTGGCACTGAATTTAGCCCCAAGTTCCCTGCCACTGTGTTATCTGTCCTGTGAAGAAAGCACTTTCAGCATTTCATCCGAACACGTGTTTTGGACAGGTTTTCCCCCCAGTGCTCAGGGCAGCTCTGAGCAGGAAGGGTTGGGCAGCACGTGTGGCCCTGCTTCCCTCGGCTCCCCTATCTCATTTCATGTTAGCAGAGTCTATAAACCATGAGATCTTTCCCAGACAGAGACCCAGCCACACCGAAACTGACCTGTTTTCAGGGTGGATTTATCAGCCCTGCAAATGTTGAACAAGCAGCTGACGAACTGGTCTCACTAATTTGGCAACACCATGGCAAGGTGAGAGGCTGCATGTCTGGCTGGTGGAAGAAGAACCCTAGGGATTTGCAAAGCTGTTGTTTATACACTGAAGCATGGAACATCAAGCACATACAAAAGAAATTGGGAAAAACTTGTAAAAAGTAACTCACACAATGACAGACAGAACCCCAGGAAGCGATGGCACGTGCAGAGAGAGCTCGTGCAGAGCAAAGTCCCGGCAGCAGTGGGGAAATCCATGTCCTGGCAGGATAAGGTGACTGCAGGGTGCAGGGCTGTTTCAGGATGTGCCCAGCAGCACCAACGGATGAGTCCCAAGTCCCAGGTAGGAAAGTGGCCAGACACTGAAATGAGACCACTCCCTCTCTAAAGATAAAAGCCTGGCAAGCCCTGGCCAGCTGGAAGTTGATCTGAGCCTGGATGGAACTGGGCTAGCCAGTCATCCTGGGGCCCAGGCAGGCACCTGCCCTGCTCGCACTTCACCTGGTGAGCAACAACTCACAGGTAATCCCCTCCTCTGTTCTGAGCCAGCACAAACATCTACACATGGGCTTCAGGTGTGCTCACCTCTCCGCTGGCTCCCACTGAGCATCGGGGAGGGGTGCGTGGCTCAGGCATACCCCCTCCCTCTATCCAAAGGAACTGAACCTTTCAAGGGAATGTGGAATAAAAAGCATCTGGGTGATGTTTCTTTGGATCTGGTCTTCAGCGTGGTCAGAGGTAATTTCCGCAGCTCTCTGGTAAATAAGGGAAACCCCTGGTCCAAGTGGGATGGGGACAGAGGCTGTTCCTGGAGTCTTTCAGCAAAGGTGAGTAACAGGGTCAGCAACAACAGTAAACAAGCTTCTAGTTTTCCAAACAGAACCTCTGCAGCATCCGGCTGCTTTAAAACATTAACCAAAATACACTTATCTCTGGCTCCCTGGCCTTAAGTGACTTTTGAACCCGCAGCTATTCTGAGCCAGATTTGATTGTGCTCAGTAAATCCAGGTGTCTAAGCCCAGCAGGAGCTCCCGTGGTCAGACCCAGCCCCTTGCTGGCAGCCATGCCCTGTCCACAGTATCTCAAGTGAGAAGGGACCCATAAGGGTCACTGAGCCCCACTCCCTGCTCCTCACAGGAGCCAAAACTAACCCATATGACTAAGAGAGAAACCTCCCAGCCCAAGGGCTTGTCGTTGGCCAAGGGTGGTGTGGAGAGCATAAGACTCTTTTGGAGCAGAGATGAGTTTTCTTTTCAGCACTAATGAGCATGAAATTTAAGCGAAAGGACACTGGAGACAGGAGCAGGGCAGCAAATTGAGTTTTCTTGCTCCCCCTGAGACCATTGCCATGTGCGGCTGGGCAGCTGAGGGTGTAACACCCAGGGAAATCACCTCAGAGGATGCTATGGATCACCTGCCCTTGGGACAGCACTTGTCAGTTAGAAACTGCAGCTCCGTGTGCACTAAAGATGACTTGCATCTGCTGGGAAGCAGCAGAAAGGAACCCATGCCCAGACAGGAGCAGCTTCGCAGTGTTGCTGATGGAGACAGAGCCAAGTTCCTGGCTGTTTGCACAGGCTCCAGCCTCTTGCTAGCATTGCAACAGCTCTCACCTGGAGTTTTACCTGTTTATGATATGATACATTGTGCACGCAGTGCTTTCTCCATGCAACAAGGGCAGGAGTGGCGTTTGGGCTGTGCTGGCTCAGTGCCACGGCGAGGGCTGAAGCCTGTTCTGTGGTGGGGCAAAGAAAAGCCATTTCCGTTGCAGAAGCAGAGAGAACTTTTCATCTCGTCCGCACGACAGGAAAGTTGGCAACTTACATGTTAAACTTGCCTGTGACTGTTGGGTGTTGACATCATCGTGATCTCACCACTGTAACCGGAGCCCTCCGGCTTTTCCTCCAGCCTGCCTTTAAATACCAGTCCTGGAGCCAGCACAGCACCCATTCCTCCGACTGGAGCCCAGGGCACACCCGGGAGCACCCACATAGATGAAAGCAAAGACAAGCTCCAGCACTCCAGCCATGTCCACGTCGCTGCGAGTGAGCCCCTCGGTCCACGGCTACCGCTTCGACACGGCCCTGCGCAAGAAAGCCGCGGCCAACATCTTCGAAAGCATCAACGAGGCGTCCCTGCAGAAACTCTTCAAAAACTCCGGAGACAAGAAGGCGGAGGAGAGAGCCAAGATAATCCTCGCCACCGACCAGGACATGGAGGAAAAAACGAGAGCACTAATGGCACTAAAGCAGAGGAGAAAAGACAAACTGCTCCAGTTCCTGACGTTTCGGAGATACTCCATTAAAGTTCACTGAACTGGCGGAGGCAGCAGAAATGGAGAACATTTGGTGACGGGACTGTTTGTGACCTCCTCCCACACTCAGCATGCTCCGCTGCCCCGTGGGACCGGGGACCTGACAGACCACGCACAGGGCTTCAGCCCCACCGCAACCTGCGAGCTGACAGCGGCATCGCTGCGGACAGCGGCATCGGTGCCCGCCGCAGCATCGGTGTGGACAGCAGTTTGGTGGCCAGAGGCTCGCACAGAGAGAGCAGCTCCCATGGGAGGCAGAGAAGCTCCTCCGGGCAGCCGTGGGACCGAGCTGGGGGCAGACCCACACGCCCGGGTGTGACCCGGGGCCTTCTGATAGACTTGGTGTTCGCGGACTCGACCCGGGTGCTTTGCCTTCTATCAGTCGTTTCCTCAAAGCCTGAGCCCGTGCAGAGCCCCGGGGCTGTGGCTGCCGGGAGGCTCTGGAGACCGATCAGCTGCTGGTCACGGTCACTCTGCATTTGTTAAATGCACCCAAACGCACCGTGTGGTGCAGTAAGTTCAGCTGTCCGGGAACGCATTTGCTCCAGAGACACTCTGCACAGCTGTACCTCTCCTTCCCAAGCTGTATTTGTGCAGTAAAAGTCATTTGCACAGAAGCAATAATAATGACAGATTTCCCTGAATTTACTGTGAAGTTCCCTAATACTGTGTTCACTTACCATTAACACTAGAAATCTAAATATAATAACTACAGTTCTTCTCTGTGTAGGTTGCAGTCACTATTGGATGAGTACTTACTTCATGGCAATATTTTATGACAATGTTATTATTATATCGACTATAACTTATTGCATACAGTGATGTGAAAATTAATAAATTATGAAGTAAATATAAATTATCTTGTCTGAAATGCTCAGTTCTCCTGGAGTGGTGGGGTCAGACTTTTTTTGTCATTTCATAGAGACCCGGTTTAGGAGCAGACTGCCTGCACCTCTCCCTTCATTCCCCGGGTATGGCTTTGGCAGCCCATTCTCAGGATGTGGAGCAGCCCCTGGCTCCCCCACGGCCCCACTATCCCACCTGGCAGCACCAGGTTGGCCCACAGTTGCTATGGCAACCATGTCCTCCCAAGAAAGGCCTCACCAAATTTATTGTTAATCAACTCCAATGTCAGTTTCCCCTCTGAAATGAAGGAGAATGACATCTTCTGCAATGGGGAAAGAAAGGTGGAAAAAATGATGGTTCGGGGCCAGGGTGGGCAGCATGGCTTGTCAGCCTTTGGCATTTCTGCAGAGCAGAGAAGGAACCTGGACTTGGCTCCTCATCACCCAAAGAAACAGAAGTAAGTTATGAAGCTTTGGCAGCAGAATTGGACTGTTTTTCTGCAGGTTTTGCTGTACTATCATGATAGACGATGCTGAAAGTACTTAAAAATAGCAAAGACTGGTTATTTATAAGTCTGTCCTCTAATAACCTGATGGTTTAGATAAAAACATTCCCATGACTCTGCTTAGAGCAACAAAGATAAAGCAGCTTGGAAGAGTGATAGCTCAGCTACAGTTTTTTTGCCTACAGTAAGAACTCCAAATTGCCAATAAGTCAAGGGGACTGGAAATAGTCTTTTAAGTCACCTAATAGAATGGGCAATTACAATTATTTATAGCTGGAGTGGGATGCACGGTGATTTCCCCTCCCAGGAAGACCAGAGAGTAAACTCTTTTGGGATGAACCTGTTTGAAAGAGCTTCCAAAGGCTTTTCAGAACTGCCCTTGCTCAGAAAAATCTGTTTCAGAGCAGGTTTGCTCCACAGGAAGTTGCCAGGTTTCCAGCACTCTCCCTGCTGCTGCACCCATTCGTGACACATCCCCACAAACCATCCACAGCCACAAAAACTGCCTTAAACGGACTGTTTCCAAAAAAGGCCAAACAGGGCCATTCAGCGCCTGCCCACAGCCCAGCCCTGCTCCACCCAGCCGCTCTGGGCCCCGGGGATGCCACGCAGCTCCTCCCGCTCTGGTGGGGGCTCCCCTCGGAGCAGCTTCTTGTGCGACACTCGCTACAGCAGCCAGCGGGGCAAGGAGCCCCCGAGCCCACCTGCCCTGGGGCGTGTTACCTGCCAGGACCCGACGAGCCTGCTGCTCAGGATGCTCTGAGAACCCCCGCAGGGACCAGATCAGCTCTTCACCCTCCTGCTGCTTCCCTGGCTCTGCTGCTGGGGCCTCGCTCCCTGCTCCCCTGCCCTGGACCATTGAGGTGTCCACCGTGCACCCTCCGTGCCTGCATTTGGCACAAATCTGCTGGATTTGGCACAAATCTGCTGGATGCGGCAGAGCCTTGTCACCCTCTGGGCCCCCAAAACCAAACCCAGCTCCCCGGTGCTACCAGTGACCTGGGCAGCCTGGGGTATCATTTGCCAACAGCTTTTCTTTAAAATAAGGAAGCAAATCTGGCAGAAGCCATTATTGTGGCAGACTGAAATCAACACCCACTGAAGTGGTTGCTGCTGGCGTGTCCTAGGATTGCCCAGGCAGTCCTGTTCACAACATTTGCATAACATGATTGATAAGATCCTCTGACTTGGGGATTTTATAGTCCCTCTTGTCTCATTACATTGAAATTATTAGCCCAAGAGGCATCTCTGATAAATAAAGGCCACTTACTAAGAAGTTACGTGCTTATTGGATATTTACAGTGAAAAAAGGCAATTTTCCTTGGTTGCAGCCCGTCTGCTGCTTTGGCAGGTTTGTGCTCCAGGAACGTGTCTTACACTGGGCTCAGCACAAACTGCAATGAATTCTCATGGAATATTGGCCAAATAGAGTTTGTACAAATGCCCAACCATCCCAGGGCCCTTGCACGCCTTGTGCTGCTGCTCTGCTTATCTCCAGGGCTGCACCCGGAGGGCTCAGAGCACCTGGACCCAGCCCCGGTGATTCGGTGTTTGTGCCAGGGCGGGCACGGGCGAGCCCCGCACTGCCAGTGAGGGTGCCCAGGCTGCGCTGTGCTGCGCGGTGCCGCCGCGGTGTGTGCAGAGGGCTGCGGGAGGGCAGGTCACCCGGCCGCGCTGTCACCCGGCCGCGCTGCCACCCGGCCGCGCTGTCACCCGGCCGCGCTGTCACCCGGCCGCGCTGTCACTCGGCGCTGCCCGGCCCTTCCTGCGCGCCAGGTGCCGCAGACTCGGCGTCTGTGGCCGGCGCACGCCGCGCTCCGGGCCAGCCCGGCCGCGCTCCGGCCAGGCGCGGGGCCCATTGTCAGCCTCCCCGCACAACAAACAGAGGAAAAGGCTGTTCAAGGAATTTCCTCCCTCCAGGAGCCGGGCGTTTCCATTAATTCTTCTCCATGAGTCAGACTGGCTGCACTGGGTGTCCCCCTGTCGCAGCATCCTGAGGAACATGCATCTGAGCAGCTAATTTTATCCAGCCTGTCTAACGCCCTGCTTAGCAGCCGTGCTGGGAGTGTGCTGGTGGTTCCCCACTAGCACTGCTGGCCGGGGAGAAGCCACAGAAAGGCAGGACAGAAGCTAAGGAGACGACTTCTGGCAGAAGCTCTGGCTTAACAGACTGGGGAAGGTGGGGAGCAGTTCACAAGGTGCTGGAAAGAGAGAGCCCAGAGCAGGGGGTGTCAGTGACAGCCGGCCATGCAGACATCCCACCCTCTGTCCCCTCATCAAACAGCCATCCCCATCTCTCCAAAAAATGGAGGGTTGCTTTTGCAACCCTCCTGTCCATGAAAAGATAGGGTTGGAACAAGTCAACAGCCCGGCTCAGCCTGACCACAGTGTTCAGGAGGCAAATGGGGATGTTCCCCAGTGTCTGAACACCCAGTACCATGACCTTCAGTTTCTGGTGAAATCCAGCACACAAGGCATGAGCAGAGTCCAAAGCGGAGCTGGGCCAGCCCTCACCCGCCCGTGTTTGTGTGTGGGGAGACAGGGTGCTCCAGTCAACAGCAACACCTCCCTGGCAGGCTTCCCTTCCACACCGTGGAGCAACAGGCAAGTTAAAAATTAACTGTCGAGCTAAGCTTCTGCTCTGCTTCGCCCAGAGGGACAGACTCAGCTTTGCAAACCAGTAGAGCAACAGCCTGGGTGCCCCTGGCAGCCCCGGCTCGGCGCTGGCATAGGGGGTGCCTTGTGCCCGTGAAAACAGTCACAGATGAAGCATATTTCATCTGCAGCTGCCGAGGGAAACCTCTGCTCTAAAGCAGGTTAAATGTGAGTGACAAGCTGTAAAGCGTGAGATTTGTGGATGTGTTAGTGTGGTTTTCACAGAAAAGAGCTGGTCTGGGGTTTCAAAGCACGAATGCATCACATGCAGCAAAGTGATGCTCCAGTGTCACTTTGAAGAGATAGACAAGGCTATTTATGAGAAGAAAAGCCTCTAAAATACTGCAGGCAACAGGAGATGGCACAGTTACCATTTATCTTTGCTAAAAAACAGAAGTTGGGCCGTGACCAGAATCTTAATACACAACCCTGAAAAAAGCCCCTTATTCCCGCTGAGCTGCACCCTGAATTGGTGCCCGTGGCATGGCACGGGCATGCTCTGCCGTGGGAAGCAGTGACATTTTCTGGTTCGTGGCTCCCGGCTGGGGGGCCCGACGGTGAATCAGAGCTCAGCCAGCCGGCACCTCCCGGGCTGCGGCTCCTCTGTGCGCCCACGCGAAGGGAGCATCACCGGGACAATCATCGGGACAATCAGCGGGAGAACCATCTGAGCCAGCGCAGGCAGCTGCTGGGGCTCCGCACCGCGTCCTGCATCCTCCTCCGCGGAAAACCCCCTTCTTCCAGTGACTGAGCGCTGCCCTGGGCCTGGGGCGGTCACTGATTCATCCTACAGCCGTCATTTCCCAAAACAGCCGTGTGGGAACAGCGTGGAGCAGCTCCTCGGCGCTGCACGCCAGGCAGCTGTGCCGCTCCAGCGGAGCCCTGCCCGCTCCCTGCCGTCCCCCCCGGCATCCTACTGCCGGGTCATGCTGCAGCTGGCCCTGGGGGCCGGGACCCATCGCTCCGGGGGAAGGAATCCCCGGGGGCATCAAGCAGCTCTGTGGAAGCTGCTGCTCTCCCACGTCATCGGAAAATTCCGTTTTTGAAACACTCATGCACATGAAAAAGTGGATTTCCATTGTCTTTGCAAAGTACAAATGCTTTAATGCCTCAAGGAATTAGGCAAAATCTGACTCAAAGTACTTTCTCCACCTGCTGCTGTTTCTGCTTGGACCATAATGGAAAGGGAAGAGAAAACTGCCATACTGTGCTTCCTAGACTGGCCCTATTCCAGCTGGGTTCTGTTTAAAATTCACCTGCCATCCCAAACGCTGAAAATATTCCAATCCAGACACGTTCTTTTCTCCCCCTCTTCCTGAATGGTAAAGTACAAGACACAATTTTTCACTTAGAAATCTGCTTGGGAGCCATCAGACCCTTTCCTTCCACCAGACTTTCTGGGAGGCTCTGATTTGCACCCTCACCCTGCTGTCATTTTCTGAGCCAGTTTGCAGGATGGCAGCACAGGGCTGCCAGAGAGGACAAGGACAAATGTACAACTCTAAGGCAAATTGAAACCTTGGGCAGAGTGCAGTCCATGGAAAAATTCCAGGTGACTTGAAGGATTTTACACAGAAGTAAAAACCCTCTAATATATTATGCAGAAAGTGCTGCCAAACACGTTTGTTTTATCCCAATTCAAACAATAAACTTCTTCCTGAACACTGAATGTTTTAGCTACAATGGAAGTATGCAAAAACGTGTTATGAGGTTGGAGAGACATTTACCAAAGTCAAGGAGCAGGCACACCTGAGCCCACGCCGAGGGGCTGCCTGAGGGGCTGCCCCCGGGTCTCTGTGCCTGGGACACCCCGGGTTTACAGGGGTCAATCCCTGCCTGTGTCCCCTTGGGCCAAGGCTCAGCAACTCCCCCCTGACACACTGCCAGGCACGTCCCCTGACTCCCGGGAGAGCTTGTGACATAAACCCTTACACACTTCATTGCAGGGCTTACAGTTTGCCATAAGCAAATAAATTAGGTTTAATTTAATATTTGATTGTAAGATTTACTGTTCTACCCTTTACAGCTTCACAGGTGGATACCCAGTAATCGAGTGAAAGGAAGAGCCCCATTAATTCCTGGCAGCATGGATGGGCTGTGGCAGCACCCGTGGGGAAACCTTCCACCACCTCCAGCCTGAGCCCAGGCCCTGCTGGGGAAGATGAGGAAGCTCCTTCTGGCTTTAATAACAAATTATTGCTCTTTGCCTGTAGCTGATGCCCGGAGCCACACACACCCACTCCGTCATGGGGCAGAGCAGAGTTCAGAGTCTCCCCACAGAACCCGGCTTGGTTTGGCTCAAAACCCAGCAACGACCTGAGGCCGCTGTTACACAGTGAAATTCAGCTTTGCTGTGACTCTGAAACCCTTTAATTTTGAATAATGTAACCTAATTTTTACAAGATATTAAAGCTCAGTCACAACCCGAACTTGAAGCGGTGCCCCAATATATTTTAGCAACTTCCCAGTGCTAGATTGCATCACACACTTGCGGAAGTTGGAGGCTGGGGCTCACCCCCCTTCTTGCTTTCAGCTGTGCAGAGAAGGTTTTCCCTAGTATAACATTAAAAAATCATCCTTTCGTGTAGTGTTTTAGATCAAGTGCTCCTCAAAGTTCTCTAATCACGTTGTCTGTTGCAACGCTATTCTCTGCAATCTGTTGTTTAGTCAGCGTGTTTGGGTCCTTCTCCAGGATGGGTTCAAACACAGTCTGACTCCTCAAGGCCACATCCTGTGGGAATTACATTTGCAGTGTGAGCTCTTCCCACACAGCTGCAGATAAAATTCTGCAGGTGTCAGTGCCAGGGGAAAGCTAATAAAAGAATTCCATTTTGGACTCTTTTATCAGGGTTTGGCTAGTTCAGGTATTGAGTCCCAAATGCTGCCCCTTGTCACTCTGTGCCAATTCTTAGTTTAACCTGGAGCGGTTGCAGGGATCTTTCTCAGAAACATCTCATTTCAACCAACCAAACAAGCCCTTTTGGAAGGTAATGTCCTTACCTTGCTGCACACTGTGCTCTGACAAAGCAAACCCAAATTATCTTCAGCTGCAGAAAACATCACAGAGGCTGGCCTGGCCTTAGCCTCACACACCCCTCAGACAGGCAAATCCCATTCACCTGAGCGGGATTTCAGGTTAAACATCAGCTGAGAGCTGCAGAGCACGGCAGAGTATTGCCAGCAATTCCACATTTCAACATCATTTATATAACTTTTCCCTTATTTAGTGAAGCAGGAGATTGAGCAGGAGCTTTAAGCCCACCCCTGGTGGTTCTCTGTGGCTTCTCGCACCCTTGAGCTTTGTGACCCCACCAAAGCTGTACCCAGAGAGATCCACTGCTGAGACATGGGTCTCAGACCCTGGGACCTCAGCACCCACTCTGCACTCATTTTCTCTTTCAATTATTTTCCAAGCTGCTGTAAACACAATCAAAACAGCCACCAAATAAATGTTTCCCCTTTTAAAAGAGATATTTGAAACGGTAAATGATGTGTGAGTGAATAGTCCATTATGTCACTGTCCAAGTCTGTTGCAGCACACTTCGACCGTGGAAAGGTCCCACAAAAGTCCTGCTGGCTTTCTAGCCCCTGCAGTTCTTAGAGGAAACAGGGTGCTTCTGCTAGATCACTTCATGGGGGTTTAACCTTCCTTCGATACTTAAAAATTGTTCAGGGATAAATCTTGCTTTGAAAAGTAAATACCATTTCCCCCTGGATTTGCACAAGGGCTCAGCAGGGCCAGGTGATGTTTGTGTACCGACACTGCAGATTTGTCCCCAGGACTTGGCCCGGGTGTTTGAAGGTCCCCCCCTTCCTTCCTGTTAGACAGTTTTATCTTTTATTGCTTAATATACACACATATATATGCTAATTTTTGGTTTTTTTCTGTTTTTCTAACAAAACCAAGCTGTAACCAGCACTTTGGCAGCTTGTGGTGGTGCCGCCCTCCTGTGGCTGGAGAACCACTCGAGTTGGAACAAAACCAGCTGCAAAATCTGATGAAACATCACTGAGTCACCAAACAGGTAACACCCGGTAAGACCAGAGTAAGGTGGGCACGAACAGCCTGGCCACACTGACTGGTCCCAGTAACTCCCACCGAGGGCTATTGGCTCTGTAAAGTTCATCCACGCCAAATGTTTTCCAAGACAGGAGGTTTGGGATAAATGCTTCACCCCAGTGACTCACCAGCTTCCACCCCATGTTCCAGCTTTCCTCTATGTGCTATGGCAACAGCAAATGCAACACATTTTGTGGGGTGTTTCATATACTAACCCCCCTCTGCTGAAGCAACACTCAGGAGGCCAGGCACGCCACGGAAAGAGCATCAGCACCCGAGCCCAGCGATGGGCAGAGCCCACCCAGCTCCAGCACCGGCCTCAGAGCGGTGCACGGCCACATCAGACACTGAGCAAGGACGCCAGCAAGGTGCAAGTGCTGCTGCCACACCCCGGACGTGGGGCCAAGGCCACGGCGCTGGTGACGCAGCTCCTGGCTGCAGAACGGGAACTGCAGGTGGGGGCCAGAGGAAAGGACAAGTGACATCAATCAGGGCAGGAGGAGGCTGTGAGACCACGGTGGGGAGTGCTGCTGGCAGCCCACCACTACCTGCCCCCTCACCATGCCAGGGCCTTGCAATCACTGCACCAGCATCTGTGGAGCAAAACCCGTGTGCTGCAGACCCCGTGTGCCACAGAACCCGTGTGCCGCAGACCCCATATGCCATAGACGCTGTGCCACAGACCCCGTGTGCCACAGACCCCGTGTGCCACAGACCCCATGTGCCATAGACCCCGTGTGCCACAGACCCCGTGTGCCGCAGACCCCGTGTGCCATAGACGCTGTGTCACAGACCCCGTGTGCCACAGATCCCGTGTGCCATAGACCCCATGTGCCACAGATAATCGCACTGCAGAAAAGCGGTGACTGACGAGGGCAGTGACGCAGGTGCATCGTGACTCTAAAAATCCGGAATACATAGGAAACCGCTCAATCAATTAACAATCCAGCACAGGAGTTCTCCCTCTGCTTTCCTGAGGAATGTCCAGAGCCAGCATTCTGACAATGAGCCACTCTTTGTTAACATGCTGCATCAACCTCGGCAGCCCACACTGCCGGGAGCAGCAAAATCACACCAACAGCTGCCCAAAAATGTGCATGTTTCCAAGTGTTATAAACTGCAAGGGACTCCCTCTGCACCAACAAAGCCCTGGGCAAATTCAGGATTAAAACACCCTTAATTCACTTAAGGGGATATGTCAAAGCCTCCCTTAATTGTGATAAATCCCATTCCTTCATCTGAGAAGGTGACATTTCATGGCAAATAGTCCCAAGAAATTGAGTGGAACAAGGAAGAGTTTCCTGTTTTGTAAGTGATTTCCTGCGATGATAAAGCCCAGCATGGGAGCAGTTGGCTGCATGGCTGGTGCTCAGGTTTTTTAGGTCTTTGTTGTTCCCAGGCAGACAGATGGAATTTGTCACAAGAAACTAATCAGGGACACTGAGACCTAGTTGCATTTACAGGGATAAAATCTCAGTTTGAGGAGTCATTAGAAACCTGCCTCTCTCAAGCACGCTGCCTGCTAAGTCACAGACCATTTCCCAGGCAAACCATTTCTTCAGAGCCTGGCAGAATGACTGGGAGGGGAGCAGTGGGAGTCGGGCACGGCGTCATTAACCCGGGTCTGTCCCTTCTCCCAGAGCGAAGAGGAGCTCATCGCTTCAGCAGTCAGAGGGCTGTGGCACTTGGGAGAGGGCCAAAAGGAGCAGTCAAGGAACCCGGCCTTTAAACCATCCAGCTGATCCCTCTGGGGCAGACACGTCCCCCAGCTCCTCCACTCTGGAGGCCAGGTTGAAAATCCCTTTTCTTCCCTAGAGAGGCGACCAAACTTCCAGGACCCCCACAAGCACCCAGCAACACCAGCAGCCAAAATGAACTTCCAAGCCAGCACACCCTTCTGGTGCCTCCAGCTCTGTTCCCACGGTGCTCTGTTGGGATTCGTACTGGGAGCCCTGCTGCCCTCCCAAAAGGAGGAGGGAGATGCCCCTGCCACGCTGCAGCTGAGGGGCTGCCAGGCGCCAGGGGCTGCTGGGTACCGAGGGCTGTAAGGGGTTGCCAGTCCAGCACCCGGTTGCCTTCAGGGAGTATTTTTTGAGCTCTGGTAGGTGGAATTGCAAACAGGAAAGTGCTGAGCCAGCTGGGAACAAGCTGTTCGCCTGCCCCTGAGTGTCTTTCTCCCAGCAATATTTTAATTCCAGCTCAAACTGCCAAGAAAAGGAGCTCCTTAATCAGCAAAGCTGCGAGGAAGGGCAGCTCCCGTTCCTGCCTGCCGTGGCAGGGTGTCCCTGTGGCTGCTCTATCTCTGGCCACCACCCTTCCTTCCCCTGCAGCCGTCGTCCTTGTGGCCAAGCTCGTGCCAACCGTGCAAAAATCCCTTCCCATGTTCTCACAAAGGCCAGCACACACCCAATCTGCCAGATCCTGCTGCAGCTCTTGGTCTCCCCAGAAAGAGGGGCTGCTTTGGTGGACCAGCGAACGTACCACATGAGATGCAAATTTTCCTGCCTTATGCTCTTCCAGAAAAGTTGGCCTTCATGGTTTATCAAGCCCAGTGCATTCCAGACAGAGGGATGATCTCCCCCAGCTGCACTTTGCCATTTCTCTGATGTTTCCATTATCCCCACTGCAGCACACAGCAAATTCTGCCTTGTACCAAAAGCCATTTCTGTCAAATTAAGTTAAAAGGAAGTAGTGAAAAACTAAAAGCTCTGTATCTAATCCTGCCACCTGGAAAATCAGCAGAGAAATATAATTTTGTAGTCTTTCAAATTAAATCAGATTCTGGGCAGTCTGCTGTTGAGTTTATCCAATGCTGAGTAGAAGAGCTCTACTCAACCATGACTAGGTTTAGGCATGTTCAATTCATGGCAAAGCAGCTCCAGTTCAGAGATGCTGCTTTTAATTGTATCCTCACGCTATTTATTAAAATTTTATAATTTGCCTCAGCCATTCGCCATTAATGAGGTCTCAGCAGGAGGTGGCCTTTAATGGCAGAGCAGCTCATGCTACCACAGAGAGTGGAGGCCGGGGACCTGCACGTGGGTCACAATGTCTGCGTTTTGTGCAGCCTTTCCCTTCCCTGGAGCCCGCAGCTCCCACCACCACAGCCGAGCCCACCCAGCCCCAGCCTGGGGGCTCCCACCGCAGGAACAGCTCTGCTCCCTGGCACTGCTCAGGTTTCTCACTCACGCTGAGGGCACGGGAACGTTCTTGCTGGTTTTGCTGCGTTCCCTGGGTGGCCGTGCTCTGAGCTCTCTCCTGCCTGCTGCTCTCCAGTGCTGGCCATGCCCAGGAGCAGCCACTCCCACCTGTCTTTGATGTTTTGTGTGAAACTGACCTGCACGTGATTTTGTGTCTCTCTATTCTCCTTTCAGCATATCAAGTGCAACCACGAGTCTCTCTGTATTTTGCTTTATTCTATTTTTTTTCCCTGATTGCTTTTCACATGCAAAATCCAGAAAGTCACGTCTGATCTTCCCTCGTTTTCCTGCAGGTTTTCTGGGGAAGCTTAGACCAGTTGCATTAGAAGCAGCAAAAGTGATTGAAAGTGTGCTGGTGCTGAGCCATCACCCGGGGCTCCTTCTCCCTGGGGCCTCGGGCTGTGAAGCCAGAGCTGTGTGGGAGCTCCGTACAGCACTCGGCTGCTGCAGCCAGGGACAGAGCCGTGCCACCACACCTGTGCTGGCTGCACCTCCCCGGGTCATGGTGCTGCCAACACGCACCTCCTCTTTTTCAGGCCTTCTTTGCATATTCCCCTGTAACAGTTCCAAAAGGGCACACGCCTGCAATTCTCTCCTGTCAGTGTGAGCCTGAGTGCTCTCCAGTGAACTGCTGCTGTTTCCTGAAGGAATTACGGACTGGAATTCAGTAATTATGGGCTGGATTAATCCCTCCTTAACTAGCTTTCTCTGCAGAGGAATAACAAAGCTGGCTCAAGAAAACTTAACTGGGGCTGCTGAGATTTCAGTGTGAGACTTTTCAAGTTTTACATTTAACAGGTTTAAGGATCATGAAATGTTTCTCTCCTTTTCCTGGCCTTGGAAGGAGCAGGGCTGCTCACATTCCACCAGGGCTCCGGCTCTGCTGACCTCTGCAGGCAGTGAGGCAAGGCTGCACAGGTGACATCAATGACAACAGCTATTTTTATAGAAGAACAAAAATGAGATCTTTTTTATTTATTCAAATGAAAAACTACAAACAAACAAGAGTAAACATGAATGAGGTGGTTCATTCTGAGAAGCTTTTCTGGTATCAAGAAATATGATCTTACACAATATGGTGTTTTGGTTTGGTTTCTCTCTTGTTTTCCTAATTTACGATGTGTTTTAGCATCTCTGCAAAGTATCCCTCAGGCTGCCAATGGCAACAGGACCTAGAGTGGTGATTTAACATGAGAGAATATGCTCTCTTACACCACTTTCTCACACTCTTCCCTTTGTGCTGTGATGTCATTAAACCACTCAAAACCAGGTGCAGAGGCTGGATCTCCACCCTCTCCCTCTGGTGGTGGCCATGGAGTTGTCCTTCTGCCACAGGCCAGTGCTGTCATCCAGCAGCAGCTGCCTCTTCTCTGCCCCTGGCACCTCACAGAGATCCAGTCCCTCCAGGGCACCCGGCTGTGAGTGCTGCCAGGAGCTGGCCCTGCAAAGAGGAGGAGGAGGAGGAAGTCATCTCCGTGGGAACCTTTGCCCTGGGACAAGTCCTACGCTCACCTGAAGGCATTTTGCATGTGAAGATAGTGACATTCACTGAGTCAGGCTGCACGTGTCACATGGGCACAGTGATATCACCCTAGTGGACACTCGCTGCTGCTCCAGAGGTTTAACGACCATCATCATCATCGTGAGTCTAAAGCCAAGGCAACAATTCCTGCCAGCCAGCACAGCTGTACAGGCACGAGGGAGCAGAGCTGCTGGCAGAGCAGCCGGGCGCAAATGGATCACGGTAGGCGGGGAAGGAGAGGCTGAAAGCTGCTCCTTTGACCCAAATCTGACTCTTTTCCATGTGCAGGGAAGGCAGTTTGCACTGCTGCTCCAGAAGGAGATTAATTTATTGCTCCTCTCTGGGCAGGTGTTGATGGATTATTTGTGGAACTGCAGAATTTCCCCAGACCTGAGATGAAATCACATCTCCAGGAAATGTTTCACTCCTCATATCCAGGGCTATCTAGAAAAGGCAGGTCCGCAGGAGTATGGCTTTGCCTGCAGTCATCTGCAGCACTTTGTTTTGTTTCCTTTAAGGAGACTCGAGAGGGCAGTGAGAGGCCATTTCAAGGATCCAAAGGAGAGGCCAGGATTCGATCTCTCTCCATGGCCTTGTATGTAATTACTGGCAGGAGGGAAGGAGGCAATACAGGTACAAAGACTCAGAGAGGTTACAAGAAGTTATCCAAAGCCAGCAGACAAACCTCTCTCTGCCTGGATTTGGGGGAGACGTGGGAACTGCCTCGCTTGGGGGCAGGACCGAGGCCACCCTCCAAGCAGCCACTGCTGGGGCACATTCCCTTGGACTCAGGCACAGGCAGAGAGAGGAGGAGCAATCCCTGCCTCCAGTGAGCACGGCTGGAGGATCAGCTCCATCCATGACCTGCTTTTAATTTTCTCCATCCCTTCCCCATTCCCACGGGCAGCGTGGGTGCACGGAGCAGCTCTTGGCAATATTACAAGCTCACCTGTCTTAAACTCCACAGTTTGAAAGCCAGATGCCACAACACTGCCACTTGGAGAATTTCTTATGTGTCATCTAGTTTTAGTGCTATTCTATTTCATTTGCTACCTTACCTTAATAATTTTTTAGCACTCAGTTTGCATTTCTCTCTCTTTTCATTTTCATCTGTTCCTGATATTTTATTTTTCCAATAAACTAAGTAATTTAATGGCCTTAATCCCAAGCCTCCTATTTAGAGCATGGATGTGGAGGCTGCAGAAAGAAGCCCCAATTTAAATCTGTCGGTCAAACATAACTTAATCTATCATCTTCTTTATATCTAAAACTGCTTCATGGGAAGGAAACCATGACTGGGATTCAGTTTAACTTTAAAATATCCAGCTTTACACCTTTCTAAAGCTTGCTCTTCTTATGCACAGGCTGTTAAAAAATGGGAAAGTTATACAGGCCTTGGACAACACAAAGTCACAACAGTTTAAGTCAGAGGTGATTGCAGAGGCTTTGAAGGGCCCAAGGGCACAGCCCCAGTGCCATCACCCTGGCACGGGCACTGCAATGCAGCTGTGATGCTTTGCTGTTGTTTTTCTATTTCTGGACCTCTAAAAAAAGTTGGGGGAATTAAAGACACTGAAGATAACTTCTTCTTTGTTACCTTTCCTGCCTGCTGTCAGACTCCACGGACTTACCAGGGGCTGCGGTTCAGGGCTGAAGCACAGTCCCTGGCACACGTAGGTTGGACAGAGCCAAGGAGCTCTGGAGTGAGGACGCTGGACAGGGAACGTTCCTCCCTGCGCTTCCCGTGGCTCCATCTCCTTTCCTGGTTCCACTGAGGACAGTGTTCGCCTGTGACGATCAGCCCCAGGACCTGTGCAGCACCTGGAGCTCGGTCCATGAGCACAGCAGAAAGGCACCTGGCTGACAGCACAGCAGGTGATTAATCACCTGCCCTGCTCGGGGCCAGTGCTATCAGGCAGGAGCAGAAAATGTTCAACAAGACTGGCAGTATGAGAAAAGAGCTCCTGAAATCAATCATGCGAGACAGCAGCTAATTAGCAGACATCATGCCTTCCCAGTCCCTGCTCCCGTGTCCCCGCGTTACAGACGTGGGAAGGGTTTTTCTGTGGCTTGAGCCCCTTGAGCGAACAGGCTGCTGTGGGCTCCCAGCGTGGCCAAGACTCCTCTACAGCATTTGGTTTCAGCACTTCAGTCTGATTTACATTTTCTCCATTTCATTGGGATCAGGACCTGCACAAACAAACCTTCGTGTCTTCTTCCACGGGTGGGATCAGGGAGAAGCTCGTGGTGTGAGAACTCACTGCCCTGAAGCATCAAGTACTAAACAACTGTGCTCCCACAGCGTAACGAGTTGTGTTAATTAGATGCCATTCTTCATCAATCATTAAGGCACTTGCATCAAAGTTTCACCACCAGCTGGATGCTGAGCAGGTTGCCGAGGGGTCCCTGCACCTCCAGAGCTGCAGCAGAGCAGTGCAGGGCACATCCACAAAGACGTCGTGAGTGCCAGAGCTCCAGAGCCTCGGGCCTGGGGACGTCTGTCACACACCTCCGCTCATCTGGGTGTGTCTTGGGGTAAATCTGCGACACTGAACCAAGCGATTTCGTCTCTAGAAAGTTCTCACGGGCTGTTCGTTTATTTGTGTCTAGTCCATCTGGTGGCTCTGTGGCAGAAGCTCAGACCCAGCTCTGTCAAAGTCCAGAGAAATCACTGCACGATTCTGCCCTGAGCCGGAGCATCCAAAAGCCGCCACACTCAGTATATTCCGGGCTGCAGCAAATAGCC
Source organism: Cnemophilus loriae (assembly GCA_013397755.1). Lineage (NCBI taxonomy): Eukaryota > Metazoa > Chordata > Aves > Passeriformes > Corvidae > Cnemophilus > Cnemophilus loriae. The sequence goes on along the minus strand of VZTF01002800.1, from coordinate 248,284 downwards.
TGACAGCTGGGTGCAGCAACCATTTAGCAGATCACATTTTATTCTGATCCTTATTTCATCCTGCAGCAATTAGCCAGGAAAAAAGGGCCTCATCACACTGTCATTTCAGCCTCGTGTTCCAGCATGTTTAGGGAGGCAGAACCTAGACATACCTTCTGGATCCTGAGTAAAAACACCATTGATGTTTGCTAATTCGCGTCAGTTTTCACAACTACAGCATGAGGGAAAAGCTACTGCTGGGTTTAGCCCCCTCAGAGGATGATTTTGAACAGATCTGAAGCAATCCAGTGAGCCCTGTGAGGAGGCAGCTGCACTCTTGGCAGTGCAGTGCAGCCACCCTGGCCTGGGGATGAGCCCCCCAGCAGCACTCAGACATTTATTGCATCTTAGGTCCTTCCCTTTGCTCCACCTTAAAATAAAAACATAAATTTGATGTCCCTATCCTAGTTTTCTGAAATGATATCTTCCCCATAAATATCTTCACAATAGTCCCAACCCCAAGCCCGGCTCTAATAAAAGTGCTCTTTATGGTTATTAGACAAGTGAGATGTCCCTGGACTGAACAATTACTTTCAAATATCTGCCCAGAACTGGCTGGGAGTGGAAATCAGCCTCTTCCTCCCCAGGTACAAATACATAATGAGGATTTATTTCCAAGGCAGTGGAAATGAGGTAATCCCTCTCCTTCTTGAGGTGAGATAAGGAGAAAGGAAAAAAAAAAAGAAATAAAGAAATAGTACAAGTTAATAGGGAAGCATCTGGAAAAGCAAATGATTTGCAGGAGGTAGGGGCAGGAGGTCAATGGCATAGAACAGCTTTGAGCAATAAGGGGAAGTGATGGATTTGCCTAATGCTGCCCTGCGTGGGGGCACGGGCAGGAGGCTGGCACAGGCAGGGGGCTGGCACGGGCAGGGGGCTGGCACGGGCAGGGGGCCCTTCCTTCAGTTCAGCCTCCTCAGGGACCCTGCGGCACCTGGGAGCAGACCCCAGCCCTCGGGGCAGCCAGCACCCCGTTACTGTCGGTCTCTCAGTTATTCTTGGTTCCTCTAACATCCACCAAAGATAAATCAAATACTGAAACCACATGAGGAAGCATTGAGGAGCGATGTGCTGTTCCTGCCAGCTGACAGACAAATGCTCAGGACAGACAGACACCGATGGGCCTGGATTGAGCTGGAGTTACTCTGGCACAGGATAAATCTACATTTGTGGGGATGGCCCTTTTCTGCCTGTTTTGTTTCAGTAAATTCACTACTATAATAACTTGATTTCTGTAAAGAATATAAAAGTGCCATGAAATCAAGCAGGTGAGGAGAAATTGTATCATTGTGGACACCAAACTGATGGCCAGTCTCTGCTGCAGCAAAGCCACAGTGGATCTGTACTGCCCTGTGCAAATGTAGTGACCTGAGAAACTTTGTAAATGAGGATAAAGGTGTGTATTCATGGGAAGAAATTGAGGAAAACCACCTTGCCTCTCTCCTGGGATTCATACTCCAGGTTTGCTATTGGCTTTGCTCTCTGCCAAGCCCCAGCAGCTCAGAGGCAGAATCTGTTGATGCTACAGAAAGCAAAGTCATGCAGAGCAGTCAATGGGAAATAATGGATATCAATTACACAGCTTGAACTGCCGACTGGATTGGGTTTTATAACTCTTTACTCTTGTGGTCTTCTTAATAAATCCATTGGGAGAGATGTCATATCCTTTATAGCAATATGTTTCAATGTTTTATTTCCTATGGAGGAGCAACTGGCCACTTTACAAAATGCTCCTTGGAGTCTCCCACAGCCTCATGAAGGAATCAAAATTGGTGTGAGATGAACATAAGCTATTTGTTCTCTAATACCGGGACCAGTTTGCCGTAACGTGCAGATATTGCCGCTGGAAATCAGATGGATTCCTTCCCTTCTGCTTCAATCCTGTTTACGACACGGGGGCAGCTTCTGAGGAATGTGGGAGCCTTACAGTGAGGTGCTCAAAGCTCAGGTCACCTAAAAGAAAATCACACGCTGAGGAGAACCTGCATTTTTGTGGCAAGGAGAAAACAGCATCACTCGGGAGGGGTGGGGGGGGGCGGTGGTGATGTGAGATTTTCCAGCCCTCCAAGTGCAGGGAAAGAGCAGACACATCACTCAAATGAAGGTAAAAAATTATATTGAACAGGGGTACAAAACCCCCTCATCTTTGTCTATCACATGCAGTCTTTTATCTGCATTTTTATTTAAACCAGCCACCATCTCAAGCACTGGAAGCAGAAATGCAGCCTTCTTCCATAGCACCTTCCCTATGGTAAATCTAATTAAACAGCCATTAAAATGTGTCTTAGCTCGATTGTATCAAGGTGACCTGGAGCTCCTGCTAAATGTTAGCAGCAGCATTCCCCACAAACTGGCATCCGAGAGGGAACAGGCAGTACTGTTTCTCCTGATGTGGCCTTTAGATGAATGTGGTTATTAAAGTGCTTTGTGTACCACAGATTTCCAAATAAATGAGTCTAATTTTCTGTCAGCTGGAGTGCTCCGTGTGCCCCTCCAGTGCTCCCAGCCAAGGCTGGCATCCCGGCTGGACGCTGGTTCCGCAGCACTCCGAGCAGGATGCCAGCAGCCACGGGGGCTGGCACACGTGGGCAAAAATGCACAGGCAGCACCGCTGAAAGCCTGGCCAGAGCAAAAGTGCTAAAATGTCAGAAAGGAGAGGAAAGGAGAGAGGGCAGAGTCTTACCTGCAACAGCCAGAGCACCTTCCACCTCTGCGCAAGGTCCCTCCACCTGCAGACAACAAGGTGGATTGTTTCCTAGCCCAAGTAAACACCTGGCTGGGAGTTTAAATATCTTTAAATCCCTAAGTCTCAATTCAGATTAAAATCTGGAAACATTTCCTTGATTTACACTGGCCTGTCCTCCGGTGTCAGAACCACACAGTTCATATTCATGATGCAAAACTCTGTAGACCAAATTCCACATCCCTCCTCACAACTAGACCCGCTAATGCCCAACAAAGAAATATCTGTTTTATAAGCAATTTATCATGCTCAGGTTAATGATAGCAAAATGCTAATGATGAGACTGAAAACTGAGAGCAATGTCTGTTGATTACTGCAGGTTTTTATCATGCACCCTAAGAAGTATCAGTATGCAAAAGAAAATGTTCACCAGGTACTAAATCAGACAGATCTGCAGCTAAAAAACTGCTCCCTTTGGTTGTTACCTTATGTTTGACTTCACAAGTTTATTCCTTTAACTGCAGCTACAGTTAAAAATAGGAAATATCCCACCAAGCTGCAAACTAGCTGAACAGGTGGGAAATGTCTCACTTCCCCCTTGCACATGTCAGCAGCCGCAGTTTGGGCACTGGGGCTGCACGACTGCAGAAATCTCCCCCTACGCTGTGTGCAGGGGGGGCAGGAGAAGCTGGAGACACAGGAATGATGAATTCCCAGGTGCAGTGATAAAGGAATGAACTAAGTTTGAAAACAAAATAGAGCGAGGAGAGATGGAGCCAGGCGGTGGCACAGAGCTCCTGTTTCCCCGGGCTTTGGCAGCCCTGGAAAGCCTTGGAAAGGCAAACACCCTTTCTGTGCAGCCCACACAGGTTTGCTCGGGGCACCTTGGCCTTGGTCACGTATGAAACTCTGGGCTCAGCGCAGGGTATGATGAACACGCTTCAGCAAATGACAATGTGCACCAAGTTCATCCTAATTTGGGACCAGCTTTACACAGTCCCTGTGAGCCTTTGGAGAAGCCTGGCCAATGCCCTTCCCAACGTCAGCGTGTCTCCAGAGGATTAACCGTGTGATCCAGCATTAGCAGGGTCAGAGCTGGGGCTTCTGCTGACGAGAGCAGCTCAGTGGTTTGCTGCTAACAGCAGCACCATGTGCCTGTGGCACGGAGTCTCATCTGGGCAATTTTTAAAATTCTGTTTTTATTTTCAGATCTTTGTTGTTCTCTCTTGGTTTGCATTTGAATTTCTGATTAAAACATGTTTTTTAATGAATCCTTCAGCTATTATGATACATCTCTGCCGAGCAGGGAAGGCACAGTAAAACTAATTAAATGCCATCCAAGAATTTTACTCTGCCATTTACAGAAACACATTAAACTGTGAGGAACGGCTCTTTCAGAATCATTGCGAGGGGTGCACAACCAGCTGAATTTTCCCATGATGAACAGCCTGGTACCAGGGCAGTCAGGGGGGAGCAGGCTCATGGGCAAAGGCCAGCATAGCACGGCACCCAGCAGGGCAGGGGGGAGAGGACACGGATCTGCAAGTGCTGGTTTTGAGCTAAGATGCAGCGAGGGAAGGGGATGATGTACACGGCAGAGAAAGGGGGTGACGTACACAACGAGGGAAGGGGATGACGTACACGACCCAGGGTCACCGTCTGCTCAGCTCCAGCACGGGGCACACACCGCGTGGGGTTCACAGCCTGAGAACCCGCTGCTGAGCTGGGCACTGCCCACCCCTTCACCTGGGGCACAGCATGTCCCAGGCTGCTCCCGCCTGCTCCCAAACCACTTTGTCACTGCCACCAGGATCACTGAGAGGAACAAGAGCAAAAGCAAGCGAACGGCCAACATGGAGGATCGCTCTTGGAAGGGACGTGGGATATAAAGGAGCAGTTCTGCGCAGAAATCTACTGTCACAGGGGGTAATGAATTAAATGAAGTGGAAAGCATGGCATGAACGGGAGATTTGCTGTAGTGACTAATGTAATTAACCTCTATTGAAATAATTAAGCTTCCTAATTTGTGCTGCATGAGCAGTACAACCGCAAGGGCAGGTGTGGGCAGCCCCGCACTGGCTGTGGGCAGCACCCACCACGCCAAGGGGCTCTGGATCCTCTCTGCTCTGGGGAGCTGCTTGGCTTGTCCTGCAAATAAACCTCACAGGTTTAGGAAGAAAAAGTCGTGATCGCAAATATCCCATAAAATACTATGGCCCATTCCTCTTGGACTTGACCTGCCTCCTCATAAACTGCGACATTTTTTCTTCCTTCAGCACAGGACTGCTTTATGCCAGTCAGAGAAGCAGGGTTTGTTGTCTCTAGTTATTAATTTACTTTTATTGACTGCAGTGCCTTTCCTCGTTTTATTACCCAATAGCTCACACCAGCAGAACAGCTTTTCTTTTAGGTTACACATAAATGTTTGACTTTCCCAGGCAGGCACCAAGGAGAGGCAAAACCACTGAGGCTCCTGCTGGGTGCATCTGCTGCCCTGGCCTCTGCTGACCCCAGGGACACCTTCCACCAGACCATGTCTCTCACAGCCCCATCCAACCAGCAAAAATGCTGATCCCTTTTTCCCCCTTTTCACTGCTCAAGGCATATGATGAAAAAGCATAAGATTTAGTTTTCCAGCCCTCTTCTGTCCTAAAAATATGCTTTGAAACGCTTCCATTGTCCATGTGCTGCTCCCCGTGATAAGGCACATTTTCCCTCCGTAGCAATTATTTTGAACACCACTATTAGACTGACTGTGAAAACCCAAGAGCACCGCAGAAGGTTCTGGGGATATTAAACCACCAGGTTCCCTGCTGCTGATGGACACGTCCCGCTGCGGCGCGGTGCTCCGGCCGGCGTCCTGCTGCAGCCGGGACAGCAGGGAGCTGGAGAGATTTCTTTTTTTTTTGAGAAAACAGACAGCTGAAATGAGTCCTCTACTCAAACAACTATTTGTGCTAAAGCTAAAAAATAAAAATAAAAGTAGCTCGCGTGCCTGGCTGACTTTGAAGCCCAACAGAAGAAATTCCCTGCTTTGCTGGAGCTGTCAGGAATGGGCAGTGCAAGGTGATGGCTCAGAAGGGCATGGCGGCCCAGCAGGGACAAGATGCCTAGAAGCTCTGTCCCACTTCCCACCACATTCAGGGATGTGCAGGACCCAGCTGGGAGCAGCAGCTCTGGGGCAGGGGAGTAGCAGTGGGCCAGGGTGAGGGGCAGAGCAGACTCTGGTGATGGCCCAGTGCTGCTGGTGGTGTGTGGAGCTGTGCCAAGGCTGGGTGAACACATCCCCACTGGGGCCATCGGGCTGCTGCTGGATTGACGAGAGGCAGCATCAATTCTAATTCACTGCATCCCTGTCAGCAGTGCTGAGTAACACAGCTGCTCTGTAAATTTGATTATAGCTATATCACCACTGAAGATAATTGGGGGACGTGTCATCAGTCTCACATCAAGTACAGCATGTATTTTGTCTTTCAGTTATATTTACTTTAACTTCACAAAAGGATTAAATGAATTTTACAGTGATATGCAAAAACTGTTGTGAGAAGGTGGGAATTTAACTGAGAAAAAGAAAGAGAAAAAAAACCCCACAAATAGGAAAAAATGAGCTCAGCACTGTCTTATCCTCCCTTTCTCAGTCTGCTGTAGATGATTTTCCCAATTCTGCTCATGACCACAGAGGAATTGCTAAGAAGAAATTTAGGATAAATCCCTCCAGAAGTGCCCTGGTCCATGGGTAGGAACCAGAAGATGCACTGCAGCCCTGGGCACACGTGACATGGGGACACAGGGACACGGGGCACTGTCCTGCTCCCACAAGCTGCCAGAAACCTCCCGCTGCCCGACCCCTGCTGTGGTGCAGGAGCTCACCACGGCCCAGGTGGGTTCCTCTGAGTCTCGGTGCCCTTTGCACATACCTGGCTTCCAACACTTATCGGTAGTGAGGTGCAGTTTGTAGGAGGAAACCTCCCCTGTGGAGGAGATGCTCACGTTTGAGACAGCCACCCATTGCTCAGCTGTGCACGCAGCATCTTCCCACACCTCTTTTTGGTTCTTCTTTTTTTTCAGATTCTGAAGCTGGGACAACTATTTTCCATCAGGCAGTCTGTGTTTCGACAGGTGAAGGACCAGAGCAGAGAGATCGAGCTACAGCAAAGCACTGGCCAGCAGTTCTTGGTACCTCCAGCAGCTGCTGAAGGACGAGGCAGGGGCATGAGGAATTCCTGGCGGGTGTAGCTGAGTGCCAAGCCCAGCATCTCCATCTGCTGGCATTCAAAGCCCAGGACATGTTCTGATCAGCACATTTGTGGGTCTGTGCTGCAGCACGAAGGTGTGTACAGCAGAAGGAGTGTGGAGCTGTCCCTCAGCCCTCCAGACTAACAAGTACGGCATCTCCCCTGGAAATATGCAGGCACAGAGAGACCCTTGGATGCTCCTCCAGAGCCCCCAGCTCTGTTCTTGAAAGAGGCAGAGCTGAAGATATTAAAGGTTTGTTCATTTGTTTGGGGGTTCATTTCCCTGGAAGATTGACAGGCTCCCACTGAGTGTTTATATGAATCCACTGAGTCTCTACATTTAATTACACTTGACTGAGTGCATTAACACAACCATGAATTTTTAAAAGCGATCAGTTTTATTCTGTTTGACTCCAAACCTGACAGCGTGAGTTGCTCTCCAGCATACCCTTTCCTCCAAGCCCTTTTCCCAGGTGTCTGCAGCTGAGCTCTGGCGGCTTCTGAACCTGAGGAGACACCCCCCAACCCCCTCCAGCAAAGCTACAGCACCAGCAGGAAAACACCAATTCCAGCCCACAGGCCCTGCAGGGGATAACACATGTGCCCTGAGCCCTGAGTCATGGCAGGAAAGGCTCATTATGAGGGAAGAAATACATTAACAAGACTGAGCTGGCTGAAAGATGAGCCCTGCGCACTGGGTCAGCAGCACTTCCCTCTCTAAACCACTGGCTCCGTTAGAAACGGCCTTCATTCAGGAGCAGGGGAATTTAATTCCCAGCTGCTCATGCAGAGCATGGGACAACACACAACTCCCCCCAGAGACCCCAGATCAGCTGAGCACCCAGGGCACCCCAGGGGCAAGCACCCACCTACCCACAAACACAGAGGTACATGGATAGGCGTAAACCTGAGTTTAGAGCAGGGTCTCACTCACCAGTTTGTATCCCAGCCAAGCCCTTGGACCACGACGCTGGAGACATTTAACCAGCTTGGTTGTGCCTGTATAATTTGCTCCTCTCTGGCTCACACACACCTATCATTTTCCCGCAGTTTGTTACCAATAAGTATTCACGTATTTCCTTTCTGTGAGGGCAAAGCAGAGTGTTACTAATGTTTTGTTTCCCTTCACATACACATCAGGCATTTACTGAATACACATCTGAATAAGTAGGTGCCACAAAAAGCAGCATTTCACAGGGAACAATGTGCAGGTGCTGCCACATTTGGAGCAGCTGACATAACAGGATGAAACGGTGAAGATTCCACTGCCTCTGACCAGCTTTTTTAAAGATTAATTTAAAATATCCTCCAACTTAACACACACCCAACCCTGGCTGTAGAGCCACTCCCTCTACACGTATCATAAGGAGGCTGTAGAGCACAATGCTGGGAGCATTTATTTTAACAACTCCTCCTGTGTATTCAGGAGGGCACACAGGAAAACCCAGGGATAAATACAAATTTTTCTGATGGTGAACAACAGACTGGCAGCCCACAATGAGAAGTCATTTACTAGACACTGCAGGAGGAACTGCTCTGCCTGTTAGAGTCTGTATTTTTTGTACCACCACCTTGCAGGGTAAGTGTGGGTCCCTTAAGGTTTTCATTTAGGTCTTAAAGAACCACCCCGCAGAAGGCAGCATACTTCCAACTTAAATGCCTCTCTTTTGAGATAATTTTGTTTACTACACAAAAATATAAACTATTCCAGAAAACTGCTCTGGATGACTTTTAAGGGTGTTTACCTCTAAAGCAGGTTTCTTGGAAGGATTTCACTATGTGGATGAAAGACTGTTTCATCCACCTATTATTTGGAATTTATCCCTGTGCTTGCCCCATGGAGAACTAGCAGATTTCCAAAAAGTGAACGGCTTAAATGCTACTGACAACACACAGAAATGCAATAATTTAATTTCAATAAGCTGCCAATTTAAAAAATGAAGTGGCATGAAGTACAGCAGGAGGGGAGTCTGGCATCAGCAGGGTGGACAGGGAGATTTTCCTGTTAACTGGAGTCCTTCCCACAGCCTGGAGAGAGGCAGCATCTTGTGTTATTTTTAATCTGCTCAAACACATTATTTAAATGCTGTGAACTTTAAGTAAAACAGGAGCATCTTATAAACATTAGAAAAACATGCAAAAGGCAGCTGCTGCAGGCAGATGAAACCATATTCAGGAGATTAACAGCACCTGAACTTTTGAAAAGCTGCAATCAGAATGGCCATCGAGCAGTTGTTCCAGGCTGTACTGCCTTGTACCTTGTTTTCTGCTGCCTGAGCGGCCAAGTCAGGCTTTAAATAGGTGTTTAATCGGTTGGTAAATGGGGCAGTTTATTACCTTCCTGCAATTCTGCCTTTCACCTGCACTGCAGCAAAGCAGCACGACTGCTGTAGCACAGACCCTCTGCACTTACAGACACCTCCTGGAGCAATTCCCAGGAGAATGGGGGCAGGTCAGGGACCATCCTGGACACCTTCAGAAACAGCTGCACTGGGTGGTGCCTTGAATGGTCTCAAGGTCTTACAGCTGTAAAAGCTTTTGTGGCTCTAAAAGCTCTCGGTACCTGCCCTTAAACCTTTTCGCAACTTAATGGCATTAGAAGGTGGCTGAGTTAATCACAGAATCCCAAAATGGTTTGGGTTGGAAGGGACCTTAAAGCTCATCTAATTCCACCTCCTGCCACGGGCAGGGACACCTTCCCCTAGAGCAGGTTGCTCCACAGCCACTGGCAGGGATCTCGGGCAGGGAGCAGGTGCCATGTGCTGGTGAGGCTCTTCTGTGCTGCCTTGGGCTGCAGGTGGAGGGGTGACCCACCCCAGAAAGCACCCCCCTGTGCTGGGGACAGCCTGGACTGCATCCCCGGCCTGGACTGCATCACCTGGCTGCCACCACGCTGTGCCTGGCACATCTCTCCAGCCTCAACAGTGAGAGATTTCCATCTGTTCCCCGGGCATTGCACCAGCTCCTGCGTTGCACATGACACTAATTATCAGCATGGACTGACAAGCATCATTAGAACTGGGGAAGTAACAAGGTATTATAAGTGACTCCTTATTAAATTAGTACAATTCTTAAACCTTTGATGTGGACAGTTTTCTAGAATTGGTAATTAACTTTGTCTAAACATGTCAGAATTTGACCAGCCAGCACTACACCTCTGGAAATTATCAGGAGCAATCCCCACTGGACATGCACATCCTGGTCTCCTCACCCAGGGCTTGCACCCTCCTGCTGCGCCCCTGGATGCCAAATGAGATGTGGAGCAAGCTGGGTCTCTGTTTTTAGCCCCTGTCAGGCATGCCCAGAGTCCTGACTCCCATAAGGAACTTGCCCAAGAGATCCTGGATATTCTGCTGAGCAAGGGCTCAATGCAATAACTTAAATAGATGCTCTTTTCCCAGCACTTGCTGAGATTTTATTCCTCAATAACTATTTTTAATAATAATTTCACACTTCTCCGTGGAAATGCACCATTTCAGTGAAGCAGCCATACCTTCCTCACTGTCTGCAACAACCAGCCTGAGTCATCACGATGTAGTTTGTGGGATAAATCAGTAATGCAGTAGATGATCTTATGGAATAATTTCGGAGCAGGCACTCTGAGGTTGCCGAGCCCAGGATGTGATCAGCAACACTGACGTGTGGCCCATTTTTCAGGCGGCAGGAATGTAAGGTTTGGTGTAAATCAGGAGGAGCTGAGCGATAACAGACGAGCGCAGCCTTCAGCAGCGGCCCCTGCGCGAGGCCCGGCATCGATTCCAGCGTGATGAGCAAATGGAGAAGGATGATGCCTCTCATATCACTGATCCCACCTATTAGCAACAACGGCAGCTCACTCCATCCTTCCCAGCTGCCTCCTTGCCCGTGGCACGGGCTCACGGGGTCTGCACAGGAGGGAGTCAGCAGCCTCAGGGAGGTGCATCCTACAGCCACGCACCTTTGGCCACAAGGGACATTGGAGGTGGTGGTAACACATTTGCCTTTATAACCCCAGGTGACAGACGCAAGGGAAGCGGCTCCGCATTCACACACAGCTGGGCTCCCCCTCAAAACACCCCAGGACACCAGGAGTGATCCCGAGTGCTGCCTTGCCACCCAGTTCCAGCCCTGGGATAACTGGAGCCCAGATCTCCTTCATTAACACACTCAATTCACTTCGTCCCGAGTCCTCTGTGATCTGGTCTCACTTGGTCTGATCACAAGAACTGAAACCTGGACGTGTGATGGAGCCCAGATTAGAAAGCCAGTCCTTTGCGAGTGACAAGGTGGTGTTTGGGTTTTTTTAAAATCTATTTCAAGTTACAGTTCATGCACTGTGGTTTAATTGCATTTGCCCTCCAGCCTTTCCATTAAAAATAGAACAGAAACCAGCACTTCCAGGATGGAAATGAGAATGAGAAAAAGCCCTTTTAAAGAGGAAAATGCTATGTTTGGAGAGGAAGAATAATTACTGCCACAGGTATAATAAAGAGGGAAGGAGTTGGATTCTGTGTCATATCCAGGGGCCAAATGCAAGTTATTCAGACCTTTCAAAATGAGGTCACACTGTCGCTGGAGGCAAAATGAGAACTGCAGGTTATGGCAGAGCTCACGGATTGATCTGTTTTACCTGAAATTCTGAAATGCAATGGTAAAAGCCCTGAGCTGGAAAGAATTCAAGTCATGATTTTAGGGAGCTTTCTCTGAAATTCTGCTCCATGGCATCACTGACACTAAACAAGGGCAGTCACCAGGAACACTCAGGGATAGCCGGGCCCCAAGGCAAGAGCCACAGGGGGACTTCAGGAGGACACAGCAGGGAAACTTTCACCCCAGCACCCTCCCCAGGCTCCAGAAGGAGGAGGAACAAGGAAGACTCTGCTGAGGACATGAGAAGGAGTGGCAGTGCTGAGCAAGCTCAGACCTGCCCAGAGGTTTTGCAGCTCAAATGGTCAAGCCCCACCACCTCCATCAGGAAGCCCAGGGCAGGAGGACACTTCCCAGCCCAGCTGGGGTGCCTCGAGGCAGCCAGGAGCCGTGCCTGCCACTCTTCACTCAGGGTTACTTCTCCTCCCTCATACACTAAGAAATAGTTGTGACTCAAAATCTTGGAGGCTTGTGGCCCTGAATATTAACCACCACATTCCCTGCTGACTACAGCTCTGGAATATTTAAAAAATTCTGATTGTACCTTCAGATAAATTATATCACACTTTCTGCAGTGCTATGAATAGAAGATATTTTCCTAAGAAAACCAGGGGGGAAGACACTTGTTCTTGCTATATGAATAATATATGTCATCCCAAACCCAGACCTTGGAGGGAAGTAAGTCACCCTGCACAGACTCAGAATAGCCTCATACAAATGACCTTCTCATCACCCTCAGTCTCTTGCTCCATATCCAGTTGTTCTCTCATTAACTTGGGACCTCTCCACACTGCTGTGGCAGTCACCCAGAGGGATGTCCCATCCTACCACGAGGCTTTGCCCACACTCCAGTTTGGGTCATCCACACAGGACCCCCTAGCTCCTCTGGGAGAAGCTCTCCAAAGCAAAAGGAAAGCTCCCAAACCTCCAGGTCCCACCACAGTGGGACACAGCCACATCCTCCTACCCAGGCCTCCCTCGCTGCTGCTGCTGCGCGGTGACAAGGGCATTGGCAGCGCCTGGAGAACAGGCAGCTGCTCTCCAAACTGGATTCTCATCAGCAAAGTGTGGTTAATTAACACAGGAGGTTTAATTAGCTGATATTTCCAAGAAGCTCTGAGAGCCTGAGGTGAAAGACTCCAGATAAATGCAAAATGTTCTTGTACTTGGCCAGCAGAGGTTCATCGCCATCAGCTCTCCCCACGTTCTGACATCTCCCTAACGCAGGGATCTCCCCTCCCACTCTCCTGCTCCCAAAGCCATCTCCCTGCAGGGACAGTGCCTGGTGCTGGCACAGCCCCACAGACGGCAGGGGACAGGGCTGGGGCTGCTGGGGAGAACCAGGCTGAGTGGCTCTGTGATGTGGGAGCTCCCTGGGCTCAGCGGGCACCGCAGCAGGGACACACCGACATGTGTCACCAGGCTTTGCGCTCTGGTGACGGATCTCCAGGCTGGTTTGGTTTTGGGCTGGGTTTTTGTCCTGCCATTAATAAGTGCTGAAGCCACGGGGAGCTTTTAAGGCAAACTCACCAAGTTTATCTCATGATGTGAAGCATTTGTTCCTCCCACGCTTCCCCTCGCTCCCAGCTCCCACCCAGATGGGCTTCGCCTCAGCCCACTCGTCTGTTAAGGAGGCACCAGGCTTGGCAAGAGGAAAACAAAACATAGCAGCTTTCCACACAGCAGGGTAGAGGCACTTGGAAGCAAGGGGGAACAGGGAGCATGAGTTTTAATGGATTGAAGGGACACAGAGCAAATCAGGCTGCAGAAACTCATTTTGCTGCGTGGGCAAGTTTTAGACTGTAAATTTACAAACTTTGATGCCTAAAAACTAAAAAGCATTAATGTTGCTTTCTCACACCCCAGCTCACCTCGGTGAAAAAGCAGCAGCTACTGTTTATTTAGTAGAGGCTTTCCTGCCTCTACTCAAGCACTATCCCAAGTCCACACACGGCGGAGACATGACCCATGGGCAGGGAATATTGCTGGGAATCCACTTGACAGAAAACCCAAACATCAGTGCAATAAACATGCCAAAAGCAGGACCCCCTGCTGCTGTGGAGCAATAAGCAGTGTGTGTTGGCAAACAGATACGGACCGAGGGAAAACAAACAAGATAATTTACTAAACATTAAAGACATCTCAGCAAAGCACTTTCACCGGAAAGAGACAGACACAGAGAACCAGCTGCAAGGACAGTCTGAAACCTGCAGGTTTGCCGTTTAAGATACTTCTCCTGCAAAATGCACGTGCAGACATACATGGACCTTTTCAGGTCATCACGTCACGTGCCTGTCGCCCCAGGGAGCACAGCAATACCTGCGAACGGACAGTTACTGCCACTGCGACCTTGATAAATCTGCTGCATCACTCTCACCTGACCCGTCACGCTAATTCCACTAGTTCAGTTTACTGCGAGTGATTAACAACAGGGAACTGGGCTGCAAGGCAGCGTGGATTGCTCCAGCTCACCTCACAGTGTAGAGACAAGCGCTGCTCCCGCTCAGAGCAGGCGGCCAGCCCGCTCCACAGGCTACACAGCAGTCACCCACAGAACAGACCAACCTGCAGGAGCTGGGAGAGATGACAGGGGACCTGCTATTCTGCTTCTGCTGCAGTAGGGTTTCCCCAGCCGTTCCCTAACTCGTCCTTAATTAACTCCAGGTGTTGTCACCGGTGCTCTCCTGACAGAGCCAGAGTGCCTGGCTGCAGTCCTGTGGCAGTGACTTATGATGAGGACAGACAAGAAATACTCCATACAGGAGTTTCCAGAGGGCTGATTCTGTGTCTTTCCAGCAAAAGCCCAGCAGAATTTCCTGTGCCAGCTGGAGCCTCCAAGTGCCTGGCAGACACTCTGTGCTGCCCGTTCAGGGGGATAAGCCAGTTAATGAGCATTTCTTTGTGCAGCCGTGACCGACGTGGCAACCCGTGAGAGCGCTGTGTTCTCACCCCTGAGTGGAAGCAGAGACTGACTTTTCAAGGCCACCACTCACAACAGTTCTGGCAGAGATTTTGGCTGATCGGGATTGTAAATACTATTGCAGCTATCACAGCAGTGTTAAACATGCAAAATAGTTTTCACAGTTTTAAAGCAGAAGCTGCTGGGGTGTCTCGTATGAGCAGTTTGTGCACGGTGGCTGCACGCCTGAGCCATTTGTGCTTTGTGATGTCGCTGGCCCAGTCTGGGCACTCTGTGGTGGGTGCACTCACACTGATGGTGCACTCTCACCCAGTACAGCCGTACGCAGGGCAAGGAAAGGCCCCTAAGAGGCCGGGAGAGGACCCCTGCTCTGCCTGCGCATCCACTGCAGCTGGCAGAAACTGCTCTGCAGCCCAGACAGTCTCTGCTAGACGACAGGAACAGGAATGTTGTAGCTGACAAGCAGGAGACTACTGAGTATCCCCAAAGTCTGCTATTTTTTGCTGAGGCATGGTTAAACACCAGCACAGACAGCACATAAGACCCAGCACATTTTGCACTCTGGATTCATTCTCTGGCTAATGTTTTCTTTACACAAGTTACCCAAGATAGTACACAGGAGGCATAAAAGCACTATTTCTGCTCTGCTGATTATCAAATGGGATTGGAGGGGCCAGGGACATTCTGGGTATGTGCTGCAGTGGAGAAGCCAGAGCAGTGAATCTGCATCCTGCAGGAAACCAGTGACTTCAACAGTTCTGCAGCAGATCAGGCACAGAGCCACCCCTGTTAGCCTCGCCGGGTCATTATCACCCTGCCTGGTGCCAGTGTGGGTCAAAGCTCCAGAGACTGTCCTCCAGCGTCTGTGTTGCCTGTATGACAGCACTACCAACAACACACTGAATTGCCCTGGTGTCTGTCGTGACTAAGCCAACTGCCCTGCAGACCCCCAGGTGTGGCTTTTGCTGCTCTCTGAAAGGAAAGTCAGCAAGTGAAAAAACATGCAAAGTACAATTGCAACAGTGGGAGGAATTGCCTGGCCAAGAAAAATGACGAGAAGTTTGAGGGGAGAAGACCCAGGAGATATTTAGTGACCCAGACTGACAGTCTGATACAGCACCAGAGATAACAGCGCCTCCGGCCCTCGGGGTGCCCTGCTGGGGTGTGAGGCTCAGCAATGGCACAGGCAGAGCCACGTCATCCACGCTCTGTCACAGGAATAAATCCTCCCAAGGGGCCGAATGACTTAATAAGCCTTGGGTCCTTCTCAGCAGCAAAGGGGAGGGACTTGCTCTGGGGACCAGCGTCACCCCAAGGGCACTGCTGAAGTCGCTGCCAGCTTATTGCTCAGCAAGGAGACAGCAGTACCCTGGTGACACACTGAGGGGCAGAGGAGCCACAGAGCATCCCTCTGCAAACTATATATATTCTTTAACTGCGTGTTTAATTAAATAGAATACTCGTGTTTTATATTAAACTCACACAGCAGCTGACTATTTAAAACACACATATTGAAGCCCGACAACAGGGAATGGCTCCAGAGCTGTTCTCCAGATCGACTTCCAAGAGAAAATGCTGCTAAATGTCTCTGAGGCCTTTCTAAATGCCCCTCCTGAGACAGGAGCCTGGTGTTGCTATGCAGAGAAATGGGTCTGAACCATTTGGTTTGAATTTAAAATATTACTGTATTACTCACCATGAATATACTGAGGCGACTGGCAAAGAGGAGAGGCAGGGCCGGGCAGGCTGTCAGCACGTTTGCCACGGTGCTCTCAGTGCCGGGAGGGTGATGGATTGTTTCCTGAGCTCCATTTGCTGTTCCCAGCACTGCTGTCCTGTGTCCCCTCGCTGTGGCACGCTGCCCTGGGCTCTGCCCTCGCCAGCCGGTGCCGCCAGCCCTGCGGGTCCTGCCGCTGCCCCAGCCACCGCTCCCCCTCCCTGGGAGAGACACAGGGGATGCGGGCTCCTGCTTTGAGAGGAAACCTCAGAGAGGAGCAGGTGGGACAGGGAAAGAGTGGTGTGACCCAAACAGGCATCCTCTTATGCCAGAGCCTCTCTGAGGTGAACAGGGTTTGGCTGGGGGAAAAGAGACACAACTGAAATAAATCCTCAAAAACCCAAAATTAATCCAACTATATAGCACATTTAAAATAATTTATTTTTGACATTCCTTTTGCAATGCTTATCTATGTTTGTGCCTGCTTTAGAACTGGCACAGACACAAATATCCTGTTCTCAGAACAGAAATCACCACATTGGGCATTTTCACGTACAAGTGCAGGATGCTGAACGGCAACAGAGGGTTGAACAAGCCCCCATACACAACCCACAACGTGCAATCACAGCTGGCAACTGGCAGTTCCAACTTTCTGTCCAATGCAAAACAACAAATTTATTTCATACCCTGTGAAATTAGGTGATGATTGTAACACTATTTAAACCTCCCAAATTTGAAATAATAAATTAGGTTTATACTACTTAATTTTACAGGGACTTGCTAGCTTTTCCCCCAAACTAAGTTGTTGCCATAATTACATTAAATTGAAGCTGATTTTTTTTCTAGTCTAGATCTAGCTGGAAGTTTGTTGTTCCTATTCCAGATCCAAAAAGGAATCTGTTGCCCTAAAGCCTGTCTGGTATCTAAATCTATTGGATACTCTAATTTCACTATAAACCTAATTATCCTATAGCCTTAGATCCTCACTACTACAACACTAATAGTAAATTACATAGAACTAATTATAAAGATGAAATAACCACTCGAGATGTGCCAGGGAGAGGCACACAAAGGCAGCATCCTCACAGCATCCATCTGAGGGTCCCACTCATCCCTGACACTGCACCATCATGGTTTTGACACTAGCAAAGATGCTTTTCCATTATTCAATCCTATGCACCTGCCGGGTTCCACATTCCCTAACACAGATAATAATTTCCTCCTTAGGAGAAGCTATCGAACTGGTAGCACTGAGCAGTGAATTGAGGTGGTCTGTCTCTTAAGACCAGCACTGTTCTCAATAAATGTGTGTGTGCAGCACTCCCCTTGCTGCAGCAGGGCTTGCTCTTCCTCCAGCTCCTTTCGTGGAGCTGGGCTGGAGGGCAGCGCTTTTTCCTCGGGATGTTTTCTTTGCATTTTCTATTTCCACAGTTCTCCTTTATCACAGTTTGCTCTGAGCCATTCCACGAGCTCTCCCTCATCCCATTCCTCCTGTGCATCCTCTGTGGAACAGCGGCCGTGCTCCATCTGCCTCCTGTGCCATCGGCACCACCACGGCCCAGCCTCTGCCACCGAGATGGATGGTGAAGCCAACACCTGTGGAGCTGGGAAAGGCTGGAACCTGGACAGCGAGAGCTTTATGGTTCGTTACAGCATGTTAATTATTCTTCTGGGTCAGCTGCAAAAAATGGTTCCCAGAGCAGGGCCACCTTTTGCCATTTTACAAGTCAAAAACACTGAACAAGACTGTCGTATTTAGCTTGGAGCTGTCACAACAGGCACAAAATCCTGTCCCAGTCTCTTGTTAAATGATCCTTGTTCTAAGGGGAAAAAATAAGTTTAATGAATGCATCCATATGAGCCATTAAGAGCAAAATAAAGGCAGAGATAAAGGAGGATAGAGACAAAGAATGGACGATCCTCAGCCATGTTTTCTGCCAATGTCATTCTTTACATAATAGATGCAGTTTCTTTCTTTCCTCAGATGAGAAGATGGGCTTGACACCATCTCATCAACAGCAGCTGTAATAACAGCTCCTTGCTATTAATATGCAAATTGAAGTGCGCTCACTGATTAAAAACATGTTAGACAAAAGCTTTTGTCAGAGACCTGCAAGTGGGCAACAGGGCTCGATTAGTGAGCAGTGGCCCACTACAAAATTTTTCAGAAAGTCTCACACTTAAGCCCAGTGCAGTAACTTTAGCAGGGAACATACTGCAGGGTTAATGGACGTTTGCTGTCTCTCTTGAGACGTGAAACGTTCAGCCCCCAAACTGGGTCCTGCTTGTCTCCAGACCCACTCCAGCCTCTTGCTGTGGGAGCAGGCTGGCAGCTGGTCAGGTCAATGACCTCAGACCGGTGCAGGAAGCTGCCAGCGCAGCCCAGAGGAAGAATCAGACTTCCACATACTTAATTTGAAGATTATGGAAGGTGGTTTTAAAGGTCAAGACTTGCTAATTAAGTTGATGCAATAGGAACTTAACAAAGGAAGCACCACTTACGTAGCAGGAGCATTCTTCTCCCGTGATTAATCTCTGTATGAAGCTGCACGTCTCAGGGCAGCCTCATGTTACACCCTGTTGCCATAGAGCTCCATTGCCTCCTCATAAGGAGCCAGATAAAACCACGTATTATTTGTGCTGAGCTATGTCTGAGCATGAAACACCACTGAAAGTCAGTGTCCTGCCCCTGAAACACAACCTGACACACCCGCACCAGAATCTGGAGAGCTGCATTAGTATGGGCTGCAAACTGTAATGAAACACATCTAAAACATTAGTTTCAGTGTTGGCAGTCACATTTGCAGCTGTCTCCCAGTGCCACTAGCATTCCAGTTAGCACTGTCTGTAAAGTGAGTGTGGGGAGAGACCTAACCAGACTGATGATAAATTTTTGAGATTTACTTTCTTTACAGACGATCTTGCACAGGATTTTAAGCCAGGAAAACATTTGGCCAGAACAGACAAAATCAAATTGTTACGTATAGATTTTCTGCATGAAAAATGCTGAGTGTGTCTCTGGGTTTTTTTAAATTAAGAAAATATATGCAAATGTTTTCACCCTTTGGTTTAAAGTAACCTAGGGGGATGCAGTGGTTGCACTGAACCATTTTCAAAGCTCTCTCATACATCCGCTCACTCATTTCAGCCCGGGGCTGTTGGACCAGGCTTGACATCAGAGATCTGGCAGCACTTCTACAGGGATCACTGACTTACCATGCGGAGATTTGTCTTTTTATGTCTTGCTTTGAAAGCCTAATGAACTTAGGAAAAGCAAGAGATTAAACGGATTTAGGGACCGAAGCCTGATTGGCTGGACCAGGACAATATTGGCAACAAATGGAAATACTGCTCTGCTCTGTCACTCCAGGCAGAAGTTGGAGACACAGGGGGCTGTGATGGGGCACCTCACCTGCCTCTCGCTCGCCAGGGCCAGGCGGTGCGGGGTGTGGGGTGTGGGGATCCCGCCGGCAGCGCTGGCCGTCCTGCTCTGCAGAGCCACGAGACACACTTCTACCCGAGAGCTGCCAGAGCACCACCAACCCCGGCCAGGCTGGAGACCCAGGGGAGAACAGCCAGCCTAGCACGGGCTGGGAGCAGAGGCTGGGTCCAACCCAGCTCTCTGCAGAGCTGTCTCCACACCTGCCTGGGGAAAGAAATTGTGTTTGTGCTGTAATTAATTTGCTGCAATTAGCTTGTAGTGATTACCAGAGCACACAGATTTTTGGGTTTGTCTCCTGACAAAAATGCCTCTGCAGCACCCTGGATGCTGTTTTGGGGAGGGTTCCTTCGGGGAAAGAAGGCTCAGAAAAGTCAGGCTTGAACCCACATGACTGATGTGCCCTATTTCTGTAAATCATTCTCTCTGTAAAGAGGCAGTTTAGCTTCAAGAACACTGGCGGCTTGTGTTATTACCCAAAACACAATAAATGAAACCGCCCCACAGCTATGAAACCCAAGGAGATGTTTACTCATCTGTGAAAAACCCATTCTCCTCCACACATGAAAGGCATCGATGCAAGAGCACAAATTAATCACGCAGAGCTTCTGCAGGGCTCTAACCGTCCCCACAGAGTGAACAGGGTGATGCTGCGGCGCAGCCGACCTGTCCCTTCGCAGGGCTGGAGGCTCAAGCACAGCCCAGGGGGCTGAGGCTCCTGACCATCGGAGCTCTGGGCAGCCCCTGGGATGCAGAACAGTGAAGGCCTCTCCTCCGACTCGGCTTCTTCTCCCTGCTCAGATCCCCAGGCCAGGCAGAGGGAACGAGCTGCTGCTGGCTGGTGCACGGCGGGGTCAGAGCTGGATCAGTGCAGGGGTAACTCCGCGGCTCCGCTGCCTCTCCCCTGCCTCCCTGCAGTGCACAGGTAACCAGCCTTACCTGGGGTGGCCTGGCCAGCTCAGCCTCTGGTCCCACTGTGCCTCCCAGGCACGGCCGTGGGCAGAGCAGCATCCGGCCTCGGGCTTTCAGCAAAGTCAATAAAGCAAACAGCTTCTGTTGAGCCTGCAGGAATCCTACCAGCAGGAGAAAGAATTCACACTTTCTTTTCAGTGTTCTTTACTCATGGAACCATTTGTTTCTCTAGAGACAAAGAGGGAAGGAAGAAACTCATCCATTACACAATCCCCACGATTCACTGCTGTTGCTCTGTATGTGTTGACACAAACCATGCTGGAGAAGGTGAAGAAAGTGTGTTTATTTCTGACTGAAGACTGATTACATCACTACCATGGATAATGTAGTAGAATAATCTTATACTCTTGGGAGAAATCTAGGAATAAATATGAAAAAGCAAAATAGTTTGTTTCCACTGTCCCTGAAGATGACTGATGAGTAAGTGCTGTATTTACAGGATAGTTATCATATTCTAGACTCTGTGCTGAATAAATATTGTCTTGAAAGGGTAAAAAAATCCATCGAAATATTTTAACTCACCACAAAATTAAAAAAAAAAAAAAAATCCATGTATTTGTCCAAAGCGAAGGTTAGTTACATGTTAATTATTGAATCCACATAGGATCACTGTCCAAGAAAACCTCCTCTCCTGCTGACCCGCTCCCCTCCACAGAAGCAGCATTAGTGCTTGTCCTCTTCTCCACTGACGAGCTACTATTGGTTCTTCAGGCTGCAAGAGAGAAATGAAGCCCAAGTCACACTCCATCCTGGTGTATTTTATGGAAGAAAACCACCACAGCAAATTGGAAAAAGTCTCCTTTCTTTAGGTCCTCAATTTGAATTTAAGAGCCTCACAAATCCTGCCCAACTCGCCTCCTCCATGGCCCAGCACAGCTCAGCTGATGGGGAATCTCTCACTGGAACTGGTGTTGGCAAGCTCAGGTTTGTGATTCGAGCAATTAACCCAGTGTTTGGGTTTTACATTAAAATAATTAATCTGCACGCCCAACACCACAACACAGAGCTGTATGGGCTGTTCTGGGGCTTTCAAAGTATGATCAAAACAGAAGATATCACAGAGATCTTTATTTTCACTCACATTAAAAGTGAAGGGAGACAAGTTAGATCTATAATGAGGGGAAGTATTACATTCTCTGTCTTCACAGGCAGTGTAATTATTCAGCTGCTCCCTGGAACTGAAACTATGACAAATTAAAATGCCTTTCAATTCCATCTACCTTTTGCAACTATTCATCTTCTGGAGTTGTTGCTGCTCAAAAGGCTTCTTTAGGCATACGCCACTACATATTACAAAAAGCACACGGAAATGCTACTATTACCAAGTGTTACTGTTACTGCAGCCACCAAGGTAAGAACAAAACCACTTGGCTTGGGTGTAAAGTGCACAATACAACTCATTTACTCTAGTTTCCAGAAATTTATTGGAAATCTTGTATCAAAGAACACCTTCATTCTGAGTGAGGATGTGTGGGAGGAGCCCAACCTTCTGGCACCAGGGACAGGGCTGGAAACATCCAGGAGAAACAGAAATACCATTTGGCACTAAATCTGACCCAAGTGGAGCCGGGCCAGGCAGCCCCAGAGCTCCCCATGTGTTGGCTGCGCCAGACACGCAGATCCTGGGACATGCTTCAGCCACAACAGGCTGTCAGTATTTGTTCACACCTTCTTAAATAGATGGGAAAAGCGATGTAAACGCAACCATGGGAAAAGGGTGACATTTCTCCAGGCACGATATTTACAATATTTTGATTAGCTCATTCCTGAATAGCCAAGCAGCTTATGTTGATAAATACCCTGTTCCAATTAGACATCTGTGTTCTCAGCCTGAAAATAAAAAAAGAAAAGAAAAGAGGAAAGAGCCTGCCCAGGCCCAAGCTTGCTGTCTCTGCTCCTCAGCAGGACATCAACCATCTGGGCTTCCACAGGGTGCGGCCCAAAGTCAAGGCTAAGAGTTGTGCAGGAAGGGCTGCTGAGCCACCTCCCCTACCGGACATGACCATTCTTAACTCCTCAGAATTAATTTTGACCACTGAACTGGTTTTACCCCAGTGATGGCTGCAGGATTGGGTCCCCTCTCTGCAAAGATCCTGAAATTAACCAGGAAGCCCGAGTCTGAAAGGGAAACCCTTACATGTATTAGCATCTAAGAAAGTGTAAATGAGTGGTTATAAAACCCTGGAATACATTTGTGAGCTCTAGATGTGGCAGAGGGGTCTGGCTGATCAAAGAGACAAAATGAAGGCGAGAAGATAAAATTCTTCTTTATGGAAGTGGGAATCGTTATCCCCACACAGTCAGACTGGTAATTACTAGGGCTGGATCTCAGCCTTCCGTCGCTGACAGCCTGAGCAGCAGAGGACAGCTCACAGCTCTCAGCTCTCAGCTCACAGCTCTCAGCTCTCCTCTCCAGCACGTTACTGCGGTGTGTGACAGACCCACAGCTGGCCCAGGGATGACACTTACCCCAAATGTGGGTCTGGGCTCTCTGCTCTGCGAAAAGCACCTCTGGTCCTACCCACATGCCCAGAGGAGGTACCTCACACCCAGATCCAGGCCCTTTGGAGTATCTTCCCTAAAGGCAGCTGTTTTCTCCGGGCTGCGGTGATGACCCAGCCTGTCCCCAGCTCCTCCCCAGGAAGCGATTTTTGCAAAGCCCCAGGGTAACATTCTGCACAAGCATTGCTTTGACCCAAGAAACTGAATATCTTCTGTCTCCTTTCACATCTATCTGGGACTTTAATCCCTGTTGTTTGTTGAAAATCACTTTGAGCAGTGATTTTTCATCTTCACAGTTTGCATAAAGCAGAAAAGAGGGAAGTTTTGTTTCTGCCAGCCCATGGAGAACAGTGAGGGGCAAGGCTGGCATGTGCCTCCCTCCCAGTCTCTCAGAACTAGCATTCACACCTGGGAGTTTGGCTGCTGCTGGTCCCCACAGGAAGGAGCTGCTGGTGCCCACCACGGTTCAGCCAAAGCGGGCACTGGCCCCTGGCACCCTGCCCAGCTCTGCTTCTCTGTGCTTCATGGGGGGAGGAGGGATGGAGAGAGGAGATTAAAAAAACCCCTCATCTATTTCTGGAAAGCGAGTCAAACAATGACTCAATCATCTCTACACAGTTCATAAATCCCTAATTAAAGGTTTAGTGCTCCTCCCCACTGCAGATGTTCCAGAGTCCATCCACATTCCATAACTTGCTCCGTGCCAGCACGTGCCCACAGCCAGCGGCATCACCCATCAGAGCCCGAGCTGAGCCCTGCACTCCCCACGCATGCAATGTGGCATTTAACCTTAATTTTCAAATTAAGCTCAAGTACCGGCATCCTGGAGAAAAAAATGGGAGCTGGCAGATACACCTGCTTTACATATGCACGGACTGGAGGGATAAGGACCAGCTCAGTATTAGCTCCCTCTTCCTGCATCTTTCATTCAACACCAAAATACCAGCCAAGACACTTCCAGTTTCCTTCCTAAGCCCTATTTCCCCCCCTCTTTTGGTCAAACAAATGCAGTCTGAAGCATTCGGGGTAGCCCCTGAAGTTCCTGTGAATGGTTCATCTGTCCTGGCCAGAGCACTCAAGGAAGAGCAGCTCAGCTGCAGGGTACAAGCCTCAAACTGTGTGCTGCCCACGGAGCCCCAGGACCCCCAGCCCTCCACGGGGCAGTGCCAGGGCCCTGGACAACACAGCTGCCACGCTCATGGTGTGTATGGTGGGTTATTTAAGGCAGCTCTAACTGGGGCTCTCAGCGCGCTGCTCTCTGCAGAGCTCTCAGGAACAGTAATAAATAACCACAACGCAGCTCATTCCTCATGAAAGTTCTTCTCTCCTGAAGCAGCTTTCCAGGAAACTCATCTGCCTGGTATTTTTCGGGTGGTATCAGCTTCCATCCTGCAATCACTTTTCCTGTTCACATGTCCCAGAGCAAAATCCCTGTATCCCCGTTCACCCCTGTCCTTCACAAACTGCTGCCCCTTTCTCCAGGGTTGTTTAGTCTTTAACTATATGAAGTGTGACAGCTACATAAAATGTTTTGTTGCCTTGGCAACTGCAGTCCAGTAGCTTCAGCTGGAGTTACGAGGCAGAGGACAGTCTTGACATTAACCAACAATAATGAGAACAGCAGGAACCAGTGGGGGAACACTGGCTGAGGAACGAGCAGGGGATGATCCTCACCTGCCCCCAGCATGGAGCATACCTGGGAGCCACGGTGCTGCAATGACCCAGTGGGACATCACGGCTGTGGAAACTCGGCAAAGGACCAGCTTTGGATTTCCAAAGTCCCTTTCTTTGTATAGAAGAGATAATTGCTTGGAAAAGCTAGAGAAACATCGATGCAGCCCTGCCAAAATCTGTGGTTTGTGCTGCCCAGCACATTCCTTTGCACTGGGAACGGGCTGAGCCCAGGGTATGCACGTCATGGGTCACTCCCCCAACAGTCAAAGCATGAATAATTTCCCAAGGTGTTCATTCACAGAACTAGAAATCAAGATTTCTTAATCTCTGCTAATTGCAGGAGACTGCACAACAGAGCAGAAGGTGTAGGGATAACCCAGAGGACCAGGCACCCTTCTGGTGTGGGGAATTGGTGACACATCTTTCTGCACATCTCTATCTCCCATCCATGAGGCTGCTCTGGTTTGAGATAAACTCTTTTATCCTTCACAATAATACCAACAGCAACCACAGCAATACATACAGACTTGGAAGGACTGGCAAGGAAAGCATAAATTACAGCTCTAGGCCAGGGCAGCATAGTACAGATGCTGTCATTCCAGGTTTCCAAGAGGAAGAGCTCTCAGCTCTATTTTCCAGCAGTGGGAATTTGCTGCATTGGGTATGGATCTCGACCCTGTCTCAACTGTTCCCACACAACCTGGCTGGGCAGGGATCCCCCATCAGGGAGATGTGCTGAAGAGCAGGAGATGGAGGCAGCGAATGTCACAGATCGCTCGTGGCACAGCCCGAAACCACGGCTGGCTCACTCGTTTGGCCCCAGCCACTGCTCCACAACACATCTACACTGGCAGGTGTGCTGGATCACTGCATTTGGAAGGCATTCAAATGCTCCGTGAATAAACAGGATAGAGCTAACATGAATAATACCACAACCTGTGAAGGTCTGACATCAGCTGGGGAAGGGCTGGGTTTATCCTTTGCTGGCTTAAGCAAAACGAGCCATTAGTGGTCACTGCTAGTTCTGCTCTTCCTGCTCACTTTTCAGACTACCCTCAAAGCTACCTGAAGCACTTCAGGTATATCCCTTTATATTCCTATCCTAATCTGGGCAGTTCCAAGTGATTCAGCCTGAAATGGTTCCCAAAGCTCACATATAAGTGCATTAAGAGCAATTAGTTCATTAATCTAGTCTCTGGTATCATGTATCTCCATCACTTCATTTTAATAACTTGTAGTAATTGACAGAGCAGACTCCTCCCAGTTCTCAGAGCTGGGTAATGCATAATTACTCTAAATCACAGCAAAAACCGTTTCACTGGGAAACACCTAATCCCTTTAGGCTCCTGGTGTCTCTTCTGAGGTTTCACACATGAAAGAAGCTGCAAACTCAGTATCATTAACCACAAGTCAGTGGGACTCCAGCAGGCCCATGTGGGTTCAGCCCTACATTCCTCAACCTGGAGGTGCCTCTGGTCCCTGTGTTTTCACAGCAACCAGAGCACAGCACAGTGCCCAGAGCACAGCCCCCAGTACTGCTCTGCTGATAGGGAGCTGGAGTGCAAAGCACTGTCACAGACAATTCCATCCTGGCAGACACAGACTGACTGGAACCCACTGGGAGATGCACAGTGATACTCACTTGGTCTGGTGTTTGGAGCCCTTCAGGTGTGCATGGTACTGCTCTATGGAGTTCAGGGTGACGTTGCAGGTGTTGCAGGTGTAGCTGCGCTTCAGGCCTGTGAAGAAAACCCAGTGTTAATTAACCCTTGGCTCCGGCTGTGCCGCACAGTGAGGCCGAGGGAAGCACGGGGCTGCACCAGGAGGGAAACACTCTTGTGCCTGGGCTCTAGAATATTCAGAGTCAAAATGGCAGCTAGAAAGTACAAGTAAGTGAAAATGACTGAAGAAAGGGGGAGAAATAGAAAAAAAAAAGCAGTAACCTATTCCCCAAGCAAACTTCTAGTTAATTAGAAGGTACTTGGATCCCACATTTCATTTCCAGTTTCACAGACATTTCTCTTTACAGTGACCCATCTATTTACTTTTCCAGGCCAGGGTATCCAAGCGTTAGAGAAACCTAAAGGAATACTTTTAGAACTGAGCAGAAAAAAGCCAGGTTCAAAGGCTAATCCCTCCTGAGAGCGTGGTGCATCTCTCTCCTGTGCCCTTCTCAGGGCATCATCACTGTGCTCACATTAACAAGCACTCGAGGCACCATTTATCTCTCTAGTTTTTGGCAGTGATCACAATTCAGGGCAATTCCCTGTTAGTACATTCAGCAGCCAGATCACTTAGGAGCTCTCCTTTCCCCAGAGGGATCCACTCTGATTTATCCACCAAAGTGAACCAGCCAAGCACAGATGCTGGTCTCCGACAGCCCACGCTCGGCAGCCTCTGGCTGAAGGTCAAGGCTGGCAGACTGCAGGGGCACCAGGCAGCCACCTAAAGCCAAAGCAGGAGCCCTCTCACCTGTTGGGTTGTCTCCTGGCTGCAGTACAGACCGTCAACAGCTGAACCAAGGGCTCTGCGTAGAAACACCAGAGCCATGGGATTCCTAGCAGGGACTGCTGTGCTCCTTAGGAACGGTTCTAACGTTCCTTGTAATAGTCTCTTCTGGCTTTCGACAGTGTTATTTCTTTGCCAAAATTGTTAAAACAACTCGTTTAGAACAAATAACGTGTGGAATTCTCAAATTTGATCAGTCCATGCTCACCATAATTAACTGCACAGATAATAAACACACTGACCCCGCCCCAGCTGGACCTACAGGGTCTCACAAAATCCCTTGTCTTGTTTTGAACTCCAGACGCCAGCTACACCAACAGCCTCACTTTTCTCAAACGCTTCATAATATCTCTCACCCAGGAATTTGGCATAACATGAAAATAATTTTTAAATAATATTTCAAAATCATTCAGATGAGTGCTTGGAAACAACAAGCCAGCAACTGCAGAGGTATTTAAGTAGTTTCTGTATCTATGTCATGACGTGGCACAGAACAAAAATCAATTTGCAGATGTGCATATGAATTTTCTCCTTACAGAATTTATTCCTGATGGAGCAGTGATAGTTTTACAGTCACACCCTTTGTCCATTGCTGGCAGCTCCTGTTTCCTTTTTTAAACCAACAGGCATCAGAAGCCACATGAATCTACCACAATGCAGGCGAAGGGATGCGAAGGGATGGGAAGGGCAGTGCATGGCTGGCATGGTGTGTCACCACATGGCAGCAGACTGAGAACTTGGACCACACCAGATCTCCACATGGCAGAGCTGGACTGGGGAACTAAGAAACAGGTAATACTTTAATTTAAGGTAATAAGGTTCTGCTGCTCAGCCAATTTAGCAGCACGTTAACAGCAGCCTCAGTGAATCTTAATTACTGGTGTGGGTGGAAACGCCTTCAGCAAATACAGCTCCTAACTGGGGATGATGATTTTCTCCCTCAGCATGTCAAGGCTACTCATAGTGATGAACCAGGGGGAACCCTGTTCCCCCTCCCTATGTTCTGTGCAGGGGAACTCAGTGCTGTTCCCTGATGCAGCTCTTCCCACAGGCTGGAACACGCAGCCGCAGACTGGGCTGATCCCATGAACTGGGATGGAGATGGAGAGAGGAAATTAGCCTCAAATGAACAGCAAGGTGAGACCACAGGCAATAACCACTTCCAGGATACCAAAATTACCAGAATTTGACCCCACTGGAGCTCATCAAAGCTGCTACTTGGCTGAAACTGGTTTCATAAAACTCCCCAAGCAGTGTGCTGGGGCTGAGCTCAGCCCTATGGGCCATCTGTGATGGGATGGTGGTCCCAGCCTGAACAGTCCACACTGGCAGCTGCTGGGCTCTGGCTGTATTCACATCCCCTTTTGCATCCTCAAGACACACCAGCATTGCCTCCCCTGCAGTGTGACATACATTCATGTAAAATTGAATGTCCTCCTATCCCCATTAAATAAAATATTAACAAGTCAAGTTATTAATGTCATCCTGCATAAAATGCATTAAAACCCATTCCAGGGGAGTTCTTGTTAAACTGCTTCTTACTAACCACAAGTGACAGCACAGAATGAGAAGTATTTATAAAGCATACAAAGAAATTAGGAGCTGAGATGAAAAAGGAAACTCAGCTCTTTGCCTGATTCTGGAAGAAAGCATTTGCAACACCATCAATTTACCTGAGTACACAAAGGCTCCAAGTGACATCATCTCCGTGTCCTTGTCCCTCTGGACTGCAGAGGCTGCTGTGCTTTATTTTAGGGATTCAGAGCACCTGTTGCAGGGTTTGGCTCGGCCCCAGCACCAGGCAGAGCCCATCACAAACCACCTGCCACTGCAGAGCCCACCTGCCTTGGAGAGAGAACTGGAGACCTGAGCCACGGAGGACACCAGACATGAACTGAAACTGGTGAGATGTGACTTGATGGAGGAAACTTGAAATTCGTCCTCCCCGTGCCTCCTACAGGCCGGGGAGGGTGAGAGCTATCAGACGGAGCCACATCACTGCCTCCCACCGAGCTATGGCCACTCTGGGCTGCTGAACAGGCATAAGCTGGCACAGCAGAGCCTGGAATTTGCGAGTTGGTACCCACCAGGTTTTGTTTTCCCATGATCTATGCCAGGGTGCAGGGGCAGCCAGGAGAGGCAGCTCTGCAGGAAGAAAACTCTCAATTTCTTCCTCTTTTGGGGTACGTTCATATGCTACCCTGCCCAGCAGGAGCAGCAGGGATTCCAAGTCAGCCACAGAGCGGGGTGGGTCCCAAAGTAGCTCTGTGCCATGGCTGGAAAGCCACACAGAACTGCTCCGAGAGTGGGCTGGACCCTGCACTCCATTCAGCCAAGGGAAAGGGATGTGTGTGCCCCGTGCTGCAGCCTTAACTCAACACGGACTGCACAAAACATGCTCATTTCTCCTTTTTTTTTTTCTTCCTCTCCTCATTCTTATTTCTGAGAAGAAAATAACACTTCAAAATTGCAGGATGAGCACTTGGTGAAAAGAATCAACGTTTTTGTTTCCTATAAATATCAATTGTCCAAAAATATATCTCTATTCTTATTTCTCCAAATACACGTTCATATTTATCAATAAATATTTTATTACAGCCATTATCAAAACATCAAAGGCTGCTGAAATGTTGTACTTCAACTGACACTGCTTCTTCCACACTCACACAATGCATCAAATGTTCATCTCCCACACTAGTCAAAATAGAATTAATATTTAAGCCGTGATGGGAGAACCCACCTGGGATGCAGAGGAAGGAGATGACTTTGCCATCCAGGGCAAACTGAGGCAGCAAAGACAGTGCAGAGCAGGGAGTGTATGGGGATGTTGTCCCCACCACGGCCATGTCCTGCTGCCACTGTTTCCTTGTAGTCAGACATGATGTTACCTGCCAAGCTGAGGCTGTTTGCTCGGGCACAAGGTGGATATCATTCCCTGTTGGCCGCTGCAGAGACTGCTTTCAACACCTGTAAAGATCTGCTCTAATCTTGCAGCTAAATGCATCCAGGAGAGCATCTCTAGATGGACACAGATGGACAGATGGTGACGACCTAGTTAGAAAAACTGAAAAAGAAGATTTCCCAGGGTGGCAGGCTCAGGGACAGCCTCCTTGGCTCCCTGGGCCTGACTGTGCACCTCGTTCGTGCTGTGGAGCACTGGGCACCGCAGACTGAACCCCCGAAACAGCACCCTGAAGTGTCCAACCAGAGGACCACACCTGTTCCCCTAGCCCAGGCACATACACAGCCAGGATACAGCTCTGCTGTCCCGTCTCCTGCCATCCACACACACTGGCAGGACCACACTGGATTCAGTGCAAACCCCAGCCATGCCCAGCACCACCGTGAAGGTAAAAACCAACAGCTGATGAGGCTGTGAAGGCCTCCAATTTCAACTCTTGCAGGAGCTAAATGAATAAATCACTTCCCAACTGATTTATTTACAGTTAATGACACCCTCAGCCACTCTTGAGCTTGGCACAGTTCAGAGTACTGAGCACTTCCATGTTACTATCCCAGGTTTTATTCCCACATATTTCCAGCAGCGGGCAGTGACTCAGCCAGCATGAATCATTGATGGCACCGTGAGTCACACTAGGTAGCACAGGAGGATTGAGATAACCATTACAAGGTTTATAGGAGATCAAGAAATGCACAATATACTGTATAGTCATTAGCATCTAAAGAAAAATTGTTTCATTTAGCAAGGAAGAAAACCCCAGGTATATCAAAGCCTCAGTGGCAAACCAGAGCTCTCCCACATAGCTCTGAATCAAACTTGTCCTTCTTCCTCAGCTGCCTCAGCCAGGTCCCTGTGTGCACATGGGATTGTAACCCAGCCCGTGGAGACAAAAGGCTCGTGCCTCTCGTGTGCCCACACCTCGGAGTAAACAGGAACGTGTCAGGATTCAGTCCTGGACACATCCTCAGCTGACACAAACTGCACCTCTCCATCACAAGCTCAGGAGGGCCTGGGGATGCTGGGGGGCTCCAGTTGCTGAGACTACTGGCCTGGCTGTGCCTGTGGCTCTGCTCGAGGGTGGCTTCCAGAGGGGTGCAAAGCCCAGGGCACAGTTCCCACAGGGACCCTGCAGGTGCCAGAGCCCCTCCCTGTGGGGCTAGCATGGATGGACTGACAGATAGATGAAGAAAGGCTGCTCTCCCTTCAGCAGGAACACAAAAAACTTGTGTTTAACACCCCTGCGGCAAACGCTCAGCTCCTGTTGCTGCTGCTGACCCATGGCCACCACAGAATTTTACAAACACTAATTAAATCATGGAAGACAGTTGCCCTGCTCTCCATCAGGGAGATGTAGGGAGTGCTCTGCCTCCAGCAACATCCTCCTGTCTGCACTTCTGTGTGGGGCTGAGCTGTAACGTGCTCTCCTCTCCCAGGGACAGGCCACACTTGCTCAAGGACAGGTGTGTGCACTAATGGAAAGGACTACTTTAGGAGGAGGCAAAAGAGACACCTAGGAAACAACTTTGAAAGGATGCTGCTAAAACTGCAGGCTGGCATTCCAGAACAGGGGATTGTTTTACAGAACTGGGAACCTCTTGAAGCAGTAACAGCATCTCGGGCTCCCTGCACCACCATCGGTGACCGTAGTGGGCAAGGGTCACTGGGTCCCACAGGGAGCAGGTCCCTTCTCTCCATGTGCAGGTCTCTCACCTCGCAGCTCCCCCAGGTCCAGGGTCTTCCCCAGCTGCTCCAGGAGGTCGGCCCTAGCCGCGTTCTTCTTGTGCTTTTTGCCGTCATAGTGCTGCTGTGCCATCATGGGGTTGTTGAACCAGGCTGCGCAGAGCTGGCAGTACCTGTCCGAGTCCCTCCGCTGCGGCGGGGACGGGACCGCCGGGGGACTGTCCGTGCGCGGCGCCTTCAGGGAGCCCAGAGCGGCTTCTGCAAAAGGGAACGTTCACACGTGAGCTTTCCCAGGCTCGTGCTGCCTGAGAACCTCAGACCCTGAGGCAGATCCCACATTAGACACGGGGAATAATTAGCTGCAGTTACAGGGTCCCGGTGGATATTCTGGATGGCGCTGCTTGGAAAGCTACCATTTCTCATTAAAAAAAGCATCATGAAAGGACAGCCCAGGACTGTTCCTCGGCTTTCTGTGTTTCACTAACTGGGGAAGGAGGATGCTCTCAGTGCAGTTACACGTCTTATCACTGTTCTGACTAAATCTGCTAAACTTATCCTGCTTGAATTGCTACTCCCAGGAAAAATCGTCAGTGGAGAATAAATATACCATGCAGAGCCATCTCCTTCTCAGGATAGAGAGACATATTTATCATTATCTCAGGATTCTTATTTTTCAATTCATTTGGTCTCAGAAAGAACAGGGAAAGCCATAGTCATTGCAAACTGTCACAGATGAAAAAAAAATACTCAACAGTCAGTCCCGTCCTTTAAAGATGTTCACATTGTGAATTGTCAGGTACCAGCAACACACAATCTTAATTTAATTCCATTTTCCTTCAGATTCATCAAAAGCCTACCCAAGAACACAAACATGACCCCCAAATCATTCCAAAGAAAAGTGAGTGATTAGTCTTTATATAATGGAATGCACTTTGTTCACCAGAGTTTCCCAACTTTGTACAATACAAGTCACAAACCCATGGAAAAACAGTTTGAAGTAAAACAAAGTTCAGGTAAAATTGGGATACAAAAATATACAATGACTAGCACTTAATTATCACATCTCATTCAAAAATTCCCTTTTATGTGGCTTTCCTTTTCTTTTCTTTTCCAGATGAAATGTCTGCTCTTTAAATAATTAACAACCTGCTCTCTCCATGGTACCAAAATAGGCACATTTGGAGGTGGCAAGAGGCGTGTGGTGGCTGTCTTTGATCAGGAGATGATCCAGCTGAGCCCTGATGAGCGCACAGGGCAGCAAATGCCAAACCCACCTCGGTGTCTGACACCAGGAACAGCAACACAGGGATATATTTAGACATATAATTATGCCTGGAGCCCACTGTGATTGACTCCACAGCTTGAGAAAGTTAATATTGTTATAAATCTTCTGCTGATCTGCTCAGTAAGGGACACCCTTCAAGGAAATTCTATCTTACATATAACATTACTTACAACCTTATCAATTTCCAGGGGTTTATAACCTTCTATTGTTTTTGATGATGACTGCCAAGGTATCAGAGTTCCAGCAGCGATGACGCTGCCTCTGCAGAGCTCCTCCGGGCAGGGCCAGGCAGGGTTTGGCTGGATTTTGCTCCTAAAAAAAAGTCTTTTCTATGGTTCCAGCAGGAGAGACACAGCCCAGCCCCTCCAAGGTGCATGCAGCAGAACTGCCAGTGCAAGCCAAGAGCAAAGCCAGGGGCCAGCACAGTCATTAGGAAGAAAATCAGGAAATTGCAATATTGCAAGTTTAAACTGGGATTACACAGACTTTGCATGTGCTTGACTCATGAAAAGCAAGCACAGCTTGCTTATTGCAAACATGACCCTGCACTCCCCAAGGAGCCCCGCTGCAGGAAGGGGTCCATGCCCAGAGCCCAGTGATGCCACAGGGACTTGGAACAGCCCTGGTGATGCCAGGGGGACCCAGCCCTCTGCAGCACCCCAGAACAGGGCTGAGTCCAGGGAACCAGACTGAACTGCAGAGATGTTTGGAGAATTATAAACAACCAGCAATTTCAGCAGCCCAGGAGCTCTGCGACAGATCTGACTTGCTGTTCCACAAGCCCCAGGCTATAAAGTTAAATCTATCCAATCTTTCAGCCAGCTTTCTCCTTGTTTCTATGTGCGCTGCTGCCGGAGGGGGACCAGGGAGGCTGAAGCTCATGGAGCTGGTGATGTCTGCAGGAGTTACATCTCCTGCTCACTAAGGAAACCTGACAGGAGCATCTCCACTCCCAGCCACCGGCCGGCCCAGCAGCCCCGTGGCTCTGAGCCCCTCTGCTGGGGCCTTGTGCTCCCCCAAACGCCATGCAGGAGGGAGGCTGCCAGGGCGACTGGCACTCCTGCTGCAGGGGATGGCACCAGAGCCCCCCATGCCCATGCCAGCCCTGCTCCAAGCCCACATCCACACCTGGCTCCCCTGAGACTGTGGGCTACAGCTCCACAGCAGAGATCCCCTGCCTGCATCCCATGGGGGCTGCCATGGGCAAGGATTTCCTCTTAGCACTCACAGTACAAAATATCTTCTTGTAAAGTCACATTCTCCAGGTCCTACTGACAACCCCACCAGTCCTAAGGTGTGCTGAGCCCAGCCTGGCAATTAATGATAACATCCCAAGTCTACCAAATCCTCCCAAAGAGAAATAGATGAAAGTTGACTTCTCCACAAATGTGAATTTATCATTTTGATATGCACTACATAACTGCTACAGAACAGCAAATGCCATCATTCCCTGAGCAGCGACATGAAAATTAATAATAAACACTCACGAAACGTCAAATGTTAAAAATGTTTCTCCATCTAAAACACAAACATAAAAGCTGCGAGTTTGACTATTTCAAGTATTTCAAAATGCTAAATAGCTCATGACAGTCTGCCTTACGTTCCCTTTCGCTGTGGGAGGGAAGTGAGAAAGTCTTACTTTGCTGCAAGAGGCAAAATACAAAGTTAGAAACACTTTAGCACTCCGGCAATGAACTAATGTTTGACTTCTTTCTCACATCCAAAGCTTTTTATTCCAAGCTGGATTTAAATGGCACCCAACTTTTTCCATTGGCACACTCCAGGAACTCAGCATGAGGACAAGAAAGTAAGTGAGCCACAACAAGGGAGCACTGGGAAACTCGGTTTTCTTCAGAAGAAATCCCAGAAATCTAGGACTAAGACAGACTCCAGCCGCTGCTCAACAGATCCTTGCACCCAAACCAAAAAGCTCAGTCTCTTTTGATGTCCCAAAGTCAGGGTCATTGCCACTTTCCTGGAATGATGTCTGCAGGTCCTCGCACTTGGATTGATGAAGACAGCAGCTACTTCCCCCCCAGTTCTTTAGTTTATAACTCGTGGTGATGATGGGATGCAAGCTGACAGAGGATGTTGGAAATGACTAGAGGAATTCATCAGCAATAGTGGTGACATAAAGCCTCTGAGGGCTACAACCTGGTACAGTAGAGCAACAGGGAAGATCACAACTATTTCGCTGTCATGATGAGACATCGTTTTTGTGAGAAACCTGATTGTTGGGCCACTTCTTCTCCTGAAAGCACCGGCAGAGAATGAGACATCTGTGTTCCATCTGGATGGTAACAGAGAAGGAGAACGTAGATCTCTGCAAGGGGACTAAGAATAGATGTGATTTTCTTTGGGATTGATGAGACAGAAACCCCAGAACATCAAGCAGCAGAATATCCTCCCCAGGAGCATCCAGCACGCTCAGGGCTGTGCTTGGTTGGCTCTCAGGACTCATGAGCAGTGGGGTCTCTGAAGCTCTCTCTGAGAGACTTAAAGCTCCCTGGTACCAATCACAGAGGACTGGACAAAAATCCAATGAAAACTGCTGGGTGACTGTAGGAAGCCCAGAAAAATGCTGAGTCCAAAGGGTGTATTTCTGAGAACTCCTGGAGAGCAAGGAGGTGCTTATTAATGTATTCCTGAGCTCAGCTTCATCTTCCAGATCAAGTGCCTGTAAGAGCTGATGAGTCCTTGAGTTACTCCTTCCTAGTGATTAGGATGGCTGAAGAGCCCATTACTCCAGAGCACGCAGCATGGCTCACTTAGAGCCTTGTGAGGCTGATCTAGATGATTAAAAAGTGAGACAAAAACCACAATGCAAGGCTGCAGCTCTCAGCAAGCCCTGCCCTGGCCAGGCCCCGCAGCTGAAGGGTGAATCCAAATTGTGAACTTACATGGGAATCAGTCCGTGCACTATCCCGAGGTCCAGCACTCCTGTGAACATCAGCTCACCTGGACTTCACCAGGAATACCAGGGGTTGTGGGGGTCCTTTGGTGCCAGAGGAGGAGCTGCTGGCAGGCTGCACACGAGGGATGGGGTTCAAGCTCTAAGGCAAGCCCTGGACAAACAAACACCAAACCCGAGTCCCTGCTGCTCTCTGTGCCCTTGCAGCTGTGTGCCAGCTGCAGAGAACAGCCTGGAGAGCGCGACGTGAGTGAGGTGTGAATGACTACGTCAGCTCATGTGAGAGCCTTCCTCCCGGCTGACCCAGGGGTGGTTCCCCAGGTTGCCACGGCTGTACCCTCGCCTCCCACAGGACACACTGGTGCTCGAGCATGGCCAGTCAAACCGAGCCAACCACCACCTAACACAATTCCCCACGTTCCCTCAGGCAAAGGGGCCAACAGTTCCCAAGCCCACCCAGACAAAGGACAAATCATATTCTCTGTATCAGCATCTACAGTCTGTGAAGTTAAAAAGGCAACAAAACCACAGAGTGTCAATCTCCATTATCTAATCACATCTAGGATTTACGTGCTAGGCAGGGTCCAGTACACACAGCTCCATTTGTATTTTGTGCTGAAGGAAGTGCCACTGGCAGCAATTCTGGGTCACATCTGTCTTGCAGGACCTCAGCCCAGCAATCCTTCCTGGAGAACGGGGAGTGCTTTGTTCAAGCACTCTCTGCTTCCACAACCACAGAGGAAATTTTTTTCACAGATTATTAGTGGTTTTCAGGGACTTCATGGATAAGTAAACAATAAGATGGTTAAATTGTCCAATTCCAACATTTCACTTTTTAAATGTGAAAGTTAATAGGCTGCATTACTAGAATCACTGCAGAGGAAAGCATGAAACCCATCTGGGCAAAAATCAAGAGACAATCAATCCAAGGGTTTTTAAAACCTGGATTTCTCTCAGTGGTAAGAGCAGATGATGCTCTGTACTGTACAGTAACACCAAAGGTTTATTAAACATATTAGCTGAGCTGATAATTAAACTGCTGATAGTTAAAGCCAGGCTTGGCTATCTGCACCCAGTGGAGACACTGTCTTCCACCGAGAAAACACTTTGGAACTGTGGAACCGGAGATAGGGCTCTCGCACCAGGGCCAGTCCCAGCTGATAAACCCCTAATCTACGTAAACAAAGCAGACAATAATGAGCATCAGCAATTTTTAAAGGTTGTTATGACAGCAACACAAACGAATAGCTGCTCCTGCCAGCCGCCACGGCTCACCTATGCACGTTGTACCCATCCTCTGCCCACACACACCGAGCCAGCACCCTGGCCAAGCCCCTGGGCACCGTGAGCCCACACCACCCTGCACCAGCCCCTCCTGCTCCGCTCGCTGCCTCTGGACCTACCTGTGGCCTTTAATGCTGGTTGTTCCCCTAGCAACAGTTTTAACCTTTTGGCATGGATTTTCCCTTGGTAATGCGATTCCGCCACCACTGCTGAGGTAAAGGACATGTTACATAGTGTGCAGCATTTGTTCTTATCCACTGAGTCACCATCACTGCCCTGGGTGGAGACAAAAACACAGACAAAAAAAAAGAGGTGTATAAGCCCACTAAGCACAGTTACAGAGAAAGAAGAGAACAGGAGGGAGGAATCCAGGTTGTTATGCCAAGGCCATGGCTGCCAAGGGGTTTTGCTTCCTCATCCCAGCCCTCTCCAGCTTGGGACACCTCCAGCTCCCCAGCACCTTCGCTCTCATCTGCACTGGGAGCTCGGCCTGTCACTGTGTCCCACACGGCCGTGGAGCTCCCGGCACATCCCCGAGCCTCCCTTCCCTCAGCCTCTGTTCCTCTTCTCTGGCTGAGGGAGTCACACAGACCCAGAGCTTTCCCTGCCATCCGACACCCACACTTCCTCCTGATGCACTTTTTTGAGAGACTCCAAAACATCTGGGGGGACAGGACTAGAGGGCACAACCCTCTCTGCAGGTGGGAGAAACAAATGAACTGTCTGAAATCACATAGGTCCCTCCAGCAGGATCCAACACCAGCCTTGGGCAAACCCAACACAGAGTGGACACCTGACCCACCACTGAAGGTCATTTTCTCCCCCCAAAAAAGCACTATTAGAAAAACGACCAATTTTCATCACTGTTTTGTTGTTGATAACTGTAAATCAAACCTTAGGGAGAAATCTCAAGAGGTGATTAGTACTGTTCTGAGTGTAATTTGCACTTCTTTTAAATAGCTTTCTCTCAAGATATTTTATGTCTTCAAAGGGAAATCACTTGAAAGTTAAGAGCAGAGTAGAAAATTTCCAGTATCTATTGATCATCAGTGGCAACATATAAAGAGCCTCCAACAGAGCTCGTTTGAAAAGCTGATACACTTCGGTGTTAATGCACCAGGGTCTCTTCCTCTGCCAGGGCTGCTCTTCAGTGACATTTTTTCCTTTTCAACCTACTTTCTCAGCTAGACTGCAGTTAAAAATAAAAAATTAAAACCCCTTCAAAGAGCCCTCCAGTACCTCATGTGGAGTTCAGGGTCCCATTTACACTGACCCACAGTTCACTGTGCAGCTCATCTGGGCTCACCCAAGTCTCTGGGCGAGTACCTCAATGCGTGGGTAGGAGTTCAGCCACCAGCAGGAGAGGGGTGTCCCCAAGCTCTTGGTGGGTCTACGAGCCCCTCTGCACACACATGACAGACCTCTGCTCCCTAACAGCCAGTTTTATACACCAAGTGCCATCCATTGTAAGCAGGATGCACGAGGCATTTGGTAATTTGCCATTATTAAGCATTTACCCAGGTCTGTATGATCCCTTAGCAGCATCACCTCCCTTCCCTCCTCCACCAACCAAACCCCCGCAAAGAGCCAGAGGTGTTCTAGGCTGATCCAGCCCTGAAGGGTAATTACGCCTTCTCATTTGTCAGGGGCTGTTTTACCTGAAACCAAAGAGGCTGAGGGAAGCTGATCCGGGTGTCTGTTGTCACCTGCTGAATGACACGGCACTGACAGGACTGTGCAGGTGGTGAAATCACATGGCTGGTCACCCAGGATGCCTCAGCTGGGGCACAGGGCTCTACACAGGGCAGGGGGCTGCTCCCTGGGGATGTTCTGCACCCATGTGCACCCACCCACCCCTCCTCACCACTGTCTAGCTCCCAGGGCTGCAAAGTGAACGGGCACTAACAGCTCCCTTGAGCTTCTGTAAATCCACTGGCAGCTCCTTAACCCCGTGCTGCCAGACCCAGCCAAGGAACATTTCTACATTTTGTTTCTGCAGCTTTCTCCAGCCGATCCCATCCCACCAACCTTCACTACAATGCAGCACGGAAGCCACTGGCTTCATACAAACTGAAGCACAACAGGACACATCACTGGCTTGGAGTTAAAGCATACATCTCCCAACACTGACATCCCTACTCTTCCCCTGCTACGTAGCTGTACCAAGCCAGCCTAATTTATAGGGCTTCTTTTTGTAATATTAGAAACTTCAGTCTCATATATCCAACACAATTAACTTCAGTTATTTGGCTGCCTGTTAACAAGCTGCTAAAAGGCATAATCATCATACAGGACCAGGCATTTGCAGTCCTTTGCTGGATGTTCCTTCTCACTCCAAAGGGCTAACGGGTGTTTTGGAAATGCAGTACTTTTGCAATCCTCGAACAACAGCCAACCCCTCCCTTCACCTCACAGAAAGGTCAGGGAGCAAACACTGTTTCCAGTCCCATTGCACCGACTATCCACAACTGCAGCCACCTCTCCCTCCTGGTGCCACCTGGCAGAAGGACAAGGCGTTAGTTCCGTGGTCAGCAGAACACAAACCGTTGGCATACAGCCATGTAACAGTTTTGATGAAAAAAAGGCTAATATTCCCTTTTTAGTTGCAGATACTTCTACACAAATTTAATTGGTTTTCATGGATCATTTCTAATACTCATTAAAGTGGCTGTGCCATGGCCTGAGTGACAGTGCTGGGGTCAGGCACTGCCCCGCACGTGTACATGGTAGGGATGTTACCGTGCAGCATTAGACATGTCCTAAATAGTTCTGTTCTCTCTAAATGCAAAGGCTTGTATAATATCTGATCAGCAACAGGCCTACTTCAAGCTGTAAATGTTGGCAGATTTTCCCTGCTATATTTTTATAACACAAATAATTTTAGAATTTAGGTCTGGCCTAGCCTAGCGTTCACCTAGAACATGAGGACGCGTTAATCCACCCCCACTAGGGCTGCCCTTGGCAAAAGCATCAGCAAACACAGAATTACATTCCTTCTCTATATTGCCTTTCAAAAAGCAGTGGGAAATAGTTCAACTTTGACTTATTTGAGGTCTGATTGGTTCTCTGTCCTCCATATCCCATGCTGAGGTGCACATGCAGTATGCAGTTCCTTGTTAGACGTAACCAAACTCCCTAGAGGACCCTGTTCCCTGTCTGTATGCATCTGTCCATGGCACCGCCCACACTGTCATTAATAACTCAATAAAACTGCTGCAAGATTCTGTTGTCCAGGGGCAGACTGCATCTGCAATTAGCCTGTGTGCAACAGAAAAGTTCACTAGTGTTTTAATTACTATATGAATCAGCTATCAGATTCCTTGTGCAAAACTTGCATGCTTCTCCCTTTCATTACAAGATATCACACTAATATCAATAGCACTCAGCCCCGGTCACACTGAACTGGTTTGGATGCTGCGTGCTGGGAACCTCGCCGCAGCTCTCACACAGCCCCAGAATGTGCGAAGGAGCCAAATGAATAACTCCCCATGAAGCCATCTCTTAAAAATTCATTCTCCTTCTAGCTATTACCTGACAAATGGCTGTGAGCTGGTCCAATTCCTCACCTTCATTTGTTTATTTGAACACAGCTGAGCAAGCCAATAGCCAATCTTTAAACTGGCAGACTGAGAGCAAATATGGGTGAGGAGCCTTTGGATACAGCATATCAACTCCCAGAACAATGAGTCCAGAGCCCTGGGGACCTCTTGCTCGCCCCAGGGGTTTTCAGCCATGGCACTGCAGCGGCAGTGCTGGCATCCCCTGATCTCCTGCACGGCACTGCATGCCAGCTGTACCCACAGCAGCTCTGTACCTGGCACTGCATGCCAGGTGTACATACACAGCTCCACACACACCACTGCCACCCCACGCTGCTCCCCAAACACTGTCCAGGTGTGAGTCCTCCCCTCTGCCCAGTGACCTCACCCTTGAGAGCGGTGTCACATGCTGGAAGTTGGGTGAAGGGGTCTGGAAGTGATCCCAGTGCTGCTCCACTGCCAGCAGCACCCCAGAGTGGCCATGAGCCCACACCTGGAGGCACGACCTTCCCACAGGCATCGCCCCCATCACCTGCCCCAGCTGCTCACCAGCAAACCCAGCCATGGCACTGAAATGGAGCAAGCCCTGAGTATTTGCTATCAGCATACTTTTTCCTATAAGAAAACATTTGAATAACTAAAACTGCAATTACTGTTGCTGATGCACATAATAATTCTTGTGTAGTTTATTGAAAATTATTTCCAGTTACTTTGCATTTCAGCTAATCTAAATGTTACCTCCGGGCACCCGATCATCTGTGGCTGTAACAGAGAGAATGTTGTAGCCCAGAGTCAGTGATTCACAAAGCAGCTGAATAAACAGGGACTTGGATTATACCCACATTTTCTGACCGGAGCTTTTTCGCCGGGCAGCCTCCATCGATGGGGTGAAGCATGTAATAGAGGCGGACTTTGCTGGCATGCTTCCGACTCTGGAATGCAAAAAGAAAGGAAAAAGGAGAACCGAAGTTACAAGGAGCAAGAGGCTCTGTTGCTGTGCTCACCACACCAACCCACAGTCACATTTCACATCCCCTTGACATATATATCCACAACCAGACCAGAAAAGGGGGAAGGACCCAGGTGAGGAGCATTTGCACTTCTCAGAGTTTTCAGAGAGCTCTGCACCCAGCTGAAATGAGCTGTGGGATGAAACCTGCCATTAGCAGAAGAAATGGTCTACCCTGGCCCCTGTCCAAGTCCCTCTGCCTGCAGGGATCCAAGACACGGCAGGGATCAGACAGCGAGGGACGGACAGCAGTTGTGATTAGACCATTTCCATGATGGGGCAGACTGCAAATGGGGGTTACTGAGCTTCAGCCAGAGACACAACAGCATCCTGAGGAGTCAGAGGCACACACACAAACCAAATCCACAGCTCCTCTGCTTCTAGAATGATAAAATGTAAGAGGGGTAAAAAATCTCCCATGAGGGAGACACGAGCAGGTTTCATGCTGCCTTTGGGCACAGCTGGAGCTCATGGGCAGGTGAGGGTTAAAAGAGACAGGAGATCCCCTTGTGACCCCAGCAGCAGCAGCCAAAGCAAATCCTTGGGACTTGCAAGACTTAAAGGAAGATTTTAAAGCTTCTACAGCAGGAGCACAGACATAAACCTTCAAAATCCTGACTTACATCAGGTCTTGCCTTCCAGCAGATGCAGGGAGGGGAAAGCCTGCAGCCACAAAATACCTGCACCCAGCATATGGGCAGCAGACACATGGGGAGCTGTTACCATGCAAATGTTTCCTTTGAATCACTCTTTCCAACTGCCCCATGGAACAACAGCACCGTAATGTTATAATTTCAGATCACAGAGCTGCAATTTAAAAATATTAACTTATCATTAGCATGTTCTGGAACATTCTTTTTCCTGTGGTATAAACTTGGAGCTAAATTTGCAGGGAGCTATATTTGTATTCGCATGCAGAAATGTGACTATGCAATAATTTTTTCCACAGAGCAAATCAGTCAAGATAAATAATGTCAAGTATCTGTCCCCAGCTTGTCTTCCTGCTGCATTTAGCAAATGTGACCTTCCATGGTCAGAGCGAAGTGCAGGAAACCCCAAAGCTCCGGCTTTCAGATGAGCAACCCGACAGCGACTGCGTAATTAGAAAATGACAAAATAAATGTTTGAAATGCACAGGACAGAGGTGCAACGCCACTCCTGGTGCTTGGCTGCAGTCCCAACTTCCTGCCTGAAGTGATACTTGGCAGGTCCCTTGCACCACACAGGGCCAGTCGAACATGCTGTAAAGGCAACGTGGCCAGAGTTTTTCAGCTGAATTTCTTCCCTGATCATTGACACCCCGCAGAGCAGTCAGCCTCCCTCGAGTCATCCTCCCCATAGTCACGAGGCTCTTCCCTCGGTTGAGTTCATCCAGCACGTCATGATGCCCACGCGCACACAGCCACAGCCTGCTCAGTTTAGAGGGTAAAAAATTTGGGAGGGGTTGCTGGGTGTGTGTAAGCTGCAAAGATGTTCAGAGGAATCATTTTTACGATTCTGCTCCGTGGCGCTCAGCTGGACCGTAAATGATGCCCAAACGTCAGCGTTAAAAGATAGCAAAGCTTCAGCCGTCTGTAAAACACCTCTCACCTTTCTTGACGCATTTGTTTGGATTTGTGAAAGCCAAGGTAAAGAATTGACTTATGTTTGGCATAATGTAAAACTACACAGCTCCTTATGCAACCTTATTATCTTACGGTCATAAAAGCGGAGCTTAAAATCATCCCTGGCCTTGGCGCGCATGTGGTGAGCATCTCCTTCCCTGTGCGGAGCAGAGGAAGCACAGCCCATTTGTCATCCATTTTATCTCTGGCATTTTCTACATTTACATGTGTATTTATCATCCCAACACCCCAGCAGGAGCACGGCAGGAGCACAGTGATTATTCTGTGTGCTGCTCACAAACAGCACTGCAGGTTATCCTCTCCCTACTGAAAACCTGCAGCTTCAAGGCACAAGGAGGGCAAGTGCCAGACACATGGGGGGGCCTAAGGAAGAGCCACGAACAAGAAACAGAAAAGTGGGAGAAACTGGGATTAGGGCACCTCCAGCTCCCATTTTGACCCACCTCACCACATGCACAAGCCCTAGGAAAGACAAAACCTTGCCACATCTGTAAATCCTCAGTCCAGAATGAGCACACTGCCTTGTGGAGGCACCTCCAACAGCCACCACAAACCTCATTTTGGGTGCAATAAGGGTGTTTCTGTGCCCGTGAATATTTCTTTTGTAGCTGTACAAAGTGTTACGCCAAAGGCATTTTCACTTTCCTGTCTCTAGTGGGAACAGCACCTTTCAAAGGCACTAAGTCTGGTTTAATACTGCAGGCTTGAAAACCAGCCCTGACTGTGCAGGGAGCTCAGACAGAGTCTGTTTTCACACAGCTGCTGCAGAATTCTGCATTGCAAGCTCATTTGCTACTGGAAGGCTCATCAATAAAAGTAAATAAATGGATCATTTCTATCTCTATCAAATCTACTCTAATATAGAATATCGTGGCAGAGACAGCAAAGTTCTGGCAATTCAGCCCTGAAACATAAAAGGGCAAAGCAGAGCAAAATTGTGCTATGAAATGCAATTTGATTTTGCATAAATCAGGTTTTGCAGCACGCTCTGCCTGGAGCAAGAGGCGAGAGCAGGCAGCGAGGTCTCTGCGGGAGCGGCGGCAGCCAGCGGGGCCCCGGGAGCCGCGGCCGGCTTGGGACGTGCAGCCCTGTTCGCCCTGTTTTTGGAGGG
Organism: Cnemophilus loriae; assembly: GCA_013397755.1. NCBI lineage: Eukaryota > Metazoa > Chordata > Aves > Passeriformes > Corvidae > Cnemophilus > Cnemophilus loriae. The sequence goes on along the minus strand of VZTF01002800.1, from coordinate 203,563 downwards.
GCTTCTCATCCCTTCTCTGTGGATGTACCAGCGGCTCTGGGGAGCAATGACCCATCTCCCTTCACTCGGCCACAAGGTGCCGGCTGAAGCCTTGTGGCCCGGGGCTTGCCAGCTTACACAGCCACACACAGATTTTCGCTTCCCTGCATTTGTCGGGGGGTCTGCGGGAGGAGTCCCCTCACCAGCTGCATGAGCTCAGCACCCCGCCACGGCCCCAGAACTGCTCCCACTTTACACCACTGATTCAAGCTGACCCAGCAGTCTAAAACACGTCGCTTGTGAGGGCCGTCTTCCCGTCTCCCTGTCATCAGGTTCTAATCAACCATCTCTGCAGCTTCCCTCAGAGTGTGCTGGCATATAATCTCATTTCCCTATTCCCCATATATCCCTTCATCAATTCTTGCTCCCTCCTGTGCTGGCAGCTTTACAGTTTTGGGCAGTTTACCTTTCCTCTCCTGCTCCTCCTTCTCTGTGACCTCTTCTCCAGCCAAAGGCCAGGGACCCCCACACCAGGGAGCACATGGCTGCACCAAGCACCAGCAGAGACTCAGGTGCGAGATGAAGGAAGGAACCACCATGGCAGCCCAAATGGTTGCAACTTCTCTTAGTCTGTAATAAATTATTTTTCAGAAGGCCATTGGTTGGGGTTTAATCCTTTTAGTGTACACCGTGTTGATTTTTTGTGCGCTGGCAGTTTCTTAATTAAATTGCCATGCAACACGCAATCACATGATTATACCGATTTTATTATCTGTATTGGCCCTACTTGTAATCTCATCAAAAGAGAGAAAGTTATTTTGGCTGGCCCAGTTCCCCAAACCTTGTGCAGAAACCCAGTTAGATCGTCCTCTAGCCCCTTTCCCGAGCGTGCTGTGCCCAGGAGCTGTGCCAAGCTGGACGGCTCCGGCTTCCCGCACGGGACCCCCGGCACTGCCGTGCCTGGTTCCGGGCTTGCTTCCTCCTGGAAACCTCCTCCACTTTCCCACGCCCACAGAGGGTCAGCAGTCACAGTGCACAGCACGTGGCCAGCGCACTTCAGGCACCCACTTGTGAATTACTGGACCTGCTGACCTAAACTACGTCATTTTGGACTTTGTAATCGCTGCCTAACAACCTTCCAAATTTCTACTGGAATGGAACCAATCTATTCCTTCCTCTATGATATAACAACATCCTCTGCGTTTTTTAAATAGACAGGAGAAGTATTTTCAGCAAATGCCTTCCCTTTTCTGCCTCTACTACCCACACAGCAAACACTGTCAAGATCCCTGTGGTTCGCTGCAGAGCTGAACTCCCCGGCTGTTATTCCAGACACTGCTGGATGCCAATGTCCTTTTTCTCCCTTTGTAATTTTTGAAAAGCCTCATTTATAATTTATGGTCATTTCTATCAACTTCCCCTTTTTCCTCCATGAGTTAATTTTTTAAAAAGTGTTTACTCATGCTTTTGCCTTCCTGTGCACACAGATATGTGTCTGCAGTTCACGAGTGCTCAGCTGAATTCACACCCCCATCAAACTGGCTGCTACAAAGCAAAGAGAGGCACGTTATTGGTTTGGACATTGATTTGTTTACACATTAAGGCAACTACTGAGGATCTGTTCAGCCAAGCAACCGCTAGCTCCACTTCCTTACATCTGCAATCATTCCACCCAGCTCGCCAGGCTGACTCCAAGTGGAGATCCTGAGCATGAATTTTCTGTCTCAGGAATCACCATTTGAGCTGTGATCTTTAGTTTGACTGCTTCCTATCTCAGTTTTGACTGTAGTCAAAGCATCTCTTGTCCAACACACTGCTGGGTACCCTGTGGAGAGGAAATAACTCTCCTCAGAGGTTCTTGCCAGAGCAGCACGGCAGGAGCAGCCAGGCTCAGCACCTGGCTCACATGGTGCTGCTGCCCACAGACTCAGTAGCAGGTAGGCAACAGAAGAGTTAACACAAATACAATGTCTGCTGTGCACATGAGCTGCCCAGCACCAGCTCCGCAGCACGGCGGCATCAGCAGCAGTGCTGTTGCTCCCATTCCCTCTTCACTGTCTGAAACAAATCCCTGCTCCAGCGCGTCAGTGCCAGTCACTCCTGAGAGCCCGTCAGCCCCGAGCGCGCGGGGGCGGCTCTGTCACAACACACCACGAGAACTAAAGACTCTGCTTTCAAACACCACGAACCCCAATCCAAACACGGGTTCCAAGTTTAAAATATTAAAGACAAGCAAGAGTGAATACCCGGAACAAAGAGGTGCCTTCCCATGCAACAGGATCAGGAAGGAAACGCTGCGGAAAGGCAAGAGCTGCAGGAACTTGTCTCCTGGAGACACCGGCCAGGGTAAGCCAGTGCAACCCTTCTTTGCTTTCATTCCATGTAGCTTTAATGTGACATCCCTTATGTCTCTCCGTTACTGCTAACCCTGGGGTCCCATTTTCCCAATGTGTTTTACTGCTGCTCTAGAAGGACCTTTTAACTTCAGCTATTTTTAGACAGCAATAGGCCTCTGTGCAAAGGTACCTAGGAAGGGAGCTGTGCACAGGGCTTCATTTGCTCTGCTATTGCTGCTGTTTAGCAATAGATTTTGACACTGGGAGTGCATTAAAAATAATGTTCCGCCATGAACGTTGACAACAGAGCAGTAACATAGAGCCTTGTAAAGTCCCATCCCATCTCCACTGGTTCCCACAGCCCACCACGATGCAGCAGCTGCTGCTGCCCTGCGTGCAGAGAGGAAGCACGAGTCTTGTGCCCTAAAACACTGGCACCCACCTATCTCCCTCATATGCAACGGGTGGCCACGTTTACCTCAACATATTTTAACTGAGGCCATTACCACGACACAAACCGCCAGGGAATATCCGCAGCAGGCCTGCATGTGCACGCGAAAAGAGCAGGGCAGCGCCTTCTCCATCTCTGCAACCCAAATATGCTCTCTTTAGCTTTTTCTCCTCAAGCCAAGGTTCTTCTATCAAACACCAGCACGATCTGCAGGATAACAGCAATGTTTGAGCAGCCACCAAAAACCGTGACCACCACAGCAGGGCAGATTGCAGCGGTGGTGGGGAAGGACATGCGAACAGCGGGTAGGCTGTCCCCTCCTCCTTCATCCTCTGAAGGATTTACACGTTACTGCCACCAAAGCAAGACACAATATGGCAGGTGAGCAGCAACAGTGGCAGAACATACCAGAGAGATTGTGGCCAGCAAACATCACTTTCCCTTCCATGATCATTGACATCAGCAGAACCTGACACACGACAGCCCTGTGCAGCCTTTATTTTCAGCTAAAGCACATCCTCCATCCTGGAAATGTCTGCAGCATCTCACACAGGGAGCTAGGAGTAGAAACACAACATTCCAGCTCCTTGCTTTCTAGCATAGCATTTATTTTGTTAAATGGAGTATATGCTCTTGCAGCACATTAATATTTCAGACACAGGATTGCCTTTCTGAGCACACACATCTTGATCCTTAAGGCACTAATATGCCAATAGTAAACAATGTTTATTATTCCTTCAGACAAGCCACCGCTTCATGCCGTTTCCAGCCAAGGACAGCCCAACTGGAAGCAGATTAACCCCAGCACCACTCCAGCCCGTGCAGACAAGCAGTATTGATGAGGCTGTCGATATTGCTCACCCGCTTCACTCCGGAGACAGAGTGAGAAATTCCAAAGTGCACTCGGCTCCGCAGAGGAGCCAAAGGGCATGCACTTGATTTGTTCTCCCCAGCTTCTTCTGCATTTGAATTTTAATACACTTTGCCTCTGCCCTCCCCTGCTGCTCCACCTCAAGCATTCAAGCAGCATTCCTTCATCCCATAAGGAGAGCCGACACTTGCACGGCCCCCCTCCTGGGCTGCTCTTCTTCCAGACCTGGCATCTTCCTTCATTTTAAATGGAAAAACAAAACACTATCTGAACACCTGAAGCAATAAAGATTATGGAGAAAATGGAGAAGAGCATTACAGCAGCTTGAGGAGCAAATGTGGTGATGAATGTGCAGCTCAGGATGAAATCTGAGAGCAACTTTGTCTATGAGGTAATTTTCCTGCAGGATTTTCAAGGAGAAGCATGAAAATTAACGGTAACATCTTCCTAATGGCTGTGAACACTTCTACATAGAGAGGAGGACTCAGAGCTGACTAAGAAACCTTAGCTCTCTTTGTTTTAGCTTTTTAATTTACAAAGCGGCTCACCAAAGTGATTAATACAACCTCTCTCAAAGACAGAGCCAGAAGGAAGTGTTAAATTACAGGTGATCCAGAGAGAATCTAGCAGCAAAGAGGCTTCCGGCTCCAGAGGGAGAAAAGACGCAGAGATACAGAAAAGAAAAAACTCACTTCTGGGGCATGGATTTTCAATGGCATTGCAGCAAGCACAGCACATTGTCACCCCTCGCAACCAGCAGTGGAACACAAGGTGTGAAACACCCTCCCGCACTGGCCATCACCCCGTGTCTGGCCACCACCCGCCTGGCGATGCCAGCCATCACCTGCAGCGTACGGATTCTTCACCCCAACAGCCACCCTGCTCCCTTTTGTTCCTCCCAAGGAGGAAAGGGGAGCCAGGGTACCTCAGGGATACCTGGCATGTCACAGCAGCACAGTGAGTGTCACCCAGGGTTTGTGTCAGGCATCCGTACTTCGCTGCTATATTCCAGAAGCAGAAGTGGGAAGAGAGTTTTCTGATACTTCAGGGGACAAATTAAGATATTAATTTGCTTTAAGAATTAAAATATGCAAATGCACACTCTTTTGGGCATCAACACCAACCAGTAAGATTTACCTCACGTCTTACCCACGGCTGCGCAAAAGCTGCCCAGCATCAGCCCCTCGAGAGCTCAGCACCGCAGTGTGCATTGAGCTTGTTAAGGCATTTCCTCATTTGGGAACATCATTGCAAGTCAATATCCCAAGGCAGCTACTGGGCTCAGCTCTGTCCTGGGGTGAACCCTGGGGAGGAGGGCAGGACCTGGCAGTCTCACCAGGATGGGAAGGAGAGCCAGGGTGCATCAGACACATCAGACAAAGCCAGAAACGCAGTTGCACAGAGCACATGTAATAAAGGCAGTATTTGCTGTCTGTCAAGCTGGAAGCAAAAAATGCTGCACACACTCTGATCCTTTTGTCATTTTTCCACTACACTCGCCCTTGGAAATAATATCGCTTAATACTGCGTGACTGACATAAAATCATTTTTTATTCCTGGTAAAGTAGCACAGAAGAAAAGTTATTGGTTGGTGATCTGGAGAAGGAGATGAGACAGCGATTGGAACTGACTATTCCTGTTTGGCAAGATAAAAACGTCCCCCTTTCATAGGCTGTTTCCCTCTATTTTCTTACACAGAAATGTCTTATTTTGCATGCACAGAGAGCTGAGACTCCAGTCCCTGGCACAAGGGCTGTAGAGCTCACTTGACTGCGCTAGTGAGGCAGTGGATCAATTCCCTTTCTCTCCAGGCTCGCTCAGAAAGGATAAGGGCACTGCTGACCAAAACAAACCCAGACAGAGCCCTGACACCCAGCATCCCCGGCTGCACCATCACCAAGGGCCCTCTGTGCCCATGGGGAGCTGGGGTGGCCACCCCAGGGCTCCTGAAAACGGATTGACAGAAAATTTAGTCTTCTGAAGTTGGTATTTCTCCTATGAAAATAATCCGTTTTTAACTATAAAGCACTTTTTAAAAGTGAGAAGGAAGAAAAACAAAAGTGTGAAAATTGCAACCACCTACTTTGATAATTAGAAAGAAACAGTGAATTTTACACTCCTGCTATTAACTAATGGCCTGCAGCAAGGGCTGGCAGCCTCAAGGCAGGATGGAGCCCCCGGCTCCACCTCCCCAGAAAACCTCAGGGCAGGTTTTCAGCCTCTCACTGTGCCTGTGGGCTCTTGGGACCAGGGTGCCAGAAAGTTACCAGGAGAACGAGCATCACACTCGGGAGTGGTGACCAGAACAGATACCCCAAAGGGACACTGCTCTCTGCTGAGAGCAGCAAAGTGTGGCACAGCCACGGGGCAGAGGCACTCCCAGCCTCTGGGCCACCGGAGGGGATCCTAACTACTCTTTACAGCTCGCTCACTCCATGTCTCTGCCCTGTTATGCAATCCACCAGCAAGGTTTGGGAATGACATTATTGTGCCGAACATCTACAGCGTCTGCTGGGATTTCACAGCGGATGACAAATGAGCACAACACCTCACACTAAAATATACAACAGAAAACAGCGTTGTTTTCCACATTTCAAAAACATCTGCTATGAATTAATGATTCAGCTCATACCTACAATGACAGGCGCAGAGGAGACGAGATTGGCTGAGCACCCTGTGGCTCACCAGGCGCTGCTCCTGTTTCTGCAGCAATGCTCCTGCCTCCTGTAGGCAAAATTTGGCATCCGTGGTGCCCAGTATCAAGATCTGGAAGGTGTCCCTAAAACTGCAGCCTTCGACTTCACAGAGTTGCCAGGGATCTCTGCTGCACACAGAGGGCAGCCAGAGGAGCAGTTACAGAAGAGCTCCTAAGAAATTCACCAAAACAGACATGTAAAGTGCCCTACAAGCAAACGTGCATTCTTGTTCCCATTGTTAATTAATGCAGCACAGCATCCTCAGATCATGCACATTAAGCTTCCCACACATTCTCCACTGGCCACACAAATGTCTCCCTCGTGTATCAATTGCAAAACACTCGAGTCAAGCAAACGCTTGGGGTAACTTCATCTTCCAGGTCCCTGTGCACAAACTCTGCATCTGCTGGAACTCCGCAGACACTGGTAGTCTCCGTGTAACCAAAACCAGGAGCAAAACACACCTCCAGTGAGTGCAGAAGTCCCTCATCCCTCAGCTTGTCACACAGAATCACAGAACTGTTTAGGTTGGAGAAGACCTCTAACACCATCAAATCAAACTAAATTATTCCATATTATCCGAATATGTATATTATCTCTATATTATATGTGATGAATATACAGAGTTGATTCCATTTATTCTCTATATGCACACTATGTAATATAGATAATGCACACGTGTATCACTTCTGGTGTCCTCCAGGACAGGCTGGACCACCTCACATGCCCCCAGGGAAGGACGGTCCCTCGTGCACAGCCACCACACAGTGACTCTGCACCTCTTCTGCATTTCAACCTGAGAATCTCTGCTCTCTCATCGGGTGAACACCAAGAGCCCCTCACCGTGGCAAGATCTACACCCAGGCAGTGGGTTTCCTTTCCTGAAGGATTTTACAGCATCATATCCCTCTGTAATTTCCTCCTTGTTTAATAGGAATGTATTTAAGTTTGTTTTGAAGATATGCAGTGCTGTTAATTGCTGTTCTAACACGTCTCTAATAATCCATCCTTTCTAATTACTCATTGCTCACTACCTCTTAAGTGCTTAAATACATTCACAAATTCTAATCTATTCTCTGCACAATCAGTGATTCCTACTCAGCAAACCACAGTGCAGCACATTTAATACAACCTGAGCTTGTTTTGCTGCACTCTTAATTGCTCTCCTTGCTAACTGTGTTTCCTTCAGTCCCGATCAAATTGCAGGCTGACTTGGCAAAAACAGAAGAAAAAGCCAGACACGCAGCAGACACCGCTGCAGTGACATCACTGACAGAGTAAGATGCCACCAGTAAAAAGTTCTTCAAATGCTGAGTCCCCAGAGCAAAACCACACTGGTGGAGTGACAGACCAAGAACATCCTACCTCGTAATGGGCCACGCGCTGGGACTCGGAGATCAGCTGAGCACTGCACACCTTGCAGTAACTTTCAGTGAACAATTCCTGGTCGATGTCAGAGGATTTCATCTGTGCATGACAGAGAGAAGGGACAAGAAGCAGAATCAGTGACAGAAAGCAGGCAGATGTGTCTGACAAGGCTCCTATAGAGCCAAGGGCAAGGCAACACTTGAGCCGAGCAGTTCTTGTCACCATGAGGGAAAGAAACCAACGTTATACAGGTGCAAATGTGACACTCAGACAGTCCCCACCACATCCCCAGTACCTCCCATTCGGAGCACGCACATTTGTGCACCAACAGCCCATGTCAAGCGTTCATTCCTCGCCCTGGGCAGCTCCCAGGCCCTGCTGGGGACCAGAGCGTGCCCCCTTCTCTGCTGCAGTGGGAGCAGTCGGGCACAGGAGGCCAGGTGTGCCCAAGCAACACCCGCTCTGTGAACGCCTTCGGCCACAGATGCAGCACAGGTTCCACGGCATGGCTGTCCTGCCATGACATCCATGTGTGAGCTACTTGGGAACAGCTGTTCTTCATTACCTTTCCTATCTAGAAACACCATGCACAGAACCAGCTCATGGCTCAAACATGCTTGACCATTTGTTATACAACATAAAAGAGCTTATAAAGACTTTTATAGAGAAGGCAAACAGCATCACAACCTGGAGGCAGGTGGTTTTAAGCTGGAAGAGCATTCTTCTGTATTTCTCAATTTAGATGTGGAAGAGAATTGTTTGGATGATTTACTGGGCTGTGCTGTTCTCCAGCAGCTGTTTAAATATTTAAGTGTTCCCCAGAACTTTCTACGAGGACACTTGCACCTTTAAAACCAGCTTGCTGAGTGCCCTGATTCACAGGAACACGTTGCTCCTCTGTTCACAGCCTCTTCCTTGTGCCACTGCAGGTATACAGCTCTGAACTCACAATCAACGGGTGTATCAGGAAGGTTGAGGCTTAACACAGACTGAACCCAAGCAGAGCCAGAAAACAGGAACAGAGCCAGAAGCAGCCACATAGAGAGAATATTTAAAACCAACCCCTATGCAAAGTAAGAGAGAAAAGAGAGGCTGGTGCCTTCTGACTAATGCCAAGATAAAATCTATTAATTCACAATCATAACAAACCTGACCATAATGAAGACTGATAACACAGGTTTTATAGAGTTCATTCCACTGATTGGGAAGAAAAATAACGTGGAATTGAACAGGCTATGAGATCTCATTAGCAGACAAAGTCAGGTGGAGGAAGGCTGGTCAGCGCTGGGCTGTGCAGCGGAGCTGGAGGTGGTTATGCCAAATCTCCAGTGTCCTGCCATCCCACAGTTATTGTGGTTCCTGCATATTTTATGGAAACAAGCAGCTGAGCTGACACCAGAGGCTGCCAGCCTGGAGAGACCAGCCAGCCCGAGCTCCAGGAAAAGGTTTGCTCAGGTGTTCTGGTTTACCAGACAAAAACACAAATCTTAGAGCTCCTCTGCTGCTGCGCTTGCTCTGCATTTGATTCTGCAAAGACATTTGCTTGTTTTCTCTTGCTATCTGCCTAGTTTTAATCTTCATTTACTCTGTCCAGAGAGATGTTGCATTGAGAAACTTTCAAAGACACCAAAAGACCCTTTTAGGATTACAAGAAGTGTTGAAAAATTGCATCAAAGGCAAAACAAAGTGGGAGGAAGAAATCTCACTTAACTCCAATAGACTGACACAAAGCAAACCAAAGAATCTCATTAAACCTCAATCCAGCAACCAAGCCAGAGACAGGTGACACCACCTTCATTTGCATGCAGCCTGCAATGCTAGTACAAACCCTCATTGCAAAAATCAGACTAAATCAAAAGCTTCTCAGTATTACTTCAGCATTCTGTGCTCTGATAACAGAGCTTAAGTCTATTTTCCTCAAATGGAATCGTCTGTCCACTTTTATAGCAGCAGGGGCTGAACAGGCTTATCCAGGAACTGGATCTCAGGGATTTTCTCTAAGCAGTAGATTCTGATACAGGTGTGGGATGTGTTCCCCTCAATATCACAGGTTCAGCACCAGGAGAACACGGTGTTTCTGCTGCTGATGTGACTGTCGTGTACCACGATTCATGTGTAAATATTCGAGTTACCTAATGAAAGTCTCTCTGGAATAGGAGACCCTCACATAACGCACCCAGAGCACAGTTACACATGACAGAAGCTCCCACTCTCTTGCCCTACTCCCAAATCCTGGTGCATCTTCTCCGTCGGCGGAACCACGCTGCCCTGCCTGGCATCACTTGAGCATCTCAGTGAGGCACAGCTCCCGGCTGCCTCCCTCCCACTCTCTGCAGAGGACAGCCTGGCACCAGGTTGCTCTGACCTCCCCAAGCAGCTCCTCAGATCCCAGTGCTGTCTCCAAACTGCCACAGTCCCATGGAACCACTGGCGGAAGGATGGGGGACTCTTCTCTCCCAGGGCAGTTCAGGAACCAGCTCCCTTTGCTTGGATGCACAGGTGAGCAGCGGCAGATCCTGGTTACCTGAAAGCTCCCTGTGCCCCCGGGAAGCACAGCAAGCCCGGGACTCCCAAAGCCTGCAGGGTGGCAGGGTCCCCTCGTCCAGGCGCAGAAATATAACTGCGTGTCCTCCTGCCTGGGATCCTGGCAGACAGTTTCACTGTTGCTTTTTCCAGGCATTGCCTTTTCACGGTGATGAAAAGGACAGCAAGGCAGAGCAGAGAGGAATGGGGATTAGGAAGAACAAAAGAACAAATGGAAGCAATGCCTCCTTCATGCTTTTGCATGACTATATTAGGCTAAACTGCTATGAGGATTCAAACATATGTAAGCTTGGCTACTTAAAATAATTAGCTCTGGTAACAATAACTGCTCTAGGCAAAATTAAATTTTGACAAAAAATAATAGATTCACCTTAGCAAGGAAGATTTCCAGAGAAGCAATCCACTACCAGCACCCATTTATAGAAATCACCCTTGCAAAGTTGCCACTGAAAACAAGACAGCCCCAGAACAAGTTTAAACTCAAGCACCGGTCACTGACTTGAGAAAACAGACAATTATCTGTTCCACAAAAATGCAACAGAGGAGCAAAAGTCTCTTCCCCTCCTCAGGAGCCGCCAAAGGACATCCAGCTAACATGCAGTGAAATGAAAGCACGAATGTGCCCCTGTCACCACACAGGCTATAAAGCTGCCACAGTCTCTGGGGTGGCACGGGCCGGTCTTCCACACAGACCTCAGGGAAGGTCCAGGGCTGGTATGTCCCTGGGGAGCTGCACAGGAACCCCATTACACGCAAGCACCAAATGTCTGCTTCCTACAAAGGGACTGGTGCAGAGACGCCACAGCCACAGCAAGGCTGGATGATGGCTTCTCCGCATAGCTGCAAGAGCTCCCCTCTGCAGCAAGAGGCTGACTCCAGACATGAAACCCAGAAAAAGAACACAGCTTCGTGGTGTGGGTGCCCAGCCTACAACCAGCACTTCCTCCTCTCCAGGGAAGCTCCCTTCCCCGTTTCTGTCTCATCTCAGATACACTTTGCATTACTGTTCTGTGGGTTAATCCGAGCAGTGATTTATTAACTTCTTCTGCCCGCAAGTGCGATAAAGGGAGTTCATAAGCAATTATTATTCATGTATTTCTAATCACTTAATACCACTGTGACTCTTCCTGCCCACACATGCCTAACTACTCCAGGACTGACCAGCCCTCAGCTGACCTCACCACACAGCCCATCTGTCAAAATGCAGCACGGAAGGGAGGGGGTTTCCCTGTCACCAGCCATCGGCATGTCCTCAGCTGTGAGGGACACTCAAGGGCAAGCGCAGGTGCTGAGCAGGGTGGGACATGTCCCTGAACACTCTCAGAGACTTTTCTTGCTGAGAACTGAAGAATTAACATGGTGTTCATAACCTTGTCACCTGGACACAAACTGTCATGCTGAGCAGAAGCCCTTGGTCTGCACACTGAGGTATAAATATCCGAAACTCCTAGTGACCTCCTCCTCAGGTGGGCACATGATGTGGCCTCTACCAAAAATGCCAGTCGCTTTGTGGCCTTCAGTGGGGTTTATTATGGCCTCCTGTGCCACACTCCAGCACCAAGTGCCCTCCCTGCTCCAGATCCATGGCCTCTGCACGTCAACTCAGCATCTCCAGGAATGGTTCGCTGTGTCAGAGGAGACCTCGTTTGCAATACCTTGTGCCATATGGTTGCAATTCTTCTCAGCAGTTTCAGCTGACTGTAACAGCTCAATGAAAATCAATTTGATCAGACTGACTCCAGGTTTTTGCAATGTCCAGAAAGGTGCTAACTAAGCTGCACTAAATTTTAGAGGACAGCAACCCACAACTGACATCAGAGACATATGCAAAGCCAAATTCCTTCCTAAGGAAATGCTTTGCACCAGCTGAATCCCACCAGATGGGGTCACATACTGTATGTGTCCCTGTCACACAGGAGAGTGGTGGAAGTGCCCTGGAATTCCTGTACACATTCATTTTTCCTATTGCCCAATCAAGGACAAGGAGTGCCATAGGAAACACCAGGTTCAGCAACTTGGTTTTTTCCAGTCAACAGGAAAGAAAAAAATTGTGGTCTCTTATCTGATTTACACTTGAAGGCCTATAATCACCTTTTCCAAAATTAACAGCTTCTGAAATCTCCATATTGGTGCACAAAAGAAGTGGCAACTGAGCACGTGCACAAATGCAAACAAACCAAAAATTAAATGTCCTGATTTTCACGTTATGAATTATTTGTGGCTTTGCTGCTGTCACTCTCCTGTGGATTAACATCTCGTGTAACACCTCCTGTTTTCGTCTGTTGTTTAATTTGTCTTGCAATAAAAAGAAAAAAAGCCTTTACTAATAATTAATGTGCTTTGAGCAACTCTGTCACTGCACTTACATCGAGGCATCTGAAGAAATGCAAAACTGCCTTTTGAAGTGCCTGATTTCCCAGCACGACAAGACAATGGCTGAGCCTGTTCCATGAGTGCAATTCTCCTCCTGCTTTTATTGCCTTGAGACAGTTTGGGTGCTGGAGGCCACAGCAGCCAGAAAAAGGGCTGGGATGGGGCAGCCCAGGGCAAGTCTGTGCTGCTGCCTCTCTCTGGCAGCCTCAGACAAGACAGGACAGGACAACCCATCCCATGGTGATGACAGGACTCTCTGCAGCCCACCCTAAGCTGATGCAAGAGCCCAACTTCACAGCCATGGGATCTGCAGCCTCAGCCTGTACCAGCACCTGGATTTCCTTGCTGTCCCTCCATAGTTCAGAGAGGTGGAGCAGGGCAACGTAACGGAGCCCAGATAATTCTGTGTCCCAGAGGTCATGGTGGTGTGTCCCTACCCACAAACAGCTCCCTATGAGCCACATCTCCAGAGGATGTGTGAGCTATTTTCAGTTTTTCCCATTCTCCTGCCAAATCAAAGATGTTCCATGTCCCTTCAGCTGTGCTGCACATCTGCCGTCTCTACCATGCTTCACCTTCCCTGCAGTTCTTGTTTGGTTTGGGGTTTACTCCAACTCCCTCCATTCCCTAAATCCTCTACAGAGTCAATTTGCTTCACTTCTGCACTGAGCCTTTGATGCATTTTGACACGCTTTATTGGAGCCTTGAAAATCAGAACAAGATTGTGTGTGGCATGAGCTGGGGAGCAGGAGAGATCCCGCACGTGGCTGCTGCATGTGTCAGCAGAGAGGAGAGGTTGTGGAGAACAACACAGGGGAGACAGAGCCTCAATGCAGACGAGGCTCAACCTCAGCACCCCAAATGCCTAAATTCACACAATTTCCCCCACTATAAGCCGGCAAGTTGCACATTTACTGGGGTTGACTTCTTGATAGAAGTGCCCAAGGAGCCAGGCTGGATTGGGCTTGGAGAAACCTGGGCTAGTGGAAGGTGTCCCTGCCCATGGCAGGGAATTAGAAGATGATCTTTAAGGTCTTTTCTAACCCAAACCATTCTGGGATTCTGTGTTTGCCAGGACTAAGAAAGAAACAGTCACACAGCAACAGTGCCCTCTCAATAGATAGAGATGGTGTTTTTGAAAAGAGCCTCTCATTCTTCATGCTGCTGTGGGGAGGAAATTGCCAGGGATGTCTCACTGAATTCCCAAGACTCATGAGCTCTGGCTAGGGGGGAAAGCTGCCAGATGTTCCCATCTCCTCACCTGATCATCAAGGTACCGTTTAAATAAACAGAACCAAGGGAGAAAACAGCCTGATGAACACATCAGGAAAAGCAGTGCTCTCTGGCAGAGGGAAGCCAGGAGAGACAGGCAATGCCCTCCAGGCAGAACAAGAGCCGGGCCAAGCTTCCAGGTGTGCCTCTGCAGCCCCTACCTGCACCACACCGGGCAGCACAGCACCCACCTGATGGGGAAGCAAAAGCAAGAGACTCAAGCTTAGGCTTGGCACTAAAACCCAGCCGGTGACTTTCTGACCTACTGCCTGTCTGAAGTGGGAACAAAATGCAAGCAATGGAAATTACAGGCACAGAGATTGAGAGAGCAAAGGACAGAACTGAGTGTGCAGCAGAGACAAGCCCTCCATGCCCCAAAGTGCTGCAGGAGAGATGAGGGAAGGACACTGCCAAGTTTAGAGGGAGCCACACTGCAATTCTGGGAGTAGCATCATTCCTTCCCTACAAATGCAAATATCCCATTAAGCACACAGATTTTTCTAATTATTCACACTACACCATGTAGCAGGATTTAACTGCAAGCATGTGCTGATTTGAATAAAAAGACATTTTAAAAAAAGAGATTGATATATTGTGACTGTTTTAATACAGTTTGTAGGAAGTCAAGGGAGAGCAACCACATTTCATGCCTCAGGGTATCGGCTCTGAGTCCTGCATACTTCAAGGACGGGGCTCTGTCACTCACTCCAGCATGGCCAGGTGGCACAGCTCAACTTTTAGCAGTGGGGACAGCCCAGAAACCTCCTGAAATAAGGGTTAAAGCAGACCTGTGCAGGCTTTGCAGAGACTACACTCGAGATAGAGGGGCTGCTGGAGTCAGATGCAGAGGAGAGGGACTCGCTTGCATTAGGATGGTTAGCAAAGGAGGGACCTTGACCCCGGACCCAGCTACTGTTCCTACTCCTGTAGGAACAGATTCCCCTTCCCTAAGCCCTGGCCAAGCCCCAGCCTGGGGAGGACGGCTAGCCCAGCACAGCCTGGCCTGAAACGCTGGCGCCTGTTCCCGCTGGCCTCCACACCCCGCTGCTCTCCACATCCCACTGCCCTCCCCTCCAAGCTTCCTGCCGTCCCGCCACCCAGGGCGTGTTTTGGCAGCTCTGAGCGCCCCTAGTCACGAGCACCGGCTGCTGCAGCCCCTCGGGGCCCCGCGCCCCGCAGGGACCCTGCCAGGCGTCAGGGCGTCGCGGGGCCGGGCCCGGGGTGCAGCGAGGCGCCTTGCGGGCTCACACGCTGCAGAGCCAGGGTTACCGCGTGAGGCTCACGGCTGCTATGGAAACCGTGGTTTCTCACAAAAAGACGCACAAATAGTCTCCGCACTGGCTGAGCGTGGGCGCAGCCGGGCTGAGGGCACCCCGGTAGCAGGGGTCACCGCTGCCCGGCCCAGGCCCCGCAGCGCCAGGGGAGCAGGCAGCGAGTGGCTCCCGCACAGCCCTTCCCTGCACTTACCATCAGCACGACACGTTTATTTTTGGATAAGCAGGGCATACTTTTTCCAGTAGCTCCCTAATAACACACAAAATGGCAGGAAGCAAGGCAAGCCGCATCCCATGCCGGCAGCCCGTTGCCTCTGGTACTTTGCATAATCAGGGCTTGTCAGTCCCCATCAGCTTCAGCTCAGAAACCCAAGAGGAAAAGCCATGTAAGGTGGCAACAGACTTAGAAGAAGCCTTCAGAGAACAAATCTGTCCATCGCTGGCGGGGGATTATTTTAATTCTGGATCCCTGATAAAAGCCTGCATGCTGGTCTAGCTGGCTAAGCTAAAGCACCTCTCCCCAAAACCACAGTCAGCCTCAGCAGCACTAACCCCAGATCAGTTTACTGTCGCTGCTGACAGCACTAAGTGCTCGCTGACCAGCAGAGGTTAACCAACTCAGAGACAGCAGAGGCAGAGATGCTCCCGGTTACCCACGAGTTTTCAGCCGAGGTGCAGCAGGTGGGCTGAGCTCCTCTCCCTTCCCTAGGATGGTTCCTCTCCCATCCTGTATTTGCCAGCCAGAGGTGACTCATCGAGGATTTGCAGCAGATCGGGTGCCACCAAGGCAGCTGAGCAACTCTGGCCAGGAACCCATCCTGCTTGCGATGACTGAGGGACTCTGCTCCCTTCAGCCACAGCTCTCTGCTACAGCAGAGCTTCTTGTCATCAATGAAATTATTTAGAAACAAGATACGAGGAATGCAAATGTTTCCCGAGTCCCCCAGTTAGCACAGAGCAGCTAAACCTCTGGCCTCATTTAACTGCACATCCAAATTCCACATCCTCTAAAGGGTATCACCAGATTTCACTAAACTCCTTCTTATTATCATGTAATCTGTCAATTAGCTTTGTGAGCACCAGCAAACAACAAGGAACTTTATCTTAAGTAAAACATAAAACATTTACATCCTTCCTACAGCACTTTCTTTATCTTTGCCCATCCTTGATTTAAAAAAGAAAAAACAAACCCCTCCTTTTGTTTGCATTTGCTCTCTTCTAAGAAGCAGGCGCATCTCCCACTTTCAGCCACACTAAGCAGAAGCATGCTGGACTTTTATGGTACACCCGCCTTCCTTGTGCTTGGAAGCATCTCAGCAAGCCACTCAGATAATTCATGTTTCATTTTCTCCTCTGGAAAAAAACACCATTCTGTCCCTTACCAATAGATGAGCAGTGAGAAATGGCTCATCGATGCCCACTGCAGCGCTCCAGCCCCACGTGCCAAAGGGTCTCCAGAAATGCAAATTGTTCTATTTTTGTGAGAAATTAAACTGCCATTGCAGAAGGGCTGGAGCTGGGCACGCTCCAGGGTGGGCACTGGCTGCTCCTTTCAGAGACCAGCTCTGACTCATAGGTTTTGAAAGGTCTCCCTTTCCCTGCATAGTCTGGGGACTCCAATTCCTACAGTATTTATTAGGCAACCCCTGTGGTACTCAGAAGCAACAGAAAGGCATTAAAACAAGTTAATGTGTTCCATACAACATCAGTTTTCCACGTGGAGTTTGTAGGTTATCCTGCAGCCGTGGCTGTCAGCCTTACGGTCTGGCTAGGAGGAAAAAAGGCTCAAAATGCTTCTCATATGTTCTGCAAAACCAAAAACATCCCGGCTGCTTCGTAATGTCCTTTCTTACCCACTGTCGGAGCAGAGCACTAAGAATCGGCTCCTCACATTCCTCTGTCTTCCCTACCCTGTCTCCAGATGTGGGGATCTGCTGGGAGCCCCCAGCCTGTGCCTCTGGGAGCAGGCGAGGGGAGCAGTCCGGCCCCTCCTCACAAAGCCACAGCAAGCTGGAAGTGCAGTAAAACCCTCTGGTAATTAAACAGAGAAAATAAGAAGTCTCCACACTCTGTGTGGCTCCTGCCCCCACCAGACTACCATGAACTACAGCTGTGTGCTTGAAAATTAGACAGATTAATTATTGCTACAATTAGTAGTATCGTGAATCATCTCTGGTGGCAGGAAATAATATTGTCATAAACTTGTCTAATTGCTCAGTATTTTCAAAGGAGCAGTTGAATCCGCAGTTATCATCTTGATGCTTTCACTAGTGACATTGTAGGATGGAAAACACAGAATTGATTAATTAGTTTTCATTTTAAGTCAAACTAAACTCTGGCTTCCCTCCGCCACATGCTGTCACTGCAGCCAAGACTGAAGCTCGGAGGTGGCAAGCACAGACGTGGAAGACACCACCAGCGTCCTGAGATCCAGGGTTACAGCTGAGAGCAGGGGAACCGCCCGCCTGAGCACCCTCATCACGCACCGAGGCCACAACAGTTTCTGCCTCTAATACCATCAGCTCACACGTGCTTATTATATATCAAATAATAGAGGGGCTTGCACAGCATTCTGCACAACAGCGGGTATAACCGACTAATTTATGGTTTCAAATGCAGTGGGTGTTCAATTCCATCCCGTTCCTGGGGGTTTCTGACAAGCCACTCTAGGTGCTGCAGATCCAGCACTCCAAGCTTTTCCCATTTTCTCAGTGAATTTTGAAACCAGAGCATGTCTCACCTTCACAGCTCGCTGCTGGGTGTCATGTCTCTGGCTGCATCCTTCAAGACAGCTTTAAATACCAATGTCTCACTTCACCACCAGGTCCACCCACTGTTTTTAAGTGGCTGGACCAAATTTAGGAGCAGTTTTGAGTTCACGGTGCAGTTCCCCATGTCTCCTCATGCTCATGTCACTTTCTGAGAGCTGTGCGTGCAGCTCCATCACACCCAGCTCAATGGCAGTGGGGACCTTGCTCAGGTGCCCTTTGTGACACACACAAGTAACATGTATGTGATATATAAGCAAGGAGATCAAAGCAGGAGACAAGTGACACCTCTAGGGCCTCAAGTGCTGAGGATGATAGACTGGAAAGGTTTATTTATACTCTCCTGCCCTCAGAATTTGTTTCATCAACAAAGATGCATTGGCAAAAAGCAGGTCTAAGCTTAACTATACCTTCTACACCATTTCCCCTTAAACAAGGCGAAGTAAATATATTTCTGCTTCGCAATTAAGAGCAGCAGTATTCTTCTCCCCTATCACTTTCTAAATGAAGCTCCTGAAAACCCTTTTTGAAGCTTCCCAAACTCATTTCCAGACCTGCTCCCCGCTGTGCTCAGGAGAAATGGATTAAACAAGCCTTTTGAAGAGCAGCTGCCCATAAGCTGCTCTGGGGACAGCTCAGCTCAGCTTTTTCTGTGTCTCCTGGAAGCAGGACAGCCATCAAAACTCCCAGGGCCAAATCTGCATGTATAGGCAAAATACTGCCATTGGGTGAGCGCTTGAGTCCCCAGGCCTGAGTCCCAGACACCCAGGGCTGGCCAACTCACCCGTGCCCCTGACACCAGAGTAAAGGCCTAAAACCTGTCAAGCATTGCACAACAGGCAAGTTTTGATATGGCAAATATTCATCTCCAGCCATTTCTAGTTAATGAAACAGAGCAAACTGTCGAGGAAAATGGGAACATTACAGTAAAAACAACAACAAATTAAACTCTAATGCAATTAGAGAGTAATTAGGGATCTATCCTCTGGGAGCATTTTGGAACTCTGGGTCTTTCTCAGAATCTGATCCCTCTGCAACTTTATTCCTTTCTAGTTAATAAGGGAGAAGTGAGTGGCACGGCTCCCCCTGGTTCCCTGCAAAATGCCATCTTCTGCTCCCAGCAACCTCTGGGCTGAGGAAAATGCAGGTGTCAGCAGAACAGGGTGCAAAGGGAGAAAAGAAACCACTGCCTGTGTCTGCTGCAAGGTGACCAGGAACACAGACACCCAAATGCTCTTGTGCACCAGCCAGGCTGAGCAGGCACAAGCCAACAGCAGAGCATGAGCCACCCTGGAAAACTCTTTGTTTTCCTGCACACAGCTCTTATACAAGCCACAGCCCAGAAAAATATGTATTTAATACCCTCTGAGTTTTTAAATGTACTCACAAATATACTCCTATATATGCCTTAACTAAACCTATCAAGCTTGCTGCAGGACAGAGCAGGGCAGTCTTTGGGCATCGGTCCCTGTGGTGCCCTGGGCAGGGCACAGGGAGCCCTCAGCACCCACAGGTGCCCCACAGCCTGCACACTTGCCTGGACTGCCACCCTGCCACCCCGGAGCGCAGGGGACACGGAGTGTGGTACCAACAAGGCATCCAGGAAATTGCAGAAGAACTGAAATGAAGAGGCAAAGATGCACTGTCCCGTTCAGCCATTTCCCCATCCAGGCTCATCCACACAGTGCCTGAGGGTTACAGTAAACCCTGGCGCTGTTAAACCTTCCTCTGGGGGATGCAGACACAGTGAACACTCTCTTCAGAGGGTGAGGTGGTAGGGCATGAAGAAAAGCCTTTTCTCCATTCCCTGAGGCTGCTGCTATTCCTGGGGGCAGCCCCGTCTGCATTTCACAGCTCCAGTACTTCTCAGCAAGGGGTGTTTTTCATGCTTTGAAAGGAATAATAAAGCTGTGTCCTGCCGTATGTTCTGCTACCTGCCCAGCAGATGCCAGGGAGATAACCCCCTCTGCGTTCAGCAGAGGAAGGCACCTGTGCAATGAAGGGAGGTGGGAACCTTGACCTTCAACCATTTCTGTACTCAAATCTGCCCTTGGGACACCCAGAGCCCCATTCTGGCCTAGAAATTGGCCCAGTTCTGATCTCTCAAACCAGTTCTGGATCTCAAGTCACACCTCTTTTCTTGGGAGCTTAACCCAGATAAAGTGAGAACCCCAGATCCGAAAGTGCTCAGAGAACCAGTGCAAGGACCAGCCAGGACCAGCCCCAGGACCCCTCTCAGACCCCATAGTCATTTCCAAGAGGGTTTGAAGAGCCCTCCCAGTCATGAAAGAACACCTTGCAGTGGAAAAGGGTATGATTAGAGACTCGTGGGTCCCAAAAAGATGCCAACTTTTGGTCAAAAGTTTTTTCTTGCAAAGGAATGACTCGCAGCAACCCCCCCACTATTGTTGTCTGCCCTTAACCGCTGACATGAGGCATGAGGGCTGTCTGTTGAGGAGCTTGGAGATCTTTCCTCCCTCCCTGCATGGAGGGATTACAAATCCACCACCAGACCAGACCAGCCATCAGCATTCCCAGGTAAATCCCCAGCATGAAAAGGAGGAGAGGTGGTGCAGAAGCCATAAATCCCCAGAGAGAGGAAGCCAGCTGCTCGTTCTGAGCAAGGTGCTCAGTCAGCAAGGACCAACTGGCTGCACCAATTCCTCTGCAAACTGGAAGCAGCAAATAAAACAAATCCAGGCAAATATCAGCAAAACAACTCCTTACACAGACATGTTTTCAAGTGTGGGCAGTCAGCAATGCTGCGAATAGCTGGGGAGGCCTCTCAGGGTGCAGCACACCTGGAAAAGTGAAAGGCAGCAGCACTGCACCTCCTCTGTGCTGTCCAGAGCAGAAGGCAGAAAAGCCTGAGGGAGGAAGGCTGGATGCAGAAGAAAGTTAAGACTGAGCAACTCAGAGGCAAAGGAAATGATTTCTGAAACACCCCAACCAGCCAGGCACACGCAGAACCATGGTGCAATATATGGACAAGGATCAATTTGCAGTGACTCAGAAGTGACTAAGAATGGTCAGATAAAATCTATTGTGAGGGCTGGAAATCACCCCAAATTTTGAAACAGTCCCACCCCAGGATGTGGCCCAAAGGCAGGATCCTCCCCAGGGACAGGGATGCAGGAGGTGCTGGTACAGCATCAGGAGGTTTATAACCTACAGGTCTCCCTGTTCTGGGAGTAATAAAGGATTCCCGACCTCCTGCTTCTGATAAAATCACGGGGAAAGACCCATTTGTACTCTAGAAAGCTCCTGTCCTGCCTCTCCTTCCTGTCCCTTCCTACATTAGATGAGTCACTGTCTAGAACCTTTAGCAAAACACCTCTTACTGTTTATCAGGTCCCTGCTACTCCCTGCCCCACAGCAAAGTGCAGTGTGTCAGGCAATGCTCCAGGTCACTGTCCCCTTCCTGCAGAATGACGAGGGCCCCAAAGCTGAAGCCCCTCTGCCCAGCGTCCCCTCTTCCGAGCTGCTCCTCCCCAAGAGCATCCCCCTGCTCACCGCTCACCTCTCACCTTCCGGCAGGTGGTTGTGTTTTGCAGAGGGATTGCACGTGCTCCTGCAAGAGCAAACAGCACAACCTCATGCAGTAAATGCAAACTGATGATTTTTAATTCCACGCTCTGCAAATCTTGTTCTTCACCAAATACCACACACTCAAGTCACTTCAGCGTCGCGGGAAGTTAAAAGGAGTGTTTGGCCCCTCCAAGGGCAGCCACCCAAGCACGATCAGCACCAGGAACCAGGGGGGCACTGCCCAAGTCTGGTATCACTGACTGAGGTATATGAACCGCTAGCAATTCAGACAGCTCAGGGGTCAGTTGCCAGGGATCCTTCACACAGCCCAAACCAGGTGTAACTTGGCTCATGCTGTGTCAGGGACAGCTTTGGCCGGGCTCCGACCTACGGACACCCCCAGTGCAACACGTGGGGCCCGGCAGCCCCACGGCGCTGCTCGGACTGATCCCCTTGACCGGCCGAGCAGCCGCTGCAGTCGCTCAGGGCTGTCCCCAGGGACGGCGGCCCCAGCCCGCAGCTCAGCGGCCTCTCTGCAATCGTGCTCTTGGTCTCCAAGCCCTGCTGGCTCAGGAAGTTCTCCAAACTTCCCAAACAACACAGAGAACAGGCTTGTTTTCCTGCATCTACAGACATCCACGCTCGTATCCCAACAGCCCCGGGAGCTCCCGTTCCCACGCGGGAGCACGGGGACGCCTGAGCAGAGTTCATTCCGGCACAGCACCCCGAGCTGCACCAACCATCAGCACAGGGGCTGCTTCCCAAGAGCCCCGCACCCAGAGGCCTGGCTGCCTCCGGCCGCCGCCTCACAGGTGGATGCAGCATTCCGTAAAAACTCCGCCGGGAAAGCGCTCCAAGGCTTGGCGCGGGTCTGGACCACTCGCAGGGCGAGCGCCGGCCACCACGGACCAACGCCGTGGGCTGGGGGTGGCACGGGGGCAGAGCCGCCCGCTCCCTGACGGGTCGGACCCGCATGCCGGCTCCATCCGCAACAGCGCTGGCATCGCCCAAACCGCCCCGGCAGCCGCTGCCAGCCGGTACCGGATCGCCTCCCACTGCCCGCACCGACACCGCTATTAACAGACTCTGATTCTTCTGCAAACTTTCCTCCAACTCCCATCAACAGATCCCCGCAACAACCCCCGCGCGAGCCGGCGGGTCGCTGCCCGGTACCTTCGGGTCCGGCCGGTGCCTCCGGGGGCGATGGCCAGTGCCTCCAGGGCCGGTGCCTCGGGCGCGGCAGGGCCGCTCNGCAGCCCCCGGACCCCGCAGCCCCCGCCGCGGGGAGGTCGAGGCGCCGCGGAGCCGTCCGGCCTGGCCGCCTCACGGGGGACAGGTCTGACACGGGCAGAGAGCGACAGGACGCGAGGAAACGTCTTTGAACGGAAAGAAGGGAGATTTGAATCAGATGTGTGAAGAGATTTCTGGCTGTGAGGGCGGGGAGGCCCTGGCACAGGTTGCCCAGAGAACCTGTGGCTGCCCCATCCCTGGAGGTGCTCAAGGACAGGTTAGCCGGGACTTGGAACCGCTTGGTCTAGTGGAAGGCGTCCCTGCCCATGTCAGGGGGTTGGAACTGGATATTCTCTACTGTCCCTTCCAACCCAAGCCATTCTGTGAGTCTGTAGTTTTCCCCACTGTGAAAATAGAAGGCTGTACATATCTGATTTGCAGAGCAGAGGCTGTGAAGGGTATCACAGTCACCAGGGGGAACATACTTCTAGACTCTTACTTCTGCAGATGACATACTCATTTTAATACCCTGGATTTATGGAGTGAGCATGCCTGGCACTGCAGGCGCCCACCACACACAGCACGTGGGGACAGTGGGAGGCAAGTTCCTGCACGGGCAGGAATGGCTTCCTCAAAGCAGCGGCTGCAGGAGAGCAAATACCCAAGGGAACGGGATGGGTTCGTCTTCAGTCAAAGGTTGGTCACGGCCTCAGGGGAGGCAGCAGGCAATGAACGGCTGCCCCAGGCCAGGGGCAGAGCAGAAGAGCAGGGCAAGGATCAGAGCAAGGCAATAAACAGGGGAAGGAGAAATCAGGGGAACACAGACCCCTGCAAACTACACTGTGGGAAGACGATCCCTAATACAGCACAAGGCACACGTGACTGGGAGTATGTGATGCAAAGTCGCACTCAAACCAGACTGTCTCCCCACTCTGAAATCCAGGAATGCCTGAATCTGGAAAGAAGGTGGATTTCCCTTATCTTTGTGCACACTATCCCCAGGCAAAGCCACTTCAGAATGAAGACTGACAGTCTTGGAAGCCCGGGTTGTAGGTGAGCACAGTCCATGCCCCATCCCTCTGCCAACACACACCTGCAATGGCAATGCCATCTCGCTGCCCTCCTTTCTGCCTACAACAGAGGGGAGGGGGAGGACTAGCTGGTATCAGGGAGGCTTTCTGTCCCAGCTCTGCTGACTTGGCCAGTGCCTCATTTGCCAGCAGATGAGGCTTGCTGATGAGGTAAGAACGGGGGGATGTGATGGTGCAGAGAGACTTGTACCTCAAGCCCTGTGCCTCCAGGTGTAAGGCTGTGCAAACAACCAGGACAAAGGCAGTTAAGCTGGCTCTGCTCCACCTCCCTCAGTCCCCATAACATCCCTCAGCAGGGATGAGGTTGCTAGGTCTGCACAGGGAAGGGGAGATGGCTTAAAGGCTTTGCAGCTCGAGGCAGTTGGTGGTTGCACCCCAGAGGAACTGTGGCATACTTGTCTTGCATGTCAAGATATAGAAAGGCTCCTTTGTGCCTTCACTTCCAAAGATAGGTGAAACTAAGTTTGCATCAGTCCCCTCCTGAACATTTGGCTAATCAGGGTGGTTACATGCCTTCCCCTTTTCTCATCAAACTGCTCTGCTGTCCTGGTGTCAGCTTTGCCAGGGTCTGATAAAAGCGCTGCACCTTCAGCAATCTGTGTTTTTGGGAAGCAGATGTAGCACACATCACGGAGCGATGGCAGAATAGGCCTGGGGCCTGCGAGAGCTCTGCAGGCACCCACAGCCCAGCTATGGCTGAGGGGCACTAACAGGGTGTTGTCAGGACCTCCAAGAGGTGAGTCTGTGTAGTTTGAGTTGTTTCTATTAAATATACTTTGCAGACAGTCTCAAGGATTTTGTATGTGCAATGCAGCAGGCTGAGCTACACCGCTTTCCTTTTGCTACCAGATACCTGTAGCCTCACCTCAGTGGTGAAATGGACTTTAAATCACCCTCTATCACACAAACATTAGAAAGAAAATACTTCACCAGCAAATTTTCCATTTCCAGCTTAATCTGCTTGACAGCAGTTTAACAAACTATCTGAGCTTCATGATCCTGCTCGGCTCTTTAGCTGTAAAAAAATAAGTGCTAAGGAGCATTTAAGCCATGCAACTAAGCCTCCAAAATTGACACAAACTCTTTAGAGATGCCACCTGGAGTCTCAGATACTTCAGTGTTAAGAAGGGCAGATCAGACAATATTTGCAATGATGCAGCTGCCATTCAGGGAAGAGCTGGTTCTTAAATCTTTTCCTCACATTTTTTTGGGATTATATAATTCCCAGGAGCATCCCATGCTCACTGGCAATAAATGGCAGCATCGGCACAAGAAATGTTGGAAATAATGTTGAAAACTCAGCTTTTGCTCTATCTCAACACCCTGCAGGGCTCAGGAATATATTTCCTGGCCCTGAGCTGGTCTAACTTTGGAACAACCCAAAACACATCAAAACAAGGAGCTGTAAAGCAGCAGCTGTGATTGATTAATCACAGTAGTGAAGCTGAAGGGTTTGATCATTCTCATAAGCTCTTTAAAATCTTATTTTCCAAAGAAGGAGAGGTTACCACAGACATGGAACAAAGCAAATCACAAACTGGAGCTGATTCCTTCCTGGAAAGGCTCTGGACATGCTGTATGCCCAGCTCCTGTGTGCATTCACAGCTCAGTGCCTGCACATCAGGGCCCACCGAAGGACACTGCAAGACCTGCCCAAGCACATCAGCACCAGGACTGGGAGTAGGTCACCTTGTCAGACAGAGGGGGATTGCTGCAAGGAGCTGCATCTTGCACTTTAAAAATCTACTTTCTATCTCATTCCAGTAAAACAACTGACATGTGGTGAATGCCACATACTCCAGGGGACATCGTTCCAGGCCTTGCCCTGGAACAATCCGACGTCAGCCCGTGGATTCAGAGGGAATTCTGAGGAGAGGAGAAATGATGCTTCGCCGGGCAATGCAGCAACATCTGGTGTTCCTGACGGCATTTTCTATTTCCCTTCCCTCCCTTGGCCTATACAGTGCTCTCCAGGTTCCATTTCCTGCACTCTCAGGCATGGGGAAATGAAAAGGAGAGGACACCATAGGCAAGGGCACAGTTACTTGCCCATTTTTTATCAGAGAGACATCCTTGCAGCAAACCCGGCCTGAACTGGGACCTCATTTCCAATGAGACGTGGGACAAACAGAGCAGCTGCTGCCATTGGTGCAAGTGGCTGTGGGCAGATGAAAGCTACCTCCAGTTCTGTGCCACTCATTTCCCAAATCTAATTCCTGTTTCCATTAAGAGCAGAGATGGCAGATTGATGCAGAGCACAAAGCAGCACTGGCACTGGGCACAGCAGCTCCTGGGCTTATCCGGAGGAAGACTTGAGAAAACTTCGCATCAGAGTTCCCAAACCCTGCGGCTGTGAGCACGTGTGGGGCTGCCCAGGGGCTGCCCAGGTGTGATCCAGCGAGGAGCCCACCCACCCCGTGCCCAGAGAGCTGCTGTCAGCAGCCCTCACTGGGCCTGGGCAGTCCCTGTGCCTTTGCGACAGCCACCTCTCAGATTCTCTTCTGCGGCACGATGCACTTTGGACTTCTCCTTTTCCTGACATTCAGCAGTGAAATCAGAGCAGGCAGCAGCAGGTTCTTTGCAAAACAAAGTTTTCTGAGCGTGTTTAAAATATCCTGTGCCTCTTCACCGAGGTTTGTGGGTCCTCCTGCCAGCTCGTGCTGCTTGAAACAACTTGAAGGGGTGGCTGACCCTGGCTCCATCACACTGCTAAATATGCCGGCGGGATGTCCCTAGATAAGTTACTTTGATTTCATCAGCTCATCCCCAACTACAGTTTTTAATCCTCGGGATAACAAAAGGCTGATCCGCAGCCACCTCCCAGGATCTCAGGCTCTGGCAAAGCATCGTTAGCTCTGTGCTAGAATTGCAGCACCCAGGGAGCTTGAACAAAGAGCCCCAGGCAGTCCCAGCCTGAAACGCTGGGAACAATGCCATTGTTCCCAGAGAGGGGAAGATGTTTGGAAATGCAATTTCCGAGGTCACCTTTTATGATCCAGGCACACCACAGGCACACCACAGAGCCTGAGTGCTCCTTCTGACAGCCAAAGCCAGCACTGGGACTTCCCGCAATGCCGAAACAGCGGGCGCCCCATTTCCAACAGGTCCTCTCCCTCCTCCCAGTTGCCCACCTCAGCGGCAGCAGAGGGGAGCAGCTGCCCACCAGGCCTCTCTGAGAGGGATTTCAGTCCCGTTCCAAAGGAGGGCAAGGCTTGGTCCACTAATCTCAGAGCTAAAATAATTTTATGCTTTCTTTGAGAAATCGTGCCAGCAAAGCCTGGAAGATGCAGCCGAGCCCAGACAGAAACATATTTCCCTTGTGGTTATGCTGCTGCCTGACTGCCAGCACACAGACAGGCTATTTGTGCCTCACTAGGCAAAACCCAGTGAAGTGTTTAACTTGACAACGGGAGCGTTTCTCTGAACGATGCCACCTCAGCTGACCCCAGCACAGCTCCACGGCTCCCCCAGCACCTCGCCAGCACCCACTCCCGCGGCTGCCTGCACAGCTCCACTTCCAGCAGTGGTTGCCTCTGCACCAGCTCTGCAGGCTCCTTGCGCGCTGTCCAACATCCAGCAGTTCTCCACTGCAGCCTCTTTTGCTGCCTCAGAAAGTTCCGAGTTCCTCCCACCTCCCTTGCAGCTGCTGGGCGGGCACCAGGGTGAAGCTCAGGCACTGGGAGATGATTGAACCCCTCAAGCGAAAACATTGACTCCTGTACAGGAAAAACATGGACTTTAGCCCAAGCTGAGCTGCATCCTGGAAGCCTGTAAATAGCAGCTTCCCTTGCCTGTGACTCACTGAGCATCTCCAATGCCCCAGTTTTTCCTCTGGCTCAGAGACCCAGGGACCAACCTCTGCCCACGCCACCAGCATCAATCTGGAGGCAGCGAGCAGTATCACACCCAATGAACAGGTACAGCTGCCACTGGAGTCCCCAGGTGGAAGAGAGTTGAGTAAAGGGCTCTTACCAGCCAAAGCATCTCAAAAACTCCCTGATGGCTGAGCCCAGGTATGAGGAGCGGGACGTGGGATGTGGGTGCAATCTGCCAGCCCTGAGCAGCGGTGCAGACATGGAGGTGTGCTCCCAGTTTGCTCTACCTGCCCTCTGTTGCTGCAGCACTGCCAGCACAGGAAATGGTTGGGGCTTCGGGCAATCAGGCTGTGGCTGTCAGTGGTCTGCCAGGACAGGCCTCAGCAGTGGGAGATGTGGACCAGCTGTGAGGGCAGGGCTCTCCACAAGACCCCCAAGCCTGCGATGGTGACAGCCTGCAGGGGATGTAGAAAGGGATTCCCCACAGCCAGCCTGTGATATCTCAGTCAGAGGAGACAGTTTGCACTGTCTCCATAGGGTCAGAAAGGGAAGTTCCCTCCTGGAAGCAAATTACCCTCTTGATTTGGGCCCCACAAGACACATGGCATCAGAAGCAGTTTCCATACCCACCCTAGCCCCGTGTGCAGGGCTTTCTACCTTGCTATAAATAGTTTCTAGCACTGCTGAGCAAGGATTAATGACTTTTCTAATTATACCACCATTAGTTGGTGACAGGGGAATGATACTGTGCAGATGTCTGAGCCCACTCACTCAGCACAGCTGGATTGCTCTGTGCAGAACGTACCTGTATGTCACCTCGTAATTTCAGAGAATATCAAGTCACAAGCGCAGGAAAGCTGAAAAAAAGAAAAGGGTCTTTCTTAATATTAAATAAGAGATGTCTGGAAACCATACATACTCCAAGTTCCCAAAAGGAATCCTATCAGCCTTGGATGGCATCTCACAGAGCTGCAATTCCATGTAAACATTACCTGTGATTTGTACCCTCTCACAGTACCACCCTGGAGTGTACAGACCTGTTTCATATTAGCTTCACCACTGACCCTTGATTTTAAATTGGATTGCCTTATTTACCAGGCAACTGCTTGCTTTGTCCTACTGAAAAGGGGCATTTTTCACACAGCCTGCCCTGCCAGGATGCCTGCACCATCACACTGTCACACATCACTCAGCCACTCGTTGCAGTCCTGGCAGACCCAAGCTGGAAACCAGCTGTCCTTTGTCCAAACAGTTCTTTTCCATGAGACTTGCTAATAATGCACTCAAGAATTTCTGTAGAAGGGCTCTTACTTCAGAAAATGCTAATGACAGGAAAGCACATCTTGCAACACCTGACAGAGGTTTCAGCCCACCTTCTGTGGTTTAAGTTTTCCCATTTATGACAGCATGAACAAGGTGCAGTTTTGGAGGAGAGTACAGTATTTCAGTACCAAAATAACTTTCTTTTTCTGAACAGCGGATGGATATGGCAATAAACATTTTCTCCTGAGGCCATGGCAGGTGCATTGTTTGCCTGGGAAAATTACTGGAAAACTTAACAGCCAAGGAGCACTTAGCTCAGCAATACAGCACTGCAGCTTCCATCTGCAGGACCCCGGCAATGAGGCAGGGGACCCCAGCTCCTCTCTGTAGCCCAGGCTCCAAGATCTGGATTTTCCATCCACTGTAGAGGCTGAGCCCCTCTCAGCAGACTCTGCTTGGGCTTTCTGACAGAGCTGTTCTTTGCAAGAGCCATCAGAAGGGAAGGGATCAAGAAGGTTCTTTTGCCCAGTCATGTGGAAACAATCAAAGTTGCTCCTTGCAGCAGACATCTGCCTGTGTGGGGTCCCATTTATGACGACAACAATTCTATTAGTTCCACAAGGCAATAGCTGTGTTCTGCAGGACAGGTTAAGGGAACTGTCATGGCTTTCAGACATCATCACAGGGAAGTGGTCCCTGAGGTCTGTGTGCCCAGCTCCTGCAGGGCATTGCCCCCCAGCACCCTCAGAGTGACCCAGCAGCCCGCTGTGACACTGGCACGGCTGCGCTGCTGTGCCCTGGAGCCGAGCAGGTGCAGGGAGCCCTCCCCTGCCCTGCACTGCTGCCTTCCCTGCCCCTTTCCCAGGAAGCTGCGGCGCACAGCCCTGGCCCCCATCGCCATATGGCAGCTCCTGTCCCCTGGCTCCGAAGTGTCGCTTCATTTCTGTTCCACCGCCAACCTTGTCAGAGTGCTCCAGAAACCACTGTCGCTATTTTTAGAGGGTTAACAAACACCTCTAGGAAAAAATAATCCACTGGTACGTGACTCCCTTTCAGTCCAACGTTCAACAAACGGCCACAGCATCAGTACAGTAGCTGTAAAGATGAAACGAGTCTGATGAACTCTGCCTACCCTCACCCACCTGCCCACAGTGAAGGAACACGAGAAAACAGCCAACCTTTTCTTTGGTTGCCAAGGTTTCTCATTTTTATGTATAGTTACATATATTTATAGTGCCCCTTGCTATAAAAAATGAGCAAAGGGAACAGCAGATAAGACAGCCCAGCAGGATTGTTTCACAACAGAATGTTTTTCACTTTTCCACAAGGCGTCAGCAGCTCTTTAAAGTGTTTTTATTACATTCTGCATTAGATGCAAAACCATATTTCAAAGACGCTTTAACTTTGAAAAAGAAAAATGCAGATTCTGTACTGTGCCACCTGCAAACATGGAGGCATGACCCACATTAGAGAAGCTTGGGAGGGAAGAAGGCAGGGAAGGAGAGACAGAGGGACCTCTGGGACAAGACCAGGCCGTTTAAAACACTTCAAAAATAAAAACTCTTGGGGAAATCGCTGCCTTTCTAATTATAGCTTTTAGGGGAGCTCCTCACTTTCTCCGTAGTGAGGCTGGGGAGGTCTCAGGCACCCCACATTCTGCATTTAAAGCCATGTAGCAACATTTAACCAGCTTGGATCAACAAAGCTTCCATTATTTTTTGTTCTTTCTTAATTAGTTTGTTAGAATACAAATTACAAATCAAAAGTCTTCTCATCTCCACTCCTTCCAGCACAGAGACTGTTATCAATTCCCGAATTTTCTGGTGATTGACTTTCACTTTTTTAAAGTCTGAAAAGCTTTAACAGCCACAAGCAATTAGTGAAAGGAATAAAGCAGCAGCTCGTATGTCCAGATTAGTTATGCCACAGAGAGGCACCGACCTCATTAGGCCAGACTGGGAACTCTGACAGCTGTGCTCAATCCCAGAAACCAGGACAGGTGCAGAATTCAGCGGCGATTTCTCACTGGCACCAATTGTGTTGTCTGTTGTTACCTGGGCAGAGGAGAAGCAAAGCGCGGCTGCTGCTGTTTAGGCTTATTCTTTTAAAAATACAGTATTTAGGGCAAACGGATCTTGCCAAGATTCACTCCAGAGTGGCAATTAAAAATAATAAAACATACTAAAAATATATCGTATGTGTATACAGATAATATGTAAACGCATTATGAATAACAAAAATAATGAAGTTTGCCAAGGACAGGGCGCGGAGGCGAGCAGGAACAAAGCGCTGGCGCGGGGAGCCCCTCACCCGGGGGTGGGAGCAGCGCTCCGCCCCGCCGCGATGCCGTTCCCGGGACGAACGCGCCACCGCGCGGCGTCGGGGGCAAATCCCGGGATCCCGCGGCCCGGCGGCGCGGGGGGCTGCGGGCAGGCCGAGACCCTGCCCCGCGGCGGAGAACGGGCCCGCCCGGGGTGCGCAGCGTCCCGCGGCCCGGCAGCAGGAGGCTCCGCAACCCAAGGAAGGTGGAAGCCTGGAAAATCCCCGCTCCTCCGCGGAGCCGCAGCCTCCACGGTGGGGAACAGGGAGGCTTCGCCACCCGACTCAGCCCACCCTCCCCCCAGAAGCACCTTCGGGAACAGAAAAAGCCTCTGGCACCAGCTCTGAGGCTTCATGACTCCCTGGAACAGTGCGCCCTATGGTCTTGCGAGACATGGAATCACGGAATCGCATAAACAGCGTCACAGCACCATAGAATCTGAGAAGCGTTTAGGCTGGAAAAGACCCTTAAGACCAGCAAGTCCAAGCACTATCCCAGCACTGCTGAGCCCACCACTGAACCCTGTCCGCAGGCACCACAAGTGACAAACCAAGTTTCCAGTCTCTGCGATCCATCTCCACAAAGCTCCCAGGGATTTGAGAGTCGGGGTGCTGGTGAGCACCAGTGTCCCAGCCCTAAAGGGATCCAAGTCAAAAGCTGAGGTGTAATCACAAGCAAACCACATCTGGCAGCTCATACACTTCTCCACTGTTAGACAATTCCTCCTCCTCTACGTGCCTTAACCAGGGAAAAATGTATTTTGGAGGGTCAAGTGTAAACCAGCGGGTTTGGGGCATTCTGCTTTGGGGCAGTACCAGCTGCATGCTGCCCCTTCCCCTGGCAGCTCACCCACAGCCCAGCGCCTGCTCCTGGCCAACCAGCACTCCACCAGGCTGGGAGAAGTATCTCTGAGTCCCAGGATTGCTCGGGTTCCCAGTGTGCAGCTCCAGCAGCATTCACAGCTGTTTTTTCCCAGCACAGGTACTGCAGGAGGAGCGCCTCTTATTCATAAAGTAAGGTGATCTGCAGGGAATTAACTTTGGACCCTATCCCGAAGCTGAAAGAAAGAGCAGATCAAATTCTGTGCCACTCTGGAAGACACAACGGTGCTTTTCTGAGAGTGAACCGAAGAAATTTCAGTATCTGCAGGCAAACAATGAACTTCTTTCATATTGTACAGGATTCTGTCTGTCTTCCCATTAATTCAGTCATCTAATTGCAGACAATCTGGTTTCTAGGCTGTAATCTGATATTTGCACAAAAGTGATACAAGTATCTTGCCATTGAATCCTTTTTACTCAGAGGAAACAGTTCAGGTATTGAGAGATGCTTATCGAAGAGCAGGAGCTCTGTGTTCCCAGCTGGAGCTAAGATATCCTGCCTCAAGGAGAAGGACGCTGTTGGGGAAAAGCATGTGTGCCCACCTGGATAAGCCGAGGATGCCCTTCTCCTTCCCAGAAGTATCCCAACCAGTAGCACACAGGCACAGCAGGAGCCAAGTGACCAATACAAGGGCACTTCGAAGAAGCCTCAGGTAAGACAGGATGACTGTAGACAACAGAGAAGGTGTAATCACAGGAAACAAGGAGCTTCAAGGATCAGATGTGGCTTGTGAAATATTGTATGGGGATTTTGGAAGTGACTCAAGTTCTCAGTTGGACCAATCTGTTTGCTCCTGCTAGATATCTGTATCACTTCCATCACTAACTGAACAGAAAGGCCACTGAAGAAAAACAGGGTGGAAAAATGAAAGTCTGTTTCAGTTCTCCCACTGTACAGACTCCTCCATCTCGAAGATTTCCTAAGGCAGAAAGCCCTAGTTGCACAAGAGAGGGGAAGTGTTCGGGGCACAAAGGTCAGTAGAAATAATGCAGAACGTTAGAGCCATGAACAAAGCAAGAGAGTCCCTGGCCCCGCTGTGCTGGGACTCCCTCAGCCACTCCGCCAAGAGGGAAACAATGGCTTGTACCTCGCCAGCACAGCACAAATTCCAGACTGCCATCAGGGAATTCCAGACTGCCATTCCCTGTGCTGCCAACTGCCAACCACGGAGCCAGGCTGATCCTCTGGGAACACACGATCCATGCAGGAGAGCGAGCACAACACACAGCTCCTGACTGCGGGGGGGTGAAGGAGCTGGGTGTCTGGTCCCATCTGGGTCGTTATTCGGCCATCTCCAGTTCCAGCAACTGATCTAGGACAAACTGGGAATTCCTCCTCAGCTAAAGCAAGGAGGAATTTGAGAGGGTTTGGTTATTCCAACACTGACTGTTTCACAGCAAGCAAAAGGGATCCAGGAAAATCTTTTCCTGTGAGTAAATGACTGTGAGAAGCTGCTGTAAACACTGCACTCAGACTCCAAGAAACACAGAGCCGAATATTACCTGTCACAATACATTGCCAGCCTCAGCCTGCCCATTTGCCAGGAGCTGGCTGGGGCAGCAGGCACCTGGCTGCTGCTGTTTGGGCAACACCACCACATTAACGCTCCAAAGGAGGAGAGAGACCGCAGCCCTCTGCTATTTGGAAAAAAAAAAACCACGCAGACAAATCACAGAGCTTTTCTTAATGCTGCCATGATATACAAATAAGAGGCTTAAATATAATTATAGGTTGTTTAATCAGTGTGAATAAAGAAATATGTAGTAATTGATGCCGTATTTTATAAATATCCTAACTGTTTAAGAAACGGAAAATGTTTTCAAAAGAAATACTTTAGCATAATGATTACAAAGCCTTTTAATGTGAGTGAGCTGCTTTCTGAAGCCAGTTTTAGATTCAGGCTCATGAACATAAATAGAGTTAATTGCCCTTCTGTGTGAGCTGGATGTTAGCACATTCCAGCAGAGCGTGCGTTTTCCAAAGTGCCAATTCCAACACATTCCACCCTGTGCAATTTTTGCCTTTCTGCACAGTGCAGAGAACAGGCACATCTGGGCGAGGCTAAAGTTAAGTGCTTGTAGCAGTGAGCCTTGGAGATAGATTGAGACATCAACTGCTGGCCCAGGTGTTAGCTGGGTGTTCAAGTGCAAATGTGGTTTCTTCTGAATTCACCCCTTAAGGGAGAGCACATTGATGTGCAAATGGCAATGGGGGAGAAGGGATGCTGGTGACTCCTTCCCTCTTCCTTCTCAACAACTGCAATTGCACCATGTGGCAGAGCAAGGGGATGATGCACCTGGTGAAAAGGGGAAATCCTTCTTCAGAGGAAACTTCGCAGCTGAAGGCCTCCCCAGGCAGCCCACAGGTGCAGGATGCTGGCACTGTCGGGAGAGGATGCTCATGGAAAACTGCCAACGTATGCTCTCTGCTCTTCCCTGGAGTGTCCCTCCTGCCCGAGTGGGCAGCAGGACAGGTGCCATTGCATCAACCATCCCTCAGTCTCCCCCTGCCTTCCCAGCTATCCACTGAGCTGTCAGTCCCGCTGTGATCCCATTGAGGCCACAGGAACGGTGGTGAGGGATGTTCCTCCCCCAGGCCATGCACACTCTCAAACACAAAACTCTATATCGAGTTATATATGAAAAATGCAAATGAAAATACAACACAACTCTGCCCAAACATCTTACAGAAACAAAGCATCTACATCTCCAAAAGTAAACAGCACCTTGGATTTGGTTCTATGGGATTAATTACTTTGAATGTAATGCTAAAAATAACAAAAATATCCCCATTTGGACATGGCTTCAGGGCGCGGAACAGTGTGCATTCCCAACTGCCAAATCACAGCGTGGAGCAGCCCGTGCCGGTGACCCGTGTCAGAGGCTGCCTCAGAGCACCACATTCCCTGGGGTTTTGGGTTTCTGCCTTTAATGAGCTGGTGATGAGTGACCTTGCTCAGCCCTTCTTCACTCCTGGGCCTTCTGGGAGTCAGGAAGAACCATTTAAAATCCAATTTCCTCTTAGAGATTTTGAGGCTGGGAGTGAAGTACACTGTTGAGACAGTACAAGTCCTAGCTCCCTACTGCAGCCTTGCTGCCTATTCCAAGTGTCTGTCACCACATCAGATGGCCATGCACAAGCAGGAGTGGCATTTCTGCTGCCATTCCAAATCCCAGCCCCACCACCAACCCAGCTTCTAGCAAAGGTCATGTTTTCTCAGTGCACACGGGGCACTTTGTGACATTGGGCTGCTACCGAGAGCTCACCGTGGGCCAATAACGGAGCCGTTTTGGGAAGGGGGCCCACTGAGGGTAGCAGCCTACAGAGAGCCACGGTGCCGTAGCTGGGCAGCTAAAACCTGCCTCACATGGGCAAGGCCCAGGACCGCAATGGAAATGCACATCCCGAGTCTGTGCTGTGGAACGACACTGCAGCAGAGCTGAAATGCTGGGATGCAGCACGACCTCCAGCTGGGTCAACCCTCTGTTCAGAGCCAGGCTCTTCTGGACCCTTCCAAGGGTCTGTGTTCTTGGTCATCAGCAGACCTACAGTTTGGGAAGGACAGCAGTGCATTTGGCTCCATGCCTGAGCTAAATGCTGCCCCATCCATCAGCAGTTTGGCTTCTCATTCGTATGATGGGCTTGATCTTGAAACCATCTGTTTTCCCTCAGCTTGCATCCAGCTTTCACTTGGACAGCAGAGTCCTTTTCAGCTACAGCCCCGGGGCATGGGGGTGGGAAGGCTGCTTCACTGGCTGCTCTCTGGGGCCAGAAAAAAAGAATTTGGTTGGCGACACACACCAATGACCCTTTTCTTGCAGGTAGAGGTAAGACTGGGAGGACTTGCTGGTGAGGACAGCCAGAGCAGTAGCCCTGGGACAGAGCTCAGAGGGTGCCGTTGGGGCTGCTCGTGCCAGATCCGTGCAGCGGGGTAGACCCCATGCAGTTTGGAAACACTCAGCTGATCAGACCCTGCAGCACACCAAAAAAGTCCTTTTTTCAGTGTAGGACTCCAAGAGAGAAGAGTGCTCTCAGCAGTGTAAAGAAACCCTCAGCAGTCTGAGAGTCTGTGATGAGTAGTTTCATTCTGGTAATATTTTTTTTAACCTCTCAGTAAGTTTTCTCCTCCAAAAAAACCCATGATTGGGACTCTGTCACCAAGAGCCTCCGAGTGCACTGGTTGTGGCTTGGGGCTTTGTTTCTTTTCCAGGGAGTAGAACCAACCCGTTCGCTGAATGGGTTCTTCCCTTCTCTCCTTGGGATGCTTTTGCTTTATCTCAAAAGGCTGCTATTAGCTGACAGATTGCTGTAAACAGACATTTTGAAAGGTGCAAACAGACAGCAGTGCCTGTGTCCTGCACGTGCAGCACTTGTGCATCTCCACAGCTGTGATTCCTCTTGTGTCCCTGTCAACAGCTCCAGCACCCAGGTGGGGGGAAAAGCAGAGCTCTGGAGTGCACATCTCCTATGGGCTCACCTGGGAAACAAGCGGCCTCAGGCCTGCAAAAGGTGCCCAGGCAGTTTTGCCTCTTGCCCACTGCCATGCAGAAGCCGAGCTGCAAGGCAGAGGGAAGGAACTGTGAGTGTCCATCAGCCCTTCTCCCTGCTTCGTATGGAGCAGAGTCTTGCCCAGCTGACCCACACAAACAGCTCCAAAATCCACAAGAGTGAACTGCAGAACCCTGTGCACTTCTAGTGCTGCAAGAGGGAAAGAGAGCATTTCCTGCAAGCGTTTCTCGTTCCCTGGGCCAAACCTAGACTTGGCACAAGTCAAAGCAATGCCCAGAGGAGCTGATGAGAGCGAGCCTCCCATGCTGACACCCTGAGCAGTAACTCCTGCCCAACCCAGTGGGGACACCAGGTGATACTCCATCAGCCTCTCAGTAGCTCGTGGTGCCAAGTCTGCAGGAGCAGGTGAGGTACCACATAGTGACGATAATTAAAACCAACTGCCAAGGAAATGTCTGGAGATAGCAGCAAACTGTCAGGCTCGGGGTAAGTACTGTCTCCTGCAGCATGGACACAAGATAGCTGCATCTCTGGGAGGGCCCTGCAGAGGTCATTTCCAAGGAATGGATATGGAGGAGATTTTTGTATTAACCCTTTGCTTGACTTGACATTGCAGTTAGAATCCTAACTGTTGCTGCTGCCACACCATTTGGAAGTTCAGCTGCTAAGCAACTCTGTCAGCCAAGTTCTCCCCTCTCTCAGAGATCCCCGGGGATTACATCCACAGCTATCCCTCCATATGCTGTAGGGCACATCTCCACCCTCGAGGGACAATTGTGGATGCCCCATCACTGGAAGTGTTCCAGGTCAGGCCAGATGGGATTATGAGCAACCTGGTCTAGTGGCAGGTGTCCCTGGCCATGGCAGGTTGCTGCAACTGGATGGCTTTACAGTCCCTTTCAACCCAAACTGTTCTGGGATTCTGTGACCATTTCCTTCTGTTGAGAAGCCACGGAGAGAGAACCGGAGGTAGCTGCAGAGGCGGAGCGGGACAGCACCTCGGGGCGAGGGGTCCGCGGTGCTCCCGCGGGAGCCCCCGGTGCGCTCGGGGTCCCCTCCCCGCTCCCGGCCCGCTGCCCTCCGTCACCGTGAGGTGGCACCCGCCGCCCGCCGCTGCTCGGAGCATCGCCCCCCGCCTCGGGATGGCCCCTCGGGCATCGCCCCCGCTCCCCCACAAAGCCCGAACTGCTGCTCCACAGCTCGCCGGCGCTGTCGGAGCCGAACCTTGGCCGCCGCCTCTGACAGCCCCCCGGGAGCTGTCCCACGCGGAGCCCCCCCAGCCCCTTTGTTCATTGTTCCTCTGGTTACAGCCAGTGGGAAGCTGCGAGTTCTGGCTCCCGGATCTGCTCTTCGGGAGAGGAACCGCATAAAGCTCTGCTCCAAGCTCCTCTCTGCTCTGCTGGAGTCTTCATCGATACCCCAGCCCTTAAACTGAATTACCAGGAGCCAAGAAACACCTTGGGGAAGTGGGAGCATCTCTGCTCCTGCTTAGTCACATATGTTAAATCCACGTGCTTGGAAGACATAAACCAGGACCCCCAGACTCCCCCCCCCAAAAGATTTAAAATCCTGAATCCTCTCT
>VZTF01002800.1:142117-165395 GCA_013397755.1 Cnemophilus loriae | reverse complement strand
GATTTAAAATCCTGAATCCTCTCTTTTTTAAGTTAATCTTTTGCCTTTTAACCGTTGAGTGACTCTGCTCAGCTTTCCTAGCCCTCCTACTGAAATTTCCTCCTCTAGGAGACAGGGAAAACAAGGATTTTCTGCAGCAAATACCTGCAGCTGCTGAGGCACTGTGAGATTCCTGACCCAAACGGAGAAGGTGACAACAGGACAGACACACATGAGCTCAAGGAAAGGCTGCCAGAGTGGCACCAGCTGCCCAGTCAAGGGTCCGTCCATCCATCCATCCATCCATCCATCCATCCATCCATCCATCCATCCATCCATCCATCCATCCATCCATCCATCCATCATCTCTCTCCACATCTTCCCCTGCAGCAGGTCTCTGCCCCGGACTCTGCTGCTGGACACAGAGCATCCTGCAAGCATCCCATCCTCCTGAAAGGAAGGCCTGCCACCTGGCTGGTTCTGCAGGGATGCTGTCGGGTGTAAGAGCCATCAGAGGACAGCATGACACAAGGGAGGGGGCCTGACAGGAACTATCCCCTCCTCATTTGTTGCCTCTAATAAGAACAACCCTTGGTCAGCACAAATTCTTTCATGTTCAGTTACAACATCTATTTATAATATCAACAAAACCACAGGACATAACAGCCTCAGCACGCTCAAAATCTTCCAAGAGCTGGAGACAGAAGAGGGTTTCCATCTGCAGCAATTCCCCAGCAAAGGCCAGAGAGCTTTGTGGTTCAAACTGCGGATGGAGGTGCAGGAGACCTGGCTCAGCCCTGCCACCGTGGTGGCCCAGCTGTGCTGAGCCATGAGGACTGCAAAGGACGTGGCCCTGTCACAGGGACACAGCTCTGGTGTCTGCAGTCAGGGCCATGTTGGCCAGGAGGGAGCCAGGGCACTGCCCAGGTGAAACACAGCCCAACTCAGTCCTCACCAGGGCTTGGCCTCCTTGGTCTGTTTCTGCTGGATCCTGCACCAACAACTTTTCCCTGTCTCCCTCCCCCACCACTTTCCTTCTTTACAAATCAAGTGGAAATAATTTAAAAATATCGCTTTCTCCCTGAAGCCAGAGGTCCCTGACTGATGTCTGGGTTTGAAGCAGCTCCTGTATCTGCCAGACCCTGTTGAGCACCCAAATCTCCTCAAGAGTCCTACCAAAACCAGGACACATGAAAGCCAGTTTAGTTACAGAAATGAATGTTTCCTTGGGATCCTTGAGCCCAGACACAACCAAGTTCCTTGAGGGCTTTAGGCCTGGCAGGACTCCTTCCTGCAGTTCACATTTTTGAATAATCATATCCCATTGCTTTGATATATCCACAGATTTTCAGTGTCTGCTGGAGCCGTGAGTGTTCACGGCCATTTCTCCTACGGCTTTGCAGCGCTCACTGACTTTCTAAGCCCAGCAGCCTGAATCCCCATCACAGCTGGGCTTTGTCTTGTCCAGCAGATGACAAAGCAAGCAGAGCCCTCCTTGCTGCAGGGGTGAGGGAGCGTGACTCCAGGGTTGCTCCAGTGGCCAGTGCTCCGGAGCTGCCGGAAGCCCGACCCTTCTCCTTGTGCCAAGCTGTGGCACTTGTCCTTGACCCTGGGTGCATCTCAGTCTGTATTGCAGGGAGTGGTGCTGAGCTTGCCCAGAAACACACTTCTTAGCCCCCAGATGCATTTGGGATCATCCAGGGGCTGCTGCTGGCACACAGCTGGGTGGTTTGGCAGACACAGCTCTAAAGAAAAAGAGGGGGAAAAAATTGGAGGAAAAATGTCCCCTCTAGCTCTCTTGTTGAATTAAACCACATGTATATTTTTAAAATACAGCGGAAAGGAACAACTCTCCAGCACATGTTCAAGAGCAGAGTCTTGTTTCAGAGATTTCAAAAAATTAGTGGCTGAAAGCTGAAACAATATCGCCCTTAGACGGGGACATTTGGAAGTGATTAACGAGCCTGAACTCATGCGTTCAAAATAAAAAGTTAGTACCTCACGCTGGTAACAACTGTCAGCTACTAAAAAACTGGGGAGAGGGGAAGAAATCAAACTCAATCCTGCATAGTCTAATGCTCCAAATCAGCAGGAGATGACTAACCTGTCTCTCTCTTCCCCACTGAGGGGCTGCAGAGGCAAGAGCCAGCCCGCCCATCGGAACGTGCTGCCCAGATGGAGATGGCTGTGGGCATCATGAGACTCCCATCCCACACAGGGGCACCTGGACGTGGAGACGCTGCAGACACACCAAGGCAGGTGGTCTGCCCTCGGTGGGATGCCACAGCACATCCACAGCGCATCCCACCAGGCCAGGACTTAGCTGGGAGCTGTAGAGAAACAAACCTCCCCATGTCTCATGTCGGAGAACTTAAAGATGAATGGTTGGAATTTGCTTCAGTAAAAAGAAATGCTGGTAACACAACAAACGTCTGGGAGTTTAAAATGAAAACAGACTGTCTCTCCTCTGCAAGGAACAAGCGCGTCCTCAGGCTAGGTACGCAGCAGCCCCTGGCACACACAGCTGGGCCCAGGGCTGTGCAGACAACGGAAGCCCCAGCAGAACAGCTGCTGTCCCGCTGTGGGACGCGGCCTTGGACACTGCATCGCCAGCCGTATGTTTTCTCCTTGCCTTAACAAAGATTTGGCCATTCAAGCTGCCCCCAGAAATTCATGGCATTTTAGAAATTAGCCCAGAATTTTCTCCACCCTTCTCATTTCTTTGTTTTGTTCTCAAGTCTGTCTGAATCCCATGCTGCTTCTCTGGATTTCCCTGGGTTGGGGAACGGTCAGGGGCTGGTGGCAGCGTGTGCATGCTTCACACACACGTGTACGGGCAGTGCCATTAGCCCAGGAGTCCAGGATATGTCTCCCACCCCAGAGCAGACCAGATGTGGTGGCAGAACAATGCCAACCCTTAGTGATCTTGTGACAAGGGAGAGCATCTCCCTATCTGCAAGGAGACCAGCTGCCAGAACCTGGACCTCACGGCCTCTCTGGACAACTGGTGTCTGCATCTGTCTGCCATTCGTTGGGGAAATGTCTGTCTCTGCAGTCTGACACACTTCTCAACTTCTCCCCAGAGATGAAGCTCCACACCCAAGCACAGGAGAGTACAGCAGGGAACAGGAATTGGTGCTGGTGGACGAAAGAGCACAGAAAGCTCCCAGAGCCAGAGATGCTGCCCCTGTGAATCTGCCAAGGCTGAAGCGTAAGGAGCTTTCTTAGCTGAAAGGCACTGAATGCAATTCCAACTCCTCTTGGGAGCATTCTTGAGCACAGAGCATTATTGTTATTATTTTCTTCTTTCTTTAATGATACTGAACATTCTCTAAGACCCTTAATCACAGAGGAAATTACAGCAGACTCTCAGTGGGCTGACAAATGGGGCCGAGCATGGCCAAGAATAGCCACGCTGACAGTGTGTCCTGCCAGGAGAAGCTTCAAGGGCAAATAGAGGGATTGGGGCAGCAAGCAGCCCCCTCTCCATGCTCCAGGCAGGAGATTCCCACCCAGCTGGAAGGAGCAGGGTGCAGGGGGAACCTCCTCCAGCCCACTGGGCAGCCCTTCCTGTGACCACAAGCCTCTCCCAGTGTTTCCCCAGGCCCTCAAGCTGCACTCCCTGGGCACACACAGGCAGGGTGGGAGCACCTCCACTGCTGTGTGTCTCTGATCCAGGCAGGCAGCCAGAACTGCCAACAGCACTGGTTATTCTGGGGTGAGAGAAAGTGAGAGCGGAGGGGTTTGGACCCAAGGCTATTCCTGCAGCCACTGGGAATGTGCTGGGATGTGCTATTTCTGCAGCCATACGGGCTCCCCACCAGCTCAGGATGTGCTAGTGCACAGCAGCTCCTCTGCAGCCACTTGCCCCATCCAAGAGATTCCAATGCTTTAGGCACTGCGCTGGGGAAAACTTTCCTGTTTCAGATCATGCTGCAAAGTCAACAGCAAATCATTTCCAAAAGGATTTGCCTCTGTGGGAATGTCTCAGAGGGCAGCAAAGGACCAGCAGCAGAGCCCACTCGCTCCCCAGACTGGCCCTCGCCTTCTCAGAGCCTTTTGCATGGGAAACCCAGGACTCACTCTTCGCAGAAAGCACATAGATTCTTCCCTTGATATCAGTCTCATGTTTTATCCTATAATTTTGTAAAATAAAATATGAAAAATTTAAATGAAACATATTCCTTTCTTTGACACCAGGAATTATGAATTGATAAAGATTTCCTATTACCTTATAAAATCTACCAGGCCAATCCTTCAGCAAGGCCATGCCCGTAATTGCAAGCAGATGTCTTTCTCTGCTGACACGTTAAATGGAAGCAGAAAGACCCGCTGCTATCTCCCATCAACAATTTGCACTTAAGCAGAGAACAGATTTTCACAGAGCAGGGCTGCTGGAGGAGGAGGGGGATTAGGTTCCTGCAGCCCAGGCGTCTCAGCATTACAGCAAAACAAGGCAGCTCGGGAAAACAATGAACTCTAAACAGTCCCTAATCCCAAAGTAACCAAAAGCTTTTGTGCAGGAAAATGAATTTGTGAAACTAATACTGCCGGGGCCCACGGAGAGCACAGGGGCTGAGGTAATGTGAAGGCGAGATGATCCAGCTGACAAGCACCCACCTCAGCTCCCACGGACCCTGCCTGGGCAGCGCTGGCTTTGGAGGTCCGTGTTAGCACAGGGCTCTCCCGTCCTGCAGAGCACAGGGGCTGGAATTATCAATACAAGTCGAAGTGACAGGGTGTTTAGCAAACATTAGACCCCGGAAGCTTAAAAAGTCTTCCAGGACTATTAAATAAACATTTAGGACAAATGAAAGACTATGAAATGGTGAAGAAATTGCAAACATTCTGGAGCAGGCAGTTGGGGCTGCACAGATTCAGCTGTGCAGGACAGTGTTTAATCAGTTACATACTGTCACCCATAGTCATGCCTCAACTCTTGGCAAGCGTTAATCCAGGAGCGGGACTTTGATAAAAATGTAGCCTGATATTAACATTTTATTAAAGACCATTTAACATACAAATTTGAACACGTCAGCCAGCACCATCAGTTTGGCCAGGCCAACGCTGCCATCAGTGTTCCACAAGCCCTGCAAGAAGGCACATGGCCTCACACATGTTAAATTACCTCAGAGCTTCCACAAATAGCTCAACCTTCTCCGAATCCATATTTTCCCTTGCTGTACAGTAACTGGGGAGGCTGTCTGGGCTGGATGTGCTCACCCCTGCTTGAGGATGACCAATTTAAAAGCATCACATTTGTCTCAAGGGACTGGAGTTCGTTATTTTCAGGGTTTAATGTAGTTCTGAACACCATACAGGAGAGGCTGCGCACATGCTCGTCAGCCTGCCCAAGCCAAATGCCCTGATCTCCTCATTTCTTTCCAAGTAGCAGCAGAGACACTCACACTCCACCATCCTTCTGGGGCCGTAATTTATTCATATACAAGACCACACCTCCCAATAAATTCGCCTCTCTGCCACGTTAGTAACTCAAGAGTTTGGAGAAGGTGAGATTGATGCAGTGAAGTGCCAATAGCATAGGCTGCCAGTAGCACAACGGGCCCCAGCCTGAGCTAAAGAAAAAGCAGAACAGTTTTGGTGGCAGCCCCATGGAGTTGTGCCCGCACCTCAGGAACAAGAGCAGAGACCTGAATCCCAAAGAATGCTGTACTGACTGCACCAGGTACGGCTCCT
The DNA here is from genome assembly GCA_013397755.1 of Cnemophilus loriae. Taxonomy (NCBI): domain Eukaryota; kingdom Metazoa; phylum Chordata; class Aves; order Passeriformes; family Corvidae; genus Cnemophilus; species Cnemophilus loriae. Next base: position 159,719 of record VZTF01002800.1, on the reverse strand, counting down.
TCCAGCCATGTCCTGGCTCCCCTCCTCCTCTGCACAGAATGGCTTGGCAAATACCTCCAGGTTGTCTCTAAAGGAAAAATGTTTCAGCCAGCAGTGAATTCCCCATCCTAGCACACTTCTTCAGAAAAGAGGGACTGTTTGCTGACTGCTCGTGGCTCTTGGGATCTTGGCAGGCTGTGAGAGGAGCCCGCTGTGCTGCAGCATGCCCATGCCCTCACACAGGCAAGTGGAGACAGATTCATCACTCTGATGTGCCGGGAGGAGGCAGAGCCAGGGCTCCCCTGGTGCTGGCGGGCACTGGCAGACTCTCTGCCAATGGCAGACCCTGCTCCCGCCATGCAGGCAACATTTTCGTGGCAGACTGCCGCCCCAGAGGAGATTTCAGCCTCTGACGGGAAGTTCTTGAAACAAAGCCCTCATTTTCCAAAGGCAGTGGGGCCACCGTGGTGCGGCCAGCCACCCTGACAGGTTGACCCGCACGCCCTCCCTCAAGGCTCTCCAGGATGGGGCTTTGCTTTGGGCAGCCATGTGCTGCAGACCTCCTGGACCCTGCACGTGGGTCTGTCTGCAGTGAGAAACTCTCAAGAGCAGAGGAGCCGCCAGCTTTCCCCACTCCCCTTCCAAGGAAGACATTCAAGCATGGCTTGGACACCTACAGACTGCTCAAACGGAGCAGCTGATCCATCAGGCTGCACGCTCAGAGGCTCAGATGGGATTACTGGGGAAGAAACAGTAATAAAAAAATGTCTGTTCCTTTGCAAAACAGGGATTTTAAAAGCATTTGCTAAAGACACTGGAAGACGTTTTTCCTCACTGGGTCTGAGGGAGCTCTTTCTCCTTGGCGGTGCCACTGCGGCGTGCAGAGCTTGGCTGGGATGGAAAAAAGAGCCTCTGCGCCAGGGAACAGCGGTTTCCAAACACAGCTCTGGCCTTGGGGTGGAGGGTGGCTTTAATTACGTGTGTATGTGTGTCCTTTTTAAGGGTCATCCAGCATGATGCAGTGAGAAAGCAGGAGCAGCCTCTGAAACACCGAGGAGCGTTTTCTCTACAAGGTTTCTAGTGTCGGGGCAAGGGAAGGAGAGTTTCACTGTGGCTTTAGAGAACATTTCAGCTGAGACCTTGTACGTTCACCCAGCAAGCCCTCACTGCTGGGCCCATCTATAGCCTTGGGGAGCTCAGGGGTCTGCCCACCGCTTCCCCTGGCAGCGCACAGAGCAGTGAGCGCAGTCAGTGCAGCTCCATCTGCCCGCAGAGGGAAGGAGCTTGTTACTTCCATTTTTACTCTGTTATTTTTCAGTTATTTGTGCTGTTCTCACTGCACACCTGGGTTACCTGTTTATGGAACAGCTGATTAAAGCAGGACTCAGTTCTGGATGGCAGAGGTTTGGCTGATGACCTCAGAGCTGCTGCCTGTGAGCCAGTGATGAGCCAGCTTTAGCCTGGCATAGCTGTGGTGCATCACCCCCTCATCCTGCACAGCATTCACAGAGTTCCACACCAGACACACCAGGCTGGCATCCTCTCTTCTACAGAACAAATCCTCCCCAGTTGCTCTGCTGTTCTTCCCAGCCTTACATTTCCCAGCAGCAGTCAAAGCAGAACACAGACTGCCAGCAATGTAAAAAATTAACTGAGGGATGGAAGATGAATTTTTGTATAGCATGAAAGAAAACTGTACTTAGTTTGTAACTGAACTACAAATGAGGCCAGACAGGCAGAACTCAACAGAAGGAATGCTGGAGCAAAGAAGATAAACATTATTGGGAGGCTAAACTGAATCACAAAAGGATGATATTTTATTTTAGGATTTAAGATTCATACTTCAGACGAGCCCAGGTTGTAGGAAGCCTGAGTGTCCCAGAGGTGGCACATCCCTGTCCCACAGACACCCCACAGCCCTCAGCAGGGCAAAACTGAGGTTGTCTCCCAGCACAAAGTATGCCTTAGACTGAGCATTTATACACATGCTTGTAACTTAAACTGGAACTCATTATAACAATCAGCATCTGACATTTTAAAATGTAAAGTGTACCATGAACTGCACAAACACCCATCTCTCTGTTCTGGGAACACTACACCAGCAGACACGTGGTGCCTGATTTAAGGAGACTTTTGTGCTTTCTCATTTCAGTAAACATCTGTTTGCTCCACATAAGCACAATCCAGGATCCTGGGTGCTTTCTCCATAGTTTACACGTAGCCCATTTCAGGTTTTAGTAGACTTTTCTTGTTGGAGAGCACTATAGGAAATCTAAAGACAGCAAAGGCACCCACGTGCAGCAGTCTGACTGCGAGTCTCACTTTTCACATGACCAAAAAATATTTCAGGGGTTGCCAGTTACAAGAAGCCAGTAAAGGAACTCGGTTTGTAAATTTGCAGCAAACACATTGCCTGGCTTCCTCCATTTCTTCAAACTGACCTGATGCTCTCAATTTGTTGAATGACCACAGATGAACCAGCAGTGAAATGCAGGGACACATAAAGCAGAGCCAGATTCAGCTCAGGTCCTGAACTGCCCCAGGTGAGCTCTCAAACTGCCCCAGGCACCAGCTCTGAACTGGGAAATGGAGACTCCAAGCAGCAGCCCCAAAGCACTGACCTTACCTGGTCTCGTGGCGACAACACTGCTGCAGGCAATGTCCCAGGCCAAATGCATTGCAGAAAGCACTCGTGGCTGATCCCGAGCTCTAAAACCTTCCCCTGCACTCAGGACCCAGCTGGGGCTGCAGCACGTTCTCAGCTCTCAGCAGCTCCTCACCCGACAGGTGGGCAAAAAATCACTTCGATTAAAACCACCTTCGAGCTGCAGCCAGGGCTGGCTGAAGCAGCAGGAGCTTCCCAGGAAGGGCACCTGCTCTCCCTGCAACCTGCTACAGTTGCTGCATGCAGGTGGGCATGCAATCATAGAGTAATGGAATCAATAAGGTTGGAAAAGACCTCCAAGATCATTGACTCCAACCCTTGGCTGAACACCACCACGTCAACTAAATCAAAGTGCCACATCTAGTCATTTCCTGAAGCGTTCCAGGGATGGTGACTCCACCACGTCCCTGAAGAGCCTGCTGCAATGCCCTTGGACCATCAACAGCCTCCAGGCCAGGCTCCCCCAGCACACCCACAGCCAGTCATGCTGCAGCAGCCCCAAAAGGGTTAGGAAACAGCATCTCTTTATAAAAAGGGGGGTTGGGGGAGTCATATTTAATGGATTCATTTGGCAGTTTTAGCAGCAGCACTCTCTGCCACAGCCCAGCCTCTGCTGTGCTGCGCTCAGGAAGGTGAGGCAGCAGGGACAGAGGGTCCCTGCCCTGTCCCAGCGGGGCTTTTAGGGGCACTGTGGGCACTCACAGATCACCAGCCTTTCAGCTTATCATGTCCTGACTCCATTCCCCACACGGCTGGATTTGTCAGCCCTCTCCATCATTTCACCTCATCAATCTGTGATGTTAAAGCCCATGGTTTATTTATTTCTTTACTTCACTAATAAAGCACATTATCTACAATGATTAATTTTGCAATAAAGAAACAACACTACTACAAATGGTGGTCTAAGACAACCTAGGGGGATTCTACAAAGTTCGCATCCTAAATCCATCTGTCTGTTAGCGGTGAAACATCATTCCTCAGTGTACTTGGCTTGTTCATGGAATTCTTCTACAACCAAGTCTGTGGCTCTGTCCCCACATGGGGAATAAGCACCACTCCCAAACTAAGGAATAATTAATTTACTAGTTTTGAGTGGGCTTGGTTCAAACCTCAAAAATGAGGATTTGTTATTTCACTTAACTGTGATACAACGGGATTATCTCAGACCCCAGATATTCATTCTCTTAGAGCATTGGTGATGGATGAGAATACTAAATGGAAGGAGGAAGGATAATGAATGCAGAGTGGTATGGGTCTATGAAAAAGAGAACTAGTCCAATTAACAGAATAATGAATTTCAGCTTGGTCGATAAATGTAATCATTTGGGTGAGATATTCTTTGTCTTTCATAAACTATTTGAAATCATACAAACATGACATTTTGATTAGGGCAGAAGAGACATATAATGATAGAGAGCCAAGTTGTCATAGATCAAACAGAACAAAACCCCAGACTGATGGGTCCCACAGCAACAGCAAAGAGGGAAAGACAGAGACCATACATTCCCTGCGGCGCTCCATAGGGACAAGTCCTTGGCTTTCTGCACTCTGGTACTTTGCCAGCAGCCTAAAGGAACTATAAAAACATCACTGGTAAAGTGAGGGAGTGACACAAGCTGGAGGAGCTGGCCATGAGCTCCCCCCAGCCGAAGCCCTGGGCAGGCCAGCAACTGAACCCTTGCACGGGCTTAAAAAGGAATGACAGGTCTGGGCAGCAGCAGCTCAGGCCACCTGCGCATGGGAACTGCCACGCCAGGCTGAGGGCAGGGGATCTCAGCTGGACACTGCTGCGGACAGGGGCCTGCACAGGGCCAAAGGCACAGGTGTGGGCAGAGAGCCCCCTCTGCCCCTGGTTCCCATGCCCAGTGCACCAACACGCTGGGCACAGTGCAGAAACTCAAAGGCTGCCTGGGTGCAGCACAGCAGTGGGCAACAGGGGCTCAGCTGGCGCAGCAGACGCCAAGGCAGGCACCCAGTGAGACATTACAAGAGATGCTGGTGAGGGAGGGCTCCAGCCCATCAAGGCACCACAAGGAACCAGGGTTAAGGCTTAAACTAAGCAGGTTAAGACTATAATGGGATTTTTTTACAGTGAGGGCAATTAGCTATTAGGAATTCTTATCAGAGGTTGTAACGGGTTCTCCACTACTCATTTATTAACTTTGATCGTGAAGATGGGATCTCTGTCTAATCAGCCAGCTCCGGTTCATATAGGAATTCAGGGCAATCCTGCAGCCATGAAAAAAGGAGTGACACGGTCGTGAGGGTCCTTTCTGCAAGCGTGCAAGCTCTTAACATCACCTCACACCCCTCTGCTTGCCCTCTTTACCTGACAGCTGCTATTTCAAAGGTTGTACAGATCTGTACAATAACAGGTCTTTAGACATGGCAGACATAAATCGTGTGTGACCTCAGCGGCTGTTTGGCGCACGTGCATCGCATGCCCAGGCGATCAGGCCAACGCCGGCAGCGGGGATGTGGGAGGGCTGAGATCAGTGAGGAGCTCTGAGGAGCAGGACGGAGGAGCAGGAGGGCCTGGCTCCAGCATCCCCGCTGCAGAGTAGCGAGACTGAGCCGCCGTACCCGACTGCAGGTCCAGACAGCGGCTCTCCCGCCACCCACCACATCACTTGAAAACGGATGGAAACGTCGGGCAGTCGGGTGATTTCATCTTCTTCATAAACTTCTTGAACTCTTTGTTCTTCTTGTCCCACTTGTAGATGGCTGTCAACAGGTACTGGGTCTTCACCTGGCGGCCCATGATGAGGAAGTAGTGGCTGAGGTTGTCCAGCTGATGGCAGGGACAGTCTGCCCCATTTTTTAGGAACAGCACCAGCTTCTTCAGGTTCTTCTTCCGGATGGGCCCCAGCTTCAGTGCCTTCCTCTTCCGTGGAATGATCATCTTGTCCCCATTTTCCTTCTTCACTTCCTTTATGGTCATCTTAAGAGCTGCAAAACAAGATGGGAGAAGGGAAAAACAAAATTCCTAAGCAGCCTTCACCAGCACAAAGCCTCTTCTACGTGAGGCTGAGGGGGCAGCAGTGCCATGGCCCCAGGACAGCAGCAATGCCCTGTCCCACTGCAGACACACAGTGGCCTGCTCCACTCCTGCATTCCCCTTCTCCCTTACTCTGCTCCTGAATCCTCCTGCTCCATGGCATCACCCTGGCCATGACTTGGCCCACTATGACACTCATACCCTTGCACCTGAGGTGGAGCTGCCCCATGCCCAGGAGAGCACCGAGGTAAAAACACTGACATCTTTGATCCCCTTCTTCCAGAAAAGCACCTAGCATTTTCCATTCAAGAGAGGACTTGTTCAGCTGCCAAGCACAAATGTTAGCTGAGTAAATTAGGTGACTTCCCTGCTCTAGAGGCATGGAGAGACTCTTGAAAAGATCATTTAAAAGGTCAATTTGGCTTCTCAAGCATTTGTTTGCAGTCACACTGGCCCTTGGGTGCCTGTGAAACAAGTTTCCAAGCACTGGATGTCTCTGCATCAGAGCTGTGGAGACCCCAGCATGCAGCCATGTGTCTGCACCTTCCCCAGGAGAAGAGGAGTTGGTCTGATACAACTTACATGGAAAATGCTCTGCTCTTTGGGTTCAGCATTTTCCTGAGTTAATCACAATACTCCCTGCCCCCCCCCCCAAAAAAAAAAAAAACCAAACAAACATGTTTTTTGGCATGACCATGAAGAGGAATTTTGCATACATGGGAAAAATGACGAAAATGTGTTGTACATTAAAACATCATTTCTGTGCCATTTGGCTCTGCTTTGTTTTTGGGGAAAAGCACATATGGTCAAAAATTGCTAACATATTTTCATCATTTAGGAGTTTACTTCAGAGCTGCAGATAACTAGTGCTCAGAGAGGTGATTTGTTGGCTGCTGTCCCTTCTTATTAGAGTCTCAGGGCAACTGCAGGCAGTCCACAAGAACTTCTGGCTCTGCAGGGAGACGGGTCCCCACAGCACCATTCCTTGAAGTCCTGCTCTGCTGGAACATGTAGCAGCGATCACGTTGCTTCCTGGATGGGAGCACTGCTGACCATTCCAGAGGCAGATGACAATCCCAAGCAGGCAGCAGAGGCTCAGCATCACCCTCCTGCTCCCAGCCACTATCCTGGCAACAGGAGCAATGGTGTTTGTCTGCCCCTGTGCCAAAAACATCCCCTGGGTTTGCCAAGAGCCCTGTCACGTTACACTGTTATTGTACAAGAAAGTAATCGAGGACTGGAAACCTAAGTGAAATTTTCATTCCATCTGTTTTCCAAATTCAGGAGCTAAAGAGACTCCAGCTTTAAGGAGCTAAAGATGCTGAACCAGATCAGTTTGCAACAAATCTGGAAAACGAAGTAAGTAGTTTTCAAGCAGCTCTAAGCTCCATGACATCAACTGGGCAGCAGTAGCAGCAACGCCCCTCAATGTCAGCCTCACTTCCTTTATCCGTGCTGACCTGGAGCCCTTGCACTAAGCACAAAGGTGGCCAGGGCAGGAGGGATGGTAAAACACCATTACAACAGCACAATAAGAGACTTTTGCAAAATGGCTTGTTTGCAAACTGCTTTGCTGAGATCACTGCAAAGTTTGATCCTTGCTAGAGGAAGAAAAGGACCTGCCAGCTGGTGGAGGTGCTGATCCACTCCAAGTATCAAACACCACGGAAGACAAAGAGCACCTGGTAATCCTGTGCTGTGGGAGCTCGTGGCTGCTCCCTTCCCTGCACACAGCAGTTTGTGAGCCAGCAATGCAGGTTCATGGGAGCTGCCCAGGGGAACCATAAATCCACATGTAAACCAAAACCTCATCCAAGCCTTGCTCGTGCAGAGCAGCACACAGAGCCAAGATGGGATAACGCCAAGGGGGATGAAGGAGGAGGCTGACCAGGGGTGCAAATAGTTTGTGTCAGGCTCTGTTCTTCCCTGCAGCAATGTCCTTGTCACCAGCAAGAGCCTGCAGTGCTGCCCAGGTAAACACAGCCTGGCTCAGGGACCACCAAGCTTCATCTGCCTTTGGTGCTGCAGGCTGACCAGTCACACAAGCATGATGATCTCTGCTCACCCTCATTCCTCTGCAGTGGGCTGGCTCCCCAAATTCCCTTTGTTCGCTTTACTTGGGCCACATTCCCTAAGGTCCAACCCACATTCCAGGTGAGATTCCCAGGTATGAAAGCTGTGTTCCACAGTGGCAGGCCGGACACACCTTTGGCACATCCCACGCACACCAAAAAAGTGGTGCCTCAGGGTTCACTCATTCTGGTGCACATCCCACTCTGAGAGCTCACCACCACGCAGTGGGAGGCAGCCTCCAACTTCTGGCTTTCCTAGAACATGGCATTTGGCAGGGGGGACCATGGTGCTGCAGCAGCTCGCCTGGCATCTCCCCAGCCCTGGGAATGCCCCCGCGGCAGGCAAGAGGCTCAAGAGGGATGCTTTGAGTCTTGGCTCCAGGAGCCAGCTGAGCTGCCAAAGCAAACAGCTTCCTCACTGGGAACCTTGGCCTTTCCACTCCCCCCATGCCGCACCAAATCTGTCTCAGGACCGAGTGGGAGAAGGGCCAGAACGGCCTCTGAGATCTCAGGACACGCTTGCTGAGACAGACTAAATCTTCAGCTCTGGCTGCCAGGCAGGAGCTGACCCCAGGAGAGTTACTCACAGCAGGAGCATGTGCTGCCTTTCCAGTCCAGCAGCTGCACTGCGACCACAGGCTGCTTCAGCATCAGCTGTGAGCACCAGCTCCTGCCACTCTGCATGCCACAGTGGCCCAAGAGGGCTGCAGGGCCAACATGCCACCCACAAGCCCTTCTTACTATTTACTTTCATGGGACACACACACGTTCCAGCACAACCTTCTCCAAGGACGGCACGGTACCGGGGTAGTCACCAGCTGAGAGCAGGAGCCCCTGTGCTCTGTTCACAACCCACTGCCACTCACCACTCCTGTTCCCCACCGGCACCTCCACCCCTCTTTTTCAGCACAGGACAGCCTAGGACCAGGACGCTGTCTCTGCTGTTCTGCCTGCCTGCACGGGCAGGGGCCCCAGTCCAGCACCTCATGTGCAGGAAAGGGAACGTGAGAGAAGGGAAAGCTCCACTGTTCCTTCAGCCTCATTCTTCCTTCCTTTAGAAATCGCTGAGAAGGAAGAAACCTGCCAGAAGACACATTAGGGCTGTAACAGGAGAAGGCTGCAGGCAAGGACCTGTCAGTCACAGAGAAAAAATAAACAGCATGTATTGATTGTTCTGCAGTCCCCAGTGCCACAGAGCCCGTTCAGCAGGATCCCCTCAGACCCCAGAGAAAGGGCAGAAACAATAAATAAAATCACTAAGAGAAACAGAGCGTGGAATGAACTCCTGGAGTAAGAAACAAGCACTGGCTACAGCCCAGGGCAGCTGGGGGAGGCGGCTGTGGGGGCACTGGAGGCCGATCTCATGCTTCCTCTTGCATCCATCACACACCAGCACTACACTAAAATCTACACCACAGTTACCCCCACGTACCTGATCTAGCCCCCTGTGCTGCTCTGTGCTCAGGCCAGGGTTCTGGCACCCCTCACTGACATCCACCCCAAAGTTGTCTTACTCTCAGAGGAGCACCCAAACTGCCTCAAATCAGCACCCTAGAGCCCACATTCATCCTTGCTCAAACAAATGCAAACCCAGAGTTCTGCTGGACCATGAGGCTGGCAGTCTCCTGGCACTCCTCTGACCCCCAGCATCTTGTCCAAAATCCTCTCCTGCCTTGTCTTTACAGTTTGTGTTCACAGCTCACTGCAGCTCTCTTCCTGCACTGTACTCTAGACCAACACCAGGGCTGCTACACAGCCACCTCCTACACTAGCACAACCACACATCCATGATGGGCAGAGTGCTCCTCACCTTCTGTCTGTAACAAGCTGCTGGGATGTAAGAGAAACCTGCAGTAAAGACACAGCAGGAATCAGTGCAAGACCTACCAACAGCTGCCCCATACAGCACATGTTAGTTTAAACATTTATGGTACACGTCTGGCTTTGATGAGGATCTGTAACCTGTCAGCTGCCAGTGTTTACCTTGGTGGACGTGCATGAGAAACCTCAGTCTGAAGGTTTGGGAGTTTATAATAGTGCCAGATAAACAGCTTTCCTTGAGAAATCACCCCATGACAGTAACCCCCCAAGACTAAACAAAGATCCAAGGGCCATGCACTGTGCTTTGGGAGAACTTCCTGAAGCCGATGCCTCCTCCACTAGCCACTCCCTCCACTGAGACATCCTTCTCACCCACACATTGCTTTTCCTCACAGGGCACAGGTAGGACCTGCATTGCATCCTATCCCATGCTCCTGCTCCCCAGCTAGCTACAGACGGGCCACATCTGCCAAGAAATAGTTTCATCCTTTGGACACTGTTACCACCATCTTTCCCAATAACAACTTACACTGTGGGCAAGTCACTATCCCAAGCCACTCTGCCAGGGCAGGGAATTCTGGTTTGGCCTCTGCTCTCTGTTGTATAACTGTCCCAGAGCACAGAAGGATATTTAGCAGCAGAAGTTGATGACAAGCATGTGGTTAAGTTTGTATTTCGCTTCCCAGCACCTGATTACCAGCAGGACACCACCTCGGCTCACTCCGTGCACACCTCTGGCAACGGGACAGGTATTGCAGTGACCCACCAGCACCAGATCCACTGCTGCCACCAGCCAGTGCCCCTCACTCCTTCTCTGGGATGGAGGTCCCCAAGCTACAGCCCCTGGGCTGGGGCAATGACTCTGCATCACCACAAGCCCAGGCAGGCAGCTCCTATCCAAACCAGGTGTGCTGATCCCAGAGGCCAATTCTCCCTCCCCACCAGCTGGGAAACTCCCTGCACACTACACTTGCATGTGCAGTGGGGCAGGAGCAGCTCTGATTCACCTCCCATCACGTGCCCACCCAGAACAGAGCTCTGAGTACCCCAACTCCGAGCGCTCGGCACCTCCCACTCCCCAGCCAGGCCACGCACTGAATGTCTGCTTCCATTCCCCAGCCAAGCCAGAAGTATGCACATTCCTGAGAAACTATTACATGGGTGTTCCTGTCGATGCTTTTCCCTGTTAGAAAAAGCCTGTGCTGAACTTAGGACTTCTGGCATACCAAATCTGCAGGAGAGTTGAGAATTCATTTCCAGCAGAAAGGGTAACACACCAGCATGCAGAGCAGGTTTGGGTTTGCATAAGCACGCTCCGGTACAGGGCACATTCAAGTGCTAATCCCCCAGGAATGCACACCTTGTTCAATATGCCTTTAATAATCTTCCGGGAAAGTTACATACACCAGCAAGGATGTCAAAACCAGTTAATTCTGGGTTTGATCTGAGAAAGCTAATATATTTCCTTGTGATAATCTTTTTTTTTAAATGAAGTTCAGTTTACCTCTGATTGTCTGACTCATTCGCTATATTTAGGACAAAGCTTTCAAGTAGCTTTGCATTTTTTAACTCGCTGCTTGGCCTTAGCTAGATAAGGACTGGCTTTGGGTTTTTACACCTAGATTTGACAAGAGCAGCATAACTTCACTCAAAAAAAACCACAGCAGTATAAGCCATCTGGGGAAGAAGGAGGCTGGTTTGCTTCTTTATGCTTGCAAGCAGAATAATGGTCCATGCTATGCATCATTTCTGCAAGCACACCAGAGCTTGGGAACACAAGGGTTGAGTTACAACCCTCTCCCCACCCCAAGATCACTAAAGAACCAACACTACAACTTTTGCCCCATCCCCAGCCCAACGTGCCCAGCTCTGGGTCTCTGCCTGCAGATGTGACTGACAGCAGCATCGCTGCTTCAGCCAGTGACCCCACACTCAGGGGCCTTGTCCCGCACATTCTGCCAGGAGGGGCAGGAGAGATGCCCCGCACTGCTGCCAGGGCCACGCAGGGTGTGGGCACCGCCACCAGAACTCGCCGTCCCTGTCCCTGGGCGTGCTCAGCTGTGGGAGCTGGACACATCCCAGACTCATCCAGCCCAGTCCCCTCTCAACGCCCACCTCCGCATACCCACACTGACATCTAGAGGCACACGTGCCTGGCCTTGGGGACAGATCGCAGGGCACGCCAGCACTGCTGCGGGCAGGGAGATGTGGCAGTCCCATTCTGGCCCACACAGGAGCCATGCTGCCTCGTGCCCACCTGGGAAGCCTCCCTGTGCCTAGAGTGCTCCTTCTTACCAAACTCGCTGGCACACAGGTGCTCCACAATGGCCTCTGACTTCATCTCGTTGTCACAAGGGGGACACACAGTCGTTCCTGGCAAGAGAAAAGAAATGAAGACAATTGAGAGGTGGCAAGCAGCCAGCACAAGTAGCACCACAGAGCCAGACTGCCCATGCTGTCAGACTGCCACCCTCGAGGGGGACAAATGCCCATGCATCCAGCCACAGGCTCCCAGCTCCCAGTCCTGTGGGACGACACCCTACTGGGTGTAAGGAACCATCCACCAGCTTACAGGGCAGCACTGGCCGTAGGCAGCCTTCTGCCAGCCCCACTCCAATGCTGTCACTGGCCCCAAGGCCAGGCACAGGCGGGGGTAGGCAGCTGCTAAGAGCAAAAGGACAGCACTGGCAAAGAGAGGAGTTTTCAGGGCCAGGCACTCAGCTGAGGGGAGCCGCTTGCCAAGGGGCATGGCCCATAGCCTGCTGACAATTCCCTTCCCGTGGCATGCCAAGGCAGGCACACAATGCCCAAACCCTGGCACAGCAGGAGGATGCTGCCCAGAGATGGCTCAAGTGCCAAGGGGCTACCCTGGTGCCAGGCAAGGGGGTTCAGGACTGGGACAGCCCAGTTCAGTGCAGTGTTCCCCTCAGTACTGGGGACCATCCCACAGACTGCCCAGGCAGTGCTCAGGAAGCCCCTCACCACCCTCCCTCGCACCCTGTCACAGAGCAGCACTGGTTGAGTGCTCTTGTGGATGCCGCCGCCACCAAGAGTGGCCATCCTCTCCTTTGTTTTGAGCCCAGGGCAGCCTCGTGGCTCCAGCAGAACAGAGCCATCTCTGCTGGCCAGGCTCTGGCAGTGGCCGACATCTGCCTCTTGGGAAATGCCAGCCCAGAGGATTTCACTGGTATCTGTCCTGGGAGGAAAGCTCACTTCACCCAGAGAATAAGAATCTGTTTCCAGGTTCCCATCTGCAGCTGGAGCAGAGACCACCCAGCAGCACAGACGTAGACTTGAGCTACTGGCAGATGAATTTATTGAGCGGGGAGATGCTGCTTGTTCCTGGTCCAGCAAGACGGAGGGCTCTTCCCACACAAGGGAGTTATTCTCAGGGACAACACTGCAGCAAAACATCTGCCAGCCCCTGCATGTAAACAGAGCACTCATGGCCTTCCAGCCCTCAGCCAGGCCAGCAAACCCACAGCATTGCTGGACTGAAAAAGCAGAGAGGTGTCCCAGAAAGAGGGGTGCAGAGCTAGCATGGCTGGTGAGGGAGGCACAGCCACAACCATAGTGTCATGTCTCCTCAGCCACAGATGCCCCACAGGGATTTCGGCAAGACATTTGTTTTCCGTGGCTTGTTCTTCCCCTGTCGCCACTCCCAAATCTGTTTTGTGCCAAATGCTAATTCCTGGGGACATGCACCATGACTTTATTAATCACACATGCAGAGCAACTGGCCTTCCGCTCGCTCCTGTGTGCAAGTCACAAGGCAGCCTTCACAGCACCAACATCCACAGTTCCACTCTCTGTACCTCTGAGAGCTGCCCATCATCTGGGTGACCTCTTCTTCCAGAACCCTACCATGAAACTGCCACTATCATCACGTAACTCAGAGTGACACAGGCAGAAGCCAGCCTTTGGAGATATGATGACATCCCTAACATTTTATTTTTAAAATCAGCAGTCAGAATATTTCTTTCCTGGCTGCCCATTTAATGAGCTCATGACAAGGGAGAGAGGGTGCTCACAGGAAGGTGACATAGGCCCAGCCCTCCATCTGCTGCAGAGCCAGGAGTTCATCACTGTGCTGGAGACCACCGTCAGGAACAGGCAGAGGGTACCTGCCATGCCAAGCACTTCAATCTGCCTCAGCAGCCAAAGTGCACATGAGGAGGCTGGCCAAGCCTACATCAGCCAGACAAACATGAAAGCCACTGCTGCATCCACTCTATGAGTTTTCCAGGCAACCAATTAAAGAAAAAAAAGCAAACAAAAATGGAAAATAAGAGTCATTGTTCCCTGGTGCAAATACAGGCTTTGTTCTAGCTATGCTCCAGCGGCCCCTGAACAGGCTGTAACACACCCAAGGCAGCAGGGACCCCTGCCTCGCTGCGCCAGGGCCCAGAGCCAGCAGCCGTCCTGTGGGCTGGACCTAGCAGCCCCTGGGTAGTCCCTTCCACAGGCAGCAGCTTCACTTATGCACAATCCCCCTGCCCTAACTCAATCACGTTGCTCAGAGTCCCACTAAACCTGACCATGAATGATTCCAAGGACAGGGCATCCACCACATTTCTAGGTAATCTGTGCCAGTGTTTTACAACCCTCACTGCAAAAAACTTCTTCCTTATATCAAATCTAAATCAACCCATCCTGCAGTCCTGCCTCCTGTAGCCCTTTCACAGCACAAAAGGACTGCAGGAGACACTGTCTGCTGTCAATAGGAAGAGAAATTGTCCTCTGCTCTGGGTCATCACATCACACTACAGTCAGGAATACAAATGCTGGGGGCCCGGCCAGCTCCTGCCCAGCTCTGTGCGCCAGGAAAACTGCTGTTCTGTGGAGCCACAGCTACCCCAAAACTGCAAGCCCTCCCATCCCTCCTGAGGCACTACAGCAGACATCTCCAGCCCACCCTCGGGGCCCACTGCAGGCTGGCTGGGGCCCATCTGCTGCAGCTGACGGCTCAACTCCGAGCACAACCTCAGCCTGCCTCCAGCTCACTTGTTCCCCGCTGACCATTTTCCAATGCCTGGCTGTAGAGCCAGCTTACTCCAGGGGCAAGAGAAGGAATGTGTAATGCTGTATTAATCTGCAACTCCCCTGATGCATCCTGTGGGCCTGCAGGCTTTACCGCCTGTGCTTAAGGAGAAAGGAATTCAGCAGGTCAGCTCTTTGAGAGGCAGAAACAAATTCCAATTTCAAGGTGTTAATGGGGAAAAATACTGAAAGGGTTTGTTCTTATTAGTACCAAGAGAAAAGGGGGGACACTGCTTGGTTCTAACCCTCTTTGAATCAACAGGAAACACCCCTGTGCCCAAGAGCAAAGGTGCTCCAGGAGTTGGTGCTGACAGAAAACACAAACCACGGACAGGGTGCACACAGCAGAACTCAAGCAGAGGAAAGTACCCAGCCAGCACAGGGACAAGGACTGAGCTGCAGGTCACCCAGGACGACTCCGCATCTGCAGGAGGTGGCAGTACCAGAGCTGAAGCAACGGGTGCCTTATGGGCCACTAACAGATCCTCTGCGGCATGCAGGAGATCCTGCCGTGCTGGTTCACATCACAGCAGCGGTTGCAATTAACTTGGAGTTGCCTTTTTTCACTCCAAACTGTTGGAGGCACCAAAAGAAAGCAGTAGAGTCCCACCCCATTGCTGCCTTCAAGACAGGTCTGAAAGATGAAGAGAAAGTTGTTAACCTACACAACGGAAAACCTGGCAGATGCTGCTCATTTAGAAGACTGTTCCCAGGTCTTGACTCATTAATGTCTGTAAAATGAATGACCTGCACACAGCTCAGACTCCATTTCAGACCCCGGAAGGGCCAGCTCAGACCCAGCTGCCCCAGGAGCATGCTTGGCTGCAAGTCCCTGGGGAAATAAAAGCAACCTTTGTACCTGCAACACAGGACATGGCTGCGGTCTTGACCAAGGGTCCAGGTTCACGTAGGACATATTAATTTAGAGTATTCTCGGAAAACAAAGAGGTTTCTCCAGCAGTCACATCAGTAAGGGCAAGACATGACAAGGAAGCCGGTATGGCTATGCTGCCATCACTGTGGGGAGAGGCTGGATCCCTGGCGATGAGATCAGCCAGAGCTCAGCCCCCTGCTCTCCCCCCAGCACTGGCACAAGCTTCACATTCCACCTGGCCCTGGATGTCACTGCCGAGACGTGACATGGGCTCCTGTGTACAGCTCCTCTGGGTACTGAGCTTGGGTGTCCCCCTGTGCCTGCCATCCCCCAGTCACCGTGCCACTGCTCTGCACTGCCCTCCGCATGCCCCGCACAGCTCCCAGAGACACCTCAGGGTGTCACCCCTCTGCTGCAGGATGCACTCCGTCCCCGTCCTGTATCAGAAGGGCTCTCTGAAGCATGAGTCCTTTCAAGATGGGCAGGATGACACTGCACAGTCCCCGACGGCTGGGTTAGTTCTCCCAGTCGAGCACCACATAGAGCCTTTGTCTGTACAGGTAACTGCAAAGGGCAGACGTCCCTCCAGACGAGCTCTGACACAGCGCAGAAGCCACGGAAACCACTCAGCCCCCCCTCTCCGCCCATCCCCGAGCTCCGGCACTCCGGCAAGCCCCGTGGAATCAGGAGTGACAATTCCTTTCAGTGAGGCTCTGCTCGCCAAAAAGCACGGCACTCCCTGAAGAGCCCCCTGTCATCTCCCCCTACAAACATCCCTCCTGCCAGCCTTTCACAGTGCTCCAATAGCAAACGCCAAAGTGACACCAGGATATTTATTTATTTTCAAGTTTCCAGCAACAAGCCAGACTCACTGCAACTTGAACAAGCCAGTCTGGCACCACAGAAACGTGCCGCATGCAATGGAAACAAACACGAACCACGTTCACTTTCCCTAGTCGTTTTTGGACAGGTCTCTTGCTCCCTCTCCAGCCCACAGCCCACCCGAGGGCAGGGCTGGATCTCCACTGCACGCCCAGCCACCAGCTGCCCAGCCTCCAGACTGTACTGAACGTGGGAGATCCTGCCAGGACTGCTATCACTGTTGACTGCAGTCAGCCAGCACTTTCCGCTATGGGGACCACACATCCTCCTGCTGCCCAGAGCAGCCCTGCAGGAGTCAGGCTCGGGAGCAGAACCGGGGCAGTGCAGTATCTGAGGATGGAGGGTCACACCCTGATCCATCAGAGCTGGAGCCCATCCCCAGCGCCTGTGCAGGGATCAGAACAGGCACAACCCCATCATGTCCAAAACAGCCTGTCCCAAGGCTTTGGGATAGGGATGAGGAGCTGGCAGGGCACCCCACCTTCCTTGGGACAGGAGAGCACAGAGAGCACTCAGAGACCAGAGGAGGGCTGCTGCCAGTAAGAGTTCAGGTGAGCCTCCTCCTGCCACAAGAGCCCCTTCAGTCCCATGTGGCCCCTCCTGGGCTAACACCCACCCTGTCAGCTCAGAGAGGAGTGCCAGGAGCAAGGCTGCAGCACGAGCCATGCCTTACCTTTGGGCCTGGAGACCTCGGTGGCATTGGGAGCTGTCATAGCAATGCAGACGTCATCCTGGGGAAACTGGTCACACTTGAGCATCTCTGGCCAGAAGAAGCCAAAGAACTGCATGACAGGCTCACAGGAGTCACGCACGGCCTCGCAGAGCCAGCGGCAAGGGTAGACCGGCCGGTCCAGGCAGACGGGGGCAAAGAGGGAGCAGAGGAAGACCTGGGTGCCCATATGGCAATTCTTGTTGAGCAGTGGCACCCAGCTGCTCGCCTGGTGCTTCACCTCGGCCATGGTCTCGTGGTCCAGCAGGTTGGGCAGCACCATCTTGTCGTAGCCCACGCTGTGGCAAAGCCGCAGGTCGGCAGGGATGGCCACACACTGGTGGGGTTTGGCGTAGAAGCGCCCGCCAGGGTAAGGGCCCAGGTCTGACTGGTAGCTGACATAGTCGTACTCGCTGGCCACGCCACAGGCCAGCAGCCCGGCGGCCACCGACACCAGCGCCCGCAGGGCGGCCCCACCGGGCCCCCCCACGCTGCCCATCGCCGCGACCCGCCGACGGTGGCCCCGACAGCACCGCACGCCGCTCCCCGCCGGGCGCCCGCT
>VZTF01002800.1:130502-141604 GCA_013397755.1 Cnemophilus loriae | reverse complement strand
GCACCGCTCGGCTGCATCCCCGGTGGGCCTGTGGGCGGCCCGAAAGCCCCGGAGCCATTCCCGGTCTCTGAAGCCGGGGCGGCTCTGGGAGGTCCCGGCGCTCCTGAGCGGCTGTTCCAAGGTTGCAGGTACTTCTATGAACCTGGTCTGGACCGTGCAGAACTCATTTCCCAGTAGGAAAATTCTAACAGAAACTATGGTATTGGGCAGAAAAGAAAAAAAAAGAAACCCAACAACAAACCCAAACAAAACAAAAAACAGGAGAAAGAAAGGGGGTCTGTTCTGTAAAGTGGTATCGCATCTGGGTCCGCGGCTCCAGATGTGCCGGAGGAGCAGGAGCTGCACTCCCTGTTCTCCGCAGCGGCACCAGCCCCTCGCCACCCTTACCTTGCCGTGCTCCTCAGGGCTTGCAAAGACTCGCTGCCCTCCAGAGCCAGGAGCTGGGGACGGGGAGGGCGGAGGCCGTGCGGCTGCCCAGGTGCGTGCGGTCCCGCGGGGGTAGCAGGGTGCCCTTTGGTGCAGGGTGCCCCTTGGTGCAGGCCAGGCACGAGAAGCTGGCTCGGTTCTTGTGCACAAGATCTGGCCATTGAGCAGCTCTGCCCCCTGCGTGCCCGCAGGTCCCTGTCCCAGGGAGCTCTCCTGAGCTCCCTCCTCTGGAATCCTCCGAAGCTCCCCTTCCTGCTGCTGCCTTTGGCTCAAGCAACTTGTACTATTTAAAACAGGAACTACACCTCATTGAGAGGTAAATGGAAGAGGCTCTGCAGCCTGGAAGCTTGAAAGAGCCACTTTCACCTGAGGGCCAGCAGAAGAGAGCAGCCAGTTAGCATGACTAATGAAGTGAAGAATTTAGCAGTAAACAAGAGACCAGCAGAATGAAAGAGGCAACTGGATGGAGCAGGCCCTCTCCTGCTACTTGGGCTCAGGAAATGGTGGCAAAGCACTGCTCACTGTTTGTACCAAGAAACAGCTGCAAAATGGACTTCTCATTCCTCGAGAAATTCTGACAGTATAGAATTTGCTTTTACCAAAACCAGTTTAGAAACACTGAAACATCTCATTTTGAGAATTTAGAAAATAGTGCTGTGTCCCAGGAAACAGGTGTAATGTGGAACAGGGCACCGATCTGCTCAAAGATTTATTCGAGCATCATTATTTGCACCCAGGTGTTACATCCATGGGCACAAGTCTCTGATTGGGAACCAAACTCTGCCAAAGCCTCTCCATTTTCCATAGCAAGATCATAGGAAAGTCTCAGAGCCTCTCTATTTGCAGAGCAGCAATATGTGTGTTTGACTTTGGCAGTGCTAAGGCCCTTCTGTTCCAGGCTGAGGCATGCAATAGGAATATCATAGGTAGGCAGGCAAGGTGGGGACTTGGGAAACTCTTGTTCAAAAGTTGGAGAGCTCTCCAAAGGCAACAGCAGTAACACTGCAATAAAACTACAGTCAGGGTTCTGGCTGTCTGCAGGTCAGCAAATGCCACACGGCACCAGGTAAATGTCCTGCCACGGTCACTCCAGGGATATGTGCCCTGGAGCATCCCACACTGATTAGTGGGTTTCGCTGCAGCCCTGACACACTGAACAGTAGCTTCTGAGCCTGCCACCGTTCATGGCTCTTGATCCAAGCAGGAAAGCTACAGTTCAGCATGCCTTGGCTGCTAAATCTGACCACATGCATGGCCTGGACAGTTCCTGAACTTGGCCCAGGGAAGGTCTTTGCTGGCTCCCTTCTCTCTTCTGTGGCTGATATCCACATTCATGACAACAGCGCCTGAATGGGAATCCAAGAGTAAATTGTAAGCTGAAATACAATTGACCAGCAAACACAATTGCTGGAAAACCATTTTTTATTTAAAAAATATAAGAAACCAGAGAGAAGGAGGAAAAAACCTAAACCAAATGAAAATGCCAACTCTGGTCTAGGCCACTAAATTGCTTAATAGACAATATAAGACCTCTTAGAAAGCAGCTGCCCAAGAAGGGCTGCTCTTCCAACAGACCTCTTCCAGAGTGGGCATGAACTTTTCTGAGTGAAGCCCGTGCAGCCATTTCCCTTCATAATTATGTAGCCCACTGCTTCTTAAATCTCTGCCTTGTCTCTAATGTCATAGCCATTTATTGCTGCCTTTCCCACAGGGGCTAACATTTTCTTATTGAATAATGAGACGCTTTGCACCACACACCATTCTGGCTGTCCCGAGACCTCTCCTGCCCTGTGAAAAGCCCAGTCCAATTAACCGTGCCTATTCCTGGCTCCATTGTTCATCCCGGCAGCCTGCAGGACCAGACACTCTGCCCTCATCTGCAGCTCGGCATCCCTCTCTGCTCCATGTCCACCTGCAGTGGGTGCTCAGCGCTGACCGGGCGGGTGGCAGGTGACATGTCCCCGTGCTGCTGGCAGCCGTGTTCTCCCGCCTGTCCGGTCCTCCCTGCCCACACTGGGCACTCTCTGCCCTGGCCGTCTGGTGCTGGAACGCGCCTTTCCCTGCATGCTGCCCTGGGGAAACAGGCAGGCATGGGATAATAGAATATATTAGCCCTGAGTCCATTCAGGCCCTGGCTCTTTATGAACAAAGCCTACTAACTGAGCTGATTTTTGCCAAATGACTGGCTTTCGTGCATGAGCAGCAAAGTGGAGCCCCCAAATACTCCCATGCAACAAGCGCTATTGCCCAGGGCTCATTGTTTTACTCCTGCACTTGAGGGCATGGAGGAGTCACGGCCTTGCCTGCCCTGGCATTTCTTCTCCAGTTTCCCACCACTGCATTAGCCCCGTCTCGGCCCCAGCAGAGGCAGCAGTGACGGGGGACGTGAGGCAAGCTGGCCACGGGTCCCCGCAGTCGCTGTGCCAGCGCTCACGCTGTCCCTTGGTGCCCGTGCCCCCTCTCTGGGGGCAGATGGCATGCGCTAGCAGAGGCAGCCCACCTGCCATGTCCCTACATGGAGAGCCCACCATGACACCCCTGCAGCAGGACAGCTCCTGGAGACCCCCAGGGAATATTTCCTTTAGATTAGACCCCCCTCAGCCCCCGGAGAGCTGATAGCCCCTGCCAGGGTCAGTCCCCGAGGAGGATGTTGGTTTTGCCGTGTTTGTTTTCTGGTTTTCTCAGCAGATTGCTCCAAGCCTCCAGTAACACTGATGCAGCCAGGAACACTCCCTCGCCCCATGACAAGGGAATCTGCACAGGGAGGTTTTGCAGCTGTGGGGACCTGCTCCGATGCCTCAGGCAGGTACCCAGTGCTCCTTGGGGCTGCAGGAGACACCTTCACCAAAAGGTGGCCGGCAGCAGGGCCAGGATCAAGGCACGCAACAATTCCAGCCAATGTCTCCTGTTTGTGTGAAATTAGCACCAATAAATGCTATAACTATACACGATCAACAATGGGTTTACTAGCTAACATATAAAGGACTACAAGAGCTAATGCCTTCAGCACCGCTGAAACTCTTGACCGTCTGCCCCTAGTCTCAGGAGGGAACTGATGGCAAATGTTTACAGGAGCTTATAAATATTTATCCTGTAATAACTTGCTGCATTACAGCACATTCTTCTCCACAAGGCTCAGCTTTGCCCTGGACCAGGTGCAGGCTGCTGAGAGGGTCTGTGGCATATATAAAGTTTGCCTGAATAACATACAGCAAGCGCTGGCGTTCAATAAAACAGCAGCAGCCAAGCTGCACGCGTGAAAGGCACTGCAAGTCATTCCTTACCCAACAAAAGAAAAATGTGGCTGGGGAGCACAGGTGTGCAGGCACGTTGGTGTGGGTGCAAACCCCTTCTGGGTTGCCAGAGTAACCTGGGGAAGTGCTGCAAGTCACTGGGGAGGTATAAATCACACTGCTGGGCTGGCGTGATGGAAGTCTTGGCCCAAGAGCGGCCCTGTGCTGCCTGAGGACATGGGGACCCTCGGCTGCTTTTGTGAGGACCCTAAAGGAAGGGAGCAGGAGACTAGCCCACCATGAGGAAACATCTCCTCATGCTTCTTGCTCTGCAGCAATCTTATCTGCCCTCTTCCCTCTCAAAGTTTTTGAGCCATCTGTCCACTTATTTATTTATCCTTCTCATGCTAAATGATTTGCAAGACCATAAGATGCCTGTGGTTTGGAAACCATGTGATAATCTCCAAGCAGGACCAGAGATGGAGTTCAGAACTACTTTCTAACAGGAGTAATAAGCAGATTGGAAAGGCTCCATTGTGTATATCCTAGGTTGCTATTTTCTTAACCCTGTCTCATTAAGATGGATGGAGTTTCTGCTTATTAGTAATTTGGCAAGTTCCTCTTTGTGTACACTCTGCACTTCTCACTAATGACGCTGTGCTTCAGTGATTAACAAAAGAGACTTCCAGCATAGTCAGTGAAAACACAGCCACGCACTTGGGGCACTGGGACGGAAACCCAACGTTCTGGAGATGCCGTCTGTGGAAGACAAGGAACTGCAGGGAACCCAGCAAAGGAGAAGCTGCTGGTCATAAAACCTTTCGTGACACTCAAGTAATTTTGCCCTGAGGACATTGGTTCTTTGATTTACATGCATAATTGCAGAGCTGACCAAGCCTGTAACAAAGTGATTCAGAGCCCTTCCTCTGCTGTTCTTAAGACACATCTGATAGAGATGAAGCTGGCACTGCTACTGCCTGGATTTACAGCTGGCCATTAAAGTATGTTTACAAGTCTTTAGTACAGTGTACACATCTGGTAAATCATTGATTGAAGAAATAGCTCCTCCTGTTATGCTCCCTCTCTCAACTTTTCCTGCTACTCTGGTACCTAGCCCAGAGCCCGTGTCCAGTGGCAGTGGCCAGCCGCAGGCAGGTGTGCATGTGGTGCCCAAGCAGGCAGACACATGTAGCCACACCTGCACACAGAGCCTGGGTTGTCACTGACATCTAGATGCTGTTGGACACACACCCACACAAAAAGCTCCATGCAGATCCTCAGCATGAAGGTCAGCTGATCTGACCTTATCTAAATGCAGTGAAAGGTATTCTTGCTAGCATTCTTGCTAGCTTGTATTCAAATCCTTTAGTGCTCTTGATCACATTGCTTTTGAACCTGGCCAGACCAATCACCTGCACAGGGCAGAGTCCCAGGTGGGTACGCAATGAGCAAGCGAGGCAGCTGTTCCTTCCTGGGACACTCATGAGAGAAGAGAAGGAAATCAGGGGCCTTTGCCAACCTGTCAGCTGCCTTCCAGTGGGCCAGCCAGCTGGCATGGGCTACACGCAGCTCCTCAGTGCTGGCCAGAGCCCTGGCTGTCTGCAGGCTGGGTCCCCCTGGCACCAAAGGCTCTCACCAAGGAGGGAAAGCCAGGGCTGGCAGGGCTTGGGTTTGCTGCACAGGTACGGTGGAAGAAAAGCTGGATGGAAACAGGGCGCAGCTCCAAGTACACGGGAAACAGCATCCCTTTTTCCCTGGCACCAGGAAGCATTGCACACAGCCCACACACCGGACTGCACTGCAGCCTTCCTTGGAGCAGGAAGAAAAATGCTGGGTTTGGTGTTTTACCAAGCATGGCAGTGGCTGGGGCTGAGGAGCAGCAGGAGCTGCGGGCCCCCACCATGGCTCATTGTGCCATGCACAATGAGCATCTGGCCAGCTGTGCAGTCATCTGTGGCCAGACCCTCGCTCTTGTGGCCACAGAGCTGGGCAAAGGCCAAAGGGTAAAGGGCAAACCATGGGAGCAGAAACAAAGCTAGATCAGCTCATTCATGCAAACCTTTTCAGGAGCTTTTGGTGGCAGGATGACCAGCCATAGGCGTGCAGGACTCACTGTCTGTGTGTGAATTGCCGTCGGGACACACAGGCTGCCAGGTCCCACGCAGTCACTTGGCAGTGGTTGAAAAGGTGCAGGATCCTGGAGGCTTAATTAGAAGGGAGCCACAAGGATCATCGAAGTCCAACTCGGGGCCCTGCCCGAGTGCTTGAGAATCCCATCCTGTGCCTGAGAGCATTGTCCAAACACTTCTTGAGCTCTGGCAGGCTTGGGGCCATGACCACTGCTCTGGGGAGCTTGTTCTGTGCCTGACCACCCTCTGGGGGAAGAACTTGCCCCACTTCTCATTGTCACCCCCTCACCACCAGGTACAGCACCCACCTGTGCTCAAATCCTACTGTAGCATCCTCAAAGTTAAGGTCTTGCTTAAGCACTTTCCTGAATAAAAACTTAAGAGAAATGCCTGCAAGGCAAGGCCAGTCCTGCTCTCCCACCTCTTTTAACAGTAGGAAAATGGGGTGGCTTTGCCCCAAGGCAGCTTTGCCTTGGCATGGAAAGAGAGGAGCCTGGGTGCTCTCCTTCCATCCCCACATGCAGCTGGTGCCAGCGCTGGCTTCTGACGTAGACTGCGAGATGTTGACTTAAGGCTGATTCCCTGGGGCACAACATGTTGCCTCTGAATTTCAGGGTTTTAATGGACTGG
Source organism: Cnemophilus loriae (assembly GCA_013397755.1). NCBI lineage: Eukaryota > Metazoa > Chordata > Aves > Passeriformes > Corvidae > Cnemophilus > Cnemophilus loriae. The sequence continues at coordinate 135,186 of VZTF01002800.1, read as the reverse complement.
CAGGGCGTCTGGGAAGGAGGAGAGGGAAACAGAATTTTCCTTTCCCTATAAATAATTTTATGAAAGATTTTAAAAGAGATTTCAAGAAGAATCTCTTCCCTCCCTTCCCCCTTTCTCAACTGTACTGTGCATTTTAAACTGTGGAAGGGAATTAATTAGCACAGGCAGCAGAGCCCAAAGCTCTGCAGCAGCCCATCTTCTGCACAATGGAGATCCAACGCTTTCTCCCCTGCCTGGGAAACACATGCTCAAAATCCAAGTACATACATTTTTTCTAACCTAATTCATTTTGTAGATTGATGGAGAAAATCCATAGCAAATATTTATGACTTTGCAATAAATAACCCTCACAGAAGTTACAAAAGAGTTCTGGCGAGTCTCAAGGTAACTTTCAGCGAATTCCAGGGGTCAGGGCAGACTGGGATACTGAGCCCATAGTGCTCAAGCCTTTAGCTCATCTGTTTTGAATTATTGGTATTACTCAGTGTAGCATTGCTCTCAATGGAGTAGCTGTGCTGTGATTCCATGCCATATTTTATTTCTATGGCAGGAGAGAAGCTTCAATAACTATTAGTTGTACTCTGTTGTAGCCAGCAAAAAAGCCAGGCCCCAGCGGGGAGGGGTTGGTCCTGCTGGTGTTTGCAGGCAGGCAAAAGAAGGTGGCTGTGCCCGAGTGCCTGGGACAGGACTCAGGGCCGGACACGGTGCTTTTTCTTGCCAGTTCAGAACATGGACCTGCCGAGGTGCTCGCAGGGGTCTGGCGCTGCTCGAAAGGTGGTAGTGTCCCAGCGTTCTGCTGAAGGCAGCCGGCGATGCTCCGGGCCCCGCTGGAGCCAGCGAGGGGTGGTGGGTGCCGTGGGGCAGCCGCACGCCCGCGTCCCGGGAGCCGGGACTGCGGCGAGGACGGAGCGAGCTCATCCCCGCTCCACCTTCGTTAGCTCTTAATCACCACGGCGGAAGGAGAAGCCGCTGGCAGCATCACGCTGCTCTCCCGGGCATGGGCTCCTTTCAGGGCTTTCAGAAAACAGGGTCAGACGTGTCTTCTGACCTGTGACCTGTCGCTTCCCTCCTCGCCATAATTATCTAATACAGCGCTCTCCCTGCCAAGTACAATGAAACAATTTGTCACTTCAATTGTCTGTCAGTCAACACTGGGGCCTTTTCAACAGGCCAACACATGTTTTTTGAGAGCTTGTCAGCAAGGGCTGTCTGGCCAGGCACATAACCATGGAAAATGGAACCTTTGTTAATTCTGGTTCTTAGAAAAGTAAATCCATTCACTTGTTTTTTTCAGGCCTTCAGTTTGGAATTTGCACAAGAAGCTGAATTGCCCCTGATCCCTAAATGATTGGTCAGAGGATTTGCATGAGGAAGCAGAAATTAATTATTCTTTTCTTTTCTTTTTATTTTCTGTAATTGTGTGTTTAGAAATGAGATTACATTCTACAGCAGCACGAGGGGCTGAGGGGGGAATTGCTTTGCATTTGTTTAGCTCCTTAGAGTTAAGATCACCTAATCGTTTCAAGCATTTCCTAAGATTCTCTCTCTCTTTTTCTGCTTTAATGGCCAAACAAAGATTGTGCTACTTCCCGGGGAACTTTTCTGGCAGCTGAGCTCAGCAGTGGGAGCCAGGGGCTTATCCCTCTGCCCAAATAGTCTTAGAATCACACAATCGCTAAGGTTGGAAAAGACCTCTGGGATCACTGAGTCCAACTGTTAACTAACTCAGTGCTGCCAAGGTCTTCGTGCTGCTTTCGGCATTGCAGAGCCCACGGGCTTGGGAGCCTCGGTGGCTCCTCATGTTGGAGGAAGGGTGTCAGGATTCCCCCGGCCCAGGAGGAAGTTGCTGGCTGCCCGATTCGCATGTCCAGTCGGCACAAGCTGGGGTGTGTGGGCAGCCCTATGCACAGCAGGGTGCTGGGAATATCTCAGTGGGGTCACCTGAGCTGTCAGGACACGGACCTGCCACTTCCAAGCCCTGCAGTCATGCTTCTGTTCAGACAATAAAACTGATAACCTTGTTGATAGCACAAACTGGTAGAGAAAAAAAAAACTTCATTTTTTGCTGCTACTTAGAGCTTCCTTCTGTTTTTTTTGTTGGTTTTTTTTCTTTTGAAAGCAGCACCCTTTGATATTCTCACTTTCTCTCTTGATACACATGTGAAATCTTATTCCTGAATATTTAATACAAGATCGATATCTCAATTTTCAGGTATTCATCATTTTCTTTGTCATGTGGAAGCTTGTGTTTTGGGCAGACATGGAATATTTTATTTGAGAGCATTACAGAAATGCTGGATGGCCCCTACTCAATTACAAATGCCCTGAATGAAAACTTCTCCAGATCTGGCTTTCCAGAATACTCCTATCCCAACCTAATTCAAACCATACAGGGACCTCTGACTTGGAATCTTTCAAGCCCATAAAATGAAACAAATTGGCTTTGCAAGTATATCTCCCAATCTAAGCCATGCCTGTAAATTTGGTTTGTCTTCTTGCATCTATACTGCATTAGGTGGCCTGAAAGACTCTTTGTTTCCAAGTGCGTCTGTCTCCTCCATGAGCCACAAGTGTCTTGGTCAGGCTGGAAAACTCCATGCCCATGAAGAGCGAGGAGTCAGCGGCTGTCCAGCACCTTGGATTTGCCCGTGGGTCCCAGCAGGAGCAGAGAGGGACCGTGCAGCCCCACAGCACCTTCAGCACAAGCACCCCAAACGCCCCTCCTGAAGGATGCGATCCCGAAGGATGAGCTCCCAAAGACACAACCCTTGAGAGCACCCTGTTTTTGTGGGAAGTGCCTGAGCCACTCCAGGTCAGCTGAGGGTGTGCAGCCTGGAGACAGAGCCTGGTTCTCTCTTGAATACAGTAATTCACTACCTTGCTTTATGATTTCAGGGACACTCGCTGTATAACTTTAACAGGCTTATGCTAATTCACTGCTTTGAAGCAGAATAGGCCTGTTGAAATTATGAACAACTTATGCGAGGAGTCATAAAATACTGTAACACAATACATGGATCTTTCAGAATTGGACAGATTGCAGATTCACGATTTCCATGCTTGGCATTCCTGTTCACATGGCAAACCTGGAAGATTCCCAGGGATTGCTGTGTTTGCCATCCCTTCTATTCCAAAAGCACAACAGTAGATGTCTTAAAATGAACGCCTATTAAATTATATTTATCTCCTTTCTTGATTCAGGTTTTCAGTTAAGACAGGGAAGAAATATATTCTCACTTAACCCCTCTGGAAGCTGACTGGAAGGCGCTGCAGTTGCCTTGCAGGCGAAGAGAGAGCTGTTCTTACACTTGCTGAGAGGTAAGCAAAGCAACTGAGTCCATTGAAGAGTTGCCCCAAGCATTTAAGTTTTATTTTAGTATATGTTTCAAACCCATTTATGTCTGCAGAAGCCAAACCTTTGACCCCAACAGAAAGCAAAAGAAGGTTTTGGTGCAGAGGTGGAACATATTTCTTATTAACTGTTCCCGTGTTAAGTGATTTCAGAGGTGATCCAATATGGGACTGTGAAATTAGCACTTTTACCTAATCATGCAAATTCCAGAGACATCTCCCACGTAATAATGATAATATTCCACTGCAAGGGCTTCAAAGTTTACTACAAAGGCCAGCAGCATCTCAGACACCCTGAAAACATATTTTTATGTTTTTATAAGATCTAGTAAAATTCTAATTGGATGAAACCTTTGATTCAAAAGCTGATTCTTCAAAAATATTTTAAATGCACATAAAATATCTGAGAGAATGTTAACATTATGATATTAACTGTTTGGAACCAGCTAAAGGTTAGGAAGACCCCATCCCTCTGGCACAGTATTTTAAGCAGAATATTTCTGAGTGTAGCCTGGCAGCACATCCTCCCTCATAAGACTCGCCAGGGCCCGGGGATGCCTCCAGTGCCGCTGCAGCCTCGGAGCCCGGGTTCATAGGAAGCACATCCGGCCCTGCAGCATCACTTGGACACTGACCCAGCAAAGACTGAGCACGACCCAAGCCAGCAGATCTGTGCTGGAGTTCATTCCCCCTTGGCATGCCTGGGAAGTCCTCTCATGTTTATCATCTCCTGAGTGGAAGCTCCAGCTGACCGAGGAGGAGCAGCTGCAGCAGCAAATAATGAAACTGAAGTCCCAAACGCTTTCATCCCTTTGCTTTTCATTCCCCAAGTGAAGGGTTTTATCAACCGTTTAAATAAACGGGCCTCTGACTGGCGCCCCAGCAGAGGCTGCCGGGCCGGCACGGTGGCGGCGGGGCGCAGGGACAGCAGGGCACGGGGACAGCAGCGGGGCTGCGTCTCTGCCACCCCAGGACACTGAGTGCTGCGGTGAGACTGTCCCCGAGCTCTCTGCTGCTTGCCCGGGCCGCGCCACGGCAGTTCCCAGGTTTTCCGTAACCCGAGTGACCCGTGCCCGTGCTGCTCCGGCAGCTTGGAGCTCCCGGGCGAAGGTTAACGGGCCGCCAACGGACCCGGTGTGCGTCAGCACGACCAGCTGGGCTAAAGCTACGGGAGCGCCGGTCTGTTCGCAGCGGCTCCAATTCCTAAGAAACACCGTGAAACTGATCCCCGAGTTGGGAGCGGTGGCCCCCGGGACACGGCCAGCTGCCGGTGCCGGTGCCGGTGCCGGCCCGCGGGGCCCGGCCGGTACCAAGTGCGAGCGGGGAGGGGGGG
>VZTF01002800.1:119697-130492 GCA_013397755.1 Cnemophilus loriae | reverse complement strand
GGTCACATGGGCTGCCCGCGCCGGTGAGGGGCAGGGAGCAGCCACACACCCCCGCCGGGCATGGGTGCCCGTACGCATGCGCAGCTCCTGCCGCTCGGCGGCCTCTGGGCTGCGCCTGCGTACTGCCGCGCCTTGTGGCGCCTGGTGGCACTTCCGCCCTTACCCAGCCCGGAGTCGCCTCGGCGGTTTTGCGACAGCCGTAAGTGCGCGGGGTGGCCGGCGGAGCGGAGGGACCGGACGGGCCGGGGGCGGCGGCGGCGGCGGCGGCGCGATGAGGCCGCAACAGGCGCCTGTGTCGGGCAAGGTGTTCATCCAGCGCGACTACAGCGGTGGGACGCGCTGCCAGTTCCAGAGCAAGTTCCCGGCCGAGCTGGAGAACAGGGTGAGGCGGGGCGGGCTGCGGCCGGCCCGGGGCTCGCGGCGAGCGCGGCGCACGGAGCCTGCACGCCGGGCAGGGCCGGGCCCGGGCCTTACGGGCGTGCGCCCAGGTGGCGTTCGCAGGTGACCTGCCCGGGTCGGAGCCAGTTCCGCGGGTTCCCCGAGGGCGGGGTAGCGTCTCCTGCACGAGTCTCTAACCGAGGCCGCTCAGGTGCAGGAGCGGACGTGGTTCCTCCCCCGTGTCCCCGTCCCGGACTGCGGTCAGTCCTGGGGAGAGCGGCTGATTTGCAGCAGTAGAGCAGAATGTACTCGCGTCTGTGAGAACAGAGCCGGCTCTGTGCTCTCAGGTGTTAACATTGTCCTCTCCCTTGCAATCCTGCTGGTCCTGCCGAACCCGCTTAGAGGCCTCACAAATGCTGTCTCAAGTACTTTCGTTTTGCTCGGTGCTATCAGATGTGATATCTTAAGCGGACAGTCAAACAAACACGCCTTCCTACCCCATTTTCTTTCGCTCACTCTGCTCTTTTCTCTTCCTTGTTCCTTTGTTGTGTTTTGGTGAGGGTGTGTTTGGTCAGCGCTGCAGCAGCGCCGAGGCACTGTGGGTATGGAGTGTCCATCCACTCTCCAGCTGCTCATTTTAACCCAGCGCATCCCTGTGCGTGAATTCCGGTTTTTTCACAGTTGAATTGCACAATTGCTTAGGTGTGTGGCTCTGAATGGTTTTGTGCCCACATTATGTTTGAATTCAGACTCAGCCTGAGCATAGGATGGGTGTCTAACAAAGAACTGCAGGTCTGTAACTCTGTGTGTTTCAGGCTGGGGCTCTGAGCACAGCGCAGATGATCCATGAGTGGAGGTGGATGTACAGGGGTACTGGTGAGCTCTGAAGTGTGCAGCTGACAGCCCCCCTTGCTTTTCTTGCAGATTGACAGGCAGCAGTTTGAGGAGACGGTCCGGACACTGAACAACCTCTATGCAGAAGCTGAGAAACTTGGGGGCCAGTCTTACCTTGAGGGTTGTCTCGCCTGCCTGACTGCCTACACCATCTTCCTGTGCATGGAGACGCACTATGAAAAGGTACGAGTTTGTTTCGCCTTCAGCCTGCAGGCAAGTGCTTGGTTCTTGGTGGGTTTCCTATGACTTGCAGCGTTGTGGTACAGATTCTGCACGGGTGTACCTGAGGCATGCTGGTACTGCTCAGTTTGGGTCTCGTGGGGGTCACCCTGAGTCCTGTGGCAAGTGCCTGCACTGTGGAGCCATCAGACCAGTTGTGTGTTAGTTCTCACGCTGCCGTATCAGTGATATCTCTGGAAAGGAAACAGTTGTGACTCCTGTGCTGTTTCATTACCAGGTTCTAAAGAAAATCGCTAAGTTCATTCAGGAACAGAATGAGAAGATCTACGCTCCTCAGGGCCTTCTGCTGACAGACCCCATTGAAAGAGGATTAAGAGTTGTATCCTTCTGTGGCTTCTGACATTGTGTCCTGCCTTGTGCTCCTCATTTATCTCAGTGAGGCCCCTCTGCTCATGCTTGATCTGTGATGCGGAATCTGTGATTAGTCTCGCTGCTCTTTGTTGTGTCCTGGTCTACAGTCAGGTTTTAGTACGTTAAGATTTTGCACATGGAAAGCCCATGAAAATGTGGAAGCCAACCTTTGTGACTGCCTGGAAAGAGCACTCGAGATCCTTCCTCTATTCCAGTGACCTCCAGAAATGCTGTTTTTCTGACTGGGGAAAGACATGACTGTTTTGGTAGGACAGAAATTGATATTGTGAGAACAAGAGCTGGCTGTTGGTTAATTTGCAACACTCAGCTCAGGTTCTGGTGAAGATTTTGACATACGATATCACTACAAGCCCAGCACTTGCTCTTGCTTCCAGTGTGGCTTATTTCAACCCTTTTTCTTCAGCTGTTGAGCCACACTGCAGACATTTTATGTAGTTATTGCCTGAAGTTGTAAAGACCTCTAATGGCAAATGGGGGAGTATAATGAGTAACATATCTTTCTTTGAGAATATTGAAACCACAGCAACTTGGAACCCAATGCCAACTGAATGTATGGTAAGGCTAATTCCTTGCAGTTGGGTTTTCTGTGTCCTTGTCCAAATAGCTCAGAGCTGTCACCTACATGACTCCTTTTTTCTCAGTGTTTTCCATGGTGCATACACCTCCTGGAAAAAAACCCCAACATTCAACTTGAGTAAAAGCATTTTCAGTTTGTTAAGTGACTTATTAGCAGTGTTAACTCTTTTGCTTGGTACACAGCCTTCCCCAAAATTTAGCAGAAGCAGGGCAAGGCTCAAACCCTCTGTACACAGCACCGAGTTCCTGTGCAGGCCCTGGGCTGGGAGCCAGTGCTCTTACCTGATGAGGCATCTCACATGGACTGTTCCCTTTGCTTTGGAGCTCTGGGACCTGCCTTGAAACAGCTAAGATATCAAAAGTCCCATTATCTTAATGTTTTTCTGCCTTCTTCTGGTTATATTTTCATAGTCTCTTTATAGTGTATTTCCTTAACAGCTTTTCTGCGCAGATTGAAATTACCATTTATGAAGACAGAGGTTTGACCAGTGGAAGATAGAACTGTGGAGTCTCAGGTACACGTTACCCTTATCTCAGATCAATCTCAACATCTTTCTGTGCTCAGAGGATTGGGTGCTGTCATGCTGAGACAGTTTATGCCGCCCTTGTATGTAATCAAAGACTGTTCACATAAATCCTGTGTGGACCAGCTTTTCTTGGAAGTAAAAATATAATGTTGCTGAACATTACCCTGGAGAAAGTTGGGTCTTGATTGTGTAACTATGCTAACTTGTGCTATATTATGTCCAAAATTCTTCTCAAGTCGATAAAAAATGGCCTCTGTCCCTGGGTGTATTCTGGCATACAGAGCCCTTTTGTTGCAGTTTTTCAGCTGGCTGCTGTTCTAGTTATCATGCTGATGTCTTTACTTGTGATGCTTTCAGGTAAGAGGGGCCAGCAGCCTGGGAAAGCTCTGCTGAGAGGCTCTCAGTTCTCTTGATGCTGTGGGGCGAGTCACAAAGTGAAGTGTGTTCACAGGACTTGAAAGGGAAAGGCCAAAATACAGGCAAATGCTAATTGTATCCATTATAGACCACCAAAATTACTGTCCCTGACTCTGCTTTTGGAAAGCTCGCATTGGGACTGGCTCCCTTGTGTTAGATGCCCTGCAGGTCCTGGGATGGCAGTGTTAGGTCTGGATTGTTGGCAGTGTGTACAGAAAAGAGATGGGAAATACTGATGCCTGTTATGCAAAAAGAAACAAGCAATAAAGGTCTTTATTTTCTGCTGGACAAATGAAATCAAGAGTTCTGGGTTCTGCTTGTGCTGCTCACCATAACACATGGTAACTTGCTCCTCCTGCCACACTCTTCCTGCAGCTGTAGAAAGGTTTGCGTAGGGGAGCTTTTGGTTTGATTTAGGAAGAGTTTCTAACCACATGAAACTTCTTTTCTAGATGATAGCTCAGCGGTGGACTTGCTGTACCAAGGTTCCCCTACCTCCTACTTTAGAGCATCATTCCTTTCTCTGCTGCCAGATCCACAGTGCCATCTACTACAAGGACTAACTTCCTCAAACTGCTCCCCAGGGGGTGACCTAGCTGGTCAGCATCCACTTTGCAGTAGATTTGGAAGCAACGGGATCACTTTTTAGTTTTTGTTTGGTTTGGGTTTTTTTTTCTCAAGAAAAGGCAGAAGTGGTAAAGCTATGTTCTCTCCTGAAAGAAATGGGGCCCTCAGCCCGACAGAGGTTTAGTTTTAGTCCTGTAAGTGCAGTGTTGTTCCTCCCTGGTTCTTAAACCCTTCTGTATCGGTTGGGCTTTGGAAAGCTCCAGCTCAAAGTTGGGAATTCCCTCCAGTTCAGTGTTAGAGTGCAGAGATACACAGTGCCTCTTCCCAGCAAGGAGTGACTCAAGGCAATGTCTCTTGTGCTGATCCTTGTGGAAAACCAAAAGGCAAAGTGTTCCTTGTGTTAATGTCTTGGTTATCCCTGGAAGGGGAGGGTGTAGCCAGACTTTAGCCCTGGTGGTTTTTCTGCCTGTGTCTGTGCTGTTGTTGGCCCCATCATGCTCACAAAGAGGGGCCTGTTCAGTCATGAAACAGTGAGCACAGTAAAGTGGATGCTGAGCTAATAAAAATAATGATTCCCGCCCTACTCTGATTAATATGTGAAGTGTAAAACTGTTTCTTTATGGATTTCTTATATATAATTTATAGGAAAACATTGATTTGACAAATTGTAAGATACTGTGTAAGATGGATTTCTTAATTCTGTCTGCTGGCACACATTGAGGAGTTGAGCTGTGCATTCCTTAGCATCCCTGTGCATGGACATTGCTCAGCAGGACCTGCACGAGTGAAGTTCCCACAATCCAAGCTGGCTGAATCCTTTCTCTTACATCTTTTTCCCTCATCAAAGCCCAGGTGTCCTAGGGTAGGGGCTGAGTGTCAGTGTCCAGCTGTAGAAGGAACTCGGGGGTTCGGAAGAGACACTTAGCAGGGATAGAGGGGCTGGATTGGTTGTTGGTGGTGCTGCAGGTGCTAATACTGGATATGGAACTCCAGGCTCATTCCTCAGCCACGGGGGGTTTGAGATTTGATTAATATTTTCATTGTATAAAATTTGTTTTTTCTAAACTGTAACAGTGTTTGCCTTTCACAGCTGTTGCAATATTGGCAGAAGTACTGATGGATCAGTAAACCTTTTCTTAAACTGTGTCCAGGTGTGTTCTGGCAGCGCCGCGGTGCGGGGCACGGGGGGACTCCAGGGCACTGGGCCGGGACGGCCAGAACCGCAGCGCTTCAGGGCCTGGCCCGTGGCGCACACGGGGCCGTCGGCCCGGCGCTCCGCGGCCCTGGCCGGAGCGGGACCGGCGGCCACCGGTGCCGGTGGGGGAGCGGTGCCATACCTGCTGAGCCCTGATTGGCTGACACAGCCGCAGCTGCCATCCGCCCCCTGATTGGCCAAAAAAAGATTAAAAAAAAAAAATCTGTGGCCTGAATCCGCCTCCTGATTGGCCCAGAAGTTGCAGCTGGACGCTGCTCTCTGATTGGTCGAGATGGCTGCAGCCTGATCCGCTTCCGGGCGTCCAAAAAAGCTGTAGTTCCTATCCGCCTCCTGATTGGCCAGCTTCAATCCGCTTTCTGATTGGCTGAAAAAGCTGCAGCCAGGAGCCGCACCGTGATTGGCCCAAAACGCTGCAGTTTCAATCCGCCTCCTGATTGGCCGAAGAAGCGGCAGCTTCAATCTGCATTCTGATTGGCTGAAAAGGATGGCGTTTCTAATCCGCCTTCTGATTGGCCGAACGGGCGAATCCGGCCCTCATCCGTTTCCTGACTGGCCCAAAGGCCGCAGCGCGAGGCCTTCTCCATGTTCCCGGGCGGCTGCGCATGCGCCGCCGGGCGCGCCGGGTGGCGGGAGCGATGGCGGCCGCGGCCGGCGGTGACTCGGACGGCGACAGCGAGGAGATGCTGCTCACCCCAGCGCAGCTGATCCACAGCCTGGAGCAGGTACCGCGGGCTGGAGCGACGGGCTTGAGCCAGCGGAAGCGGGGGTTGGTGGGCGCTGGGCGCACTGGAACACATGCTGAGCGGCGGGGCCGTGGCCGTGGTTTTGCTCTCTCGCTGATGGGAGTGTGTAGCTGGGGTCTTCCCGGCTTTCACTGACAGCGTGCCTTCTTTCAGGCCTGGCTGAATGAGAAATTTGCTCCAGAACTGCTGGAGAGTAAACCTGAAGTCATCGAGTGTGTTGTGGAGCAGCTGGACCATATGGTAGGTTCTCCTGGTTGGGGTGGTGGTACAGGCAGCCCTGGTTGCGCGGTCTGGCAGAGACATGCTTGAGCCTCTTTGCGAGTGCCGGGGTTGTGTGCTTCCCTGCCTCTGAGACAGAGCTTCTCCGAGTTTGTTCTTTGAGCTTGCCTTGGAGAGGGGCTGAAGTACGAGGAAGCAGTGTGCTTTGGGTCGTCAAAAGCAGCCACAGTCCGGTTTTGTGGGTTCTATGTACAAAATCTGTCTTCTTCTCTGTTTCTTGTTGTTTGACATTTCAACCGTTTAATTTGTTTTGCTTTGTCTTGCAGGAAGCAAACCTGAAACGGGCAAAAAGAGGCGACCTGAAGGTCAGCGTTCACCACATGGAGATCGAAAGGATCCGTTACGTGCTCAGCAGCTACTTGCGGTGTCGACTGATGAAGGTAATGCTCGCTGTGCAGCCCAGAGGGTGAAAAAGGGTAATTTCAGGAGGGATTTTTACCCACACAGAGCTTCCTGCCTCAGCAGGGCATTTAATTAAAGCATATTCTCTCTCTGTGTCTCAGAAGAAATTAATTTCTTGGACACACTTTCATATTGCAATGAAGAAAGATCACAGCGGTGTTGATCACGACACTGTGAGTGCTGTTTGCTTCATCTAAGCCTGGGGTGGCACAGCTGAATGCTGTCCCATTCTGCCCAAGTCCTGCTGTGTGCATTCATGGTTGTATAGTTTGGCAATCCCACGTGATGTCACAGTTAGCTCAGGAGCAGGGATTTGGGCAGGCCTGTGGCTGCCCCTACAGCTTGTAGAGAATCCAGTGGAGAGTGGGGGTTTAAGCACTGAACTCGTGGGAGAGATCTGTATCATTCTTTTGGATTGTGTTCCAATATTAGATAGAGAAGTTTTTTCCCCACATCCTGGAGAAGGAGAAGTCTCGAGCTGAAGGGGAGCCCTCCATTTTATCACCAGAAGAGTTTGCTTTTGCTAAAGAGTGAGTAGGTTTTTGATGTAACTTTCTCCCCTTTTACTGATTATAGAAACTTACCTGTGTGTTTTGCTGACATTCTTGAGACTATGGGCCTTAGATGGGTTTGAGGTAAGAATCAGTGTGTCTTACCAGGAGGTTTCCTTACGGGCAAGAAAGGAACTGAAACAAAATAACTCTGGTGACTCTGTATCAGTTACCAGGGTGGTCTAAGGGCCTGTCTTTGGCTGTGTCCGTGCGATGAGGTGCTGTTGCTTACTCTTGTTTTGAGTCAATAGTCTCCCTACAGATTTGTATTTGAATAACCAAGTCAATACTTCAATGGTTTCTTTCAGGTACATGTCAAACACAGAGGCTTACCTGAAAAATGTGGCCCTAAAACACATGCCACCTAACCTGCAGAAAGTGTCTCTCCTGAAGTCAGGTGAGTCCATTCAGACTCCAGGGTGATCTGAAAATTGTAGAAGCAGGGATAGCTCCAGGTAGCCCCAAATGTGAGGGGTAATCTTCCACTTGCTGCTCAGTTGAAGCAAAGGTGATGTGAGGATAATGTTGTAACATGGCTCCATGCTGCTGCCAGGAGATTGTGCTGGCCCCTGCTGTCACGTCCTGTCTTACACTGAGGCTGGGCACAGGCATCTGGTTAGAAGTGTCTGGTGTTCCCTTTGCTGGCTATAAGTTTGCTGCCCCTCAGACTCCTTAGCGTTCTGCAGAGGCACATAAGTGAGGGCTGAGCTTGTGCTCTGAATCTGTTGTCTGCAGTTCCAAAGCCCAACCTGGACTCCTTTGTGTTTCTCCGGGTGCTGGAGCGGCAGGAGAACATCCTGGTGGAGCCAGAGACAGATGAGCAGAGGTAGGTGGGCGTTTCCCCGTGCGGCACAGGTGTCAGTCAGTGTCACTGACAGGCGTGGGCTGCAGCTCATGTCCCGCCTGTCTCTGCAGGGAATATGCCATCAACCTGGAGGAGGGCTCACAGCACCTGATCCGCTACAGAACCGTAGCCCCTCTGGTGGCCTCAGGAGCCGTGCAGCTCATCTGAGGGGAGAGGTAAGTGCATGGTGGGAGGAGCAGCTACTGCACCATCTCCCCTGCCCACCCTGCCACACTGGGGCTGGCAGGAGCTCCCTGTGGGGCTGCCTGGGCTGGGTCCCCTCCCAGGGGCAGGTCCCCACAGACATGGCAGGCAGAGCACTGACACTGGGGATGGGTACCACAGTGTCGTACCGCAGAGGCGTTCATTACCCCCACAGCTCATGAAGCTCCTGATTGCTCGTTACATGCCCAGCATACAGCCATACAGTCCTTACTCTGGCGTTCCTGGGTGAGGGCAGGCTGTGTCACAGGGCAGTCTCTGGAAAGCTTCGGTGTGTAGCTGCTGGGATGCCTTGTTTAAGAGCAGTGGCAGACAGCATCACTAAAATGGAACAACTGTGGTCATGGACTCAGGAGAAAGCCATTTCTGCTGTGTGTCATCTGAATACCCTCCCTGCAGAGGGTGAGGGGTTCTGGTACAGCTTCAGAGAGTAGACGCTGTCAGACTCCCTTCAGCAGAAACCACTGCTAAAAGAAGGAAGACACGCAGTTCATTTTTGATGGTCACACAAAGCAAAAGCTCCTCCGGCCCTGCTGCCCCATGCAGGCCTATGCTCGTTGGAGGAGAAGCCAGGGTGTTCTGTGGTACCTCAGCTCGGAACCTGTCGAGTGCATGGGCAGACAGGGGCTTGTGTTCATCAGGGCAGGGTCTCTCTTCCCCTGCGTGGTCTGCATGAGGGGTGTCTGGGGACCATCTTCCTCTGCAAGGCTGGGGGTGACACAGGGCATCTTGTAGTGTGAGTGGCTTTGCATGTGTGGTTTATAGTCTTCCTAATTAATCCATTTAGGTAAAGAAGATTCTTTCAAGTATAGACATTAAGAGGGGGCTGGGTTTAATCCTTAGGAATCAGTAGCATGTTTCTCTGGACAGCCCCCCAGGAAGGGCTTGTGGATTGTGCCCTGCCCGTATTTACAGCCAGACAGCTTCACAGAGGTGACTGAAGCTTCCAGACAAAATCCTCGTTAATCTGCTCTGTGGAAGCGTGCTCCTCAGGATCTGCTTGAGGAATGCGTAGGTGGCGTGTCTGCAGGCTTTCTCCTTGGCTCTATTCAGTTTGACTGAATGCTTGTCCAGACAGGTTGTACTTGCCACAGTGCTGCATCTCGCATGGCTGCAGCAGTGTGAGCGTGAGGGGCATCTGTCCTCTTCTAGTGGCTGGACTTTAACTGACCTGATGGTTTCCAGAGTGCCTTTGGTGCAGCTCTTCTCTAGAGCTTGGCAGCTGGCACGTGGCCGTGTCCTCACAGGCTAGGCAGGAGAGTGGAGATGGCTAGTAGGCTGAGATCAGCCAGGCTCCAAGTGAGAGTCAGTTGAGGCACCTGAAAATGCTACCTGCTTTTGTGTCCTTCCATGACTAAATACCAGGACATCTGTGGAACTGCTAGCACTGCACCTCTGTTCTGTCTGTGCTGGGGGAAGGAGATGTGTCCACAACTTTATCGAGAAAGTGATGGTTTTGGCTTGGACTTCTAGATGGAGGAGAAGACACAGCAGTGCATCCACCTTAATCTGTGCTGCTGGGAGACAAGGGGTAGAGTAAGAGCAGCTTTTCCAGTGTCCATGGGTTCTGCTGTTAAACTTGGGGTCAAATACATTCTTTGTTCTCTGCTCTCGCCTGGGTGGAAATAGCTTGGGTTTACGTAGTGATTAACTCTGAACGCAAAGTAGGTGGATGCTGAAAGAGGTCGCAGGGAGGGCACTGACGGTGCTCTGCAGTTTCCCTGCCTGAGCCGGAACTGCTCTCCTGGGGGGCAGAGAAAGGTGGGACAGCTGGTTTCATTGCTAGGAGGACTCATGTTTGTGTTGGCTACCCCAGGTCGCTGAAGTGGGGAGTTTGCCCTGTCAGCCCGAGACGATGTGTTGAAAGGATGTTTTTGCCAGCTGGGCACTGGGTTCAAGCTCACTTTAGCCATCCTGAGAGAGGTGTCTTGCCTTGTGCTGCAGACACTCAGACATGGGGGTGATGGAGAACCATGTAGAAATATTGATAGGTCAGTCAGCTGTGTCATGAGCTGATGAAAATCTGTGCTGTCAGCAGGAACAATCAGGGCTGCTTAACATAAATGGCTAGACAGCTCTGGGGAGATTAGCAAGGAGTACAAGGCAGGGGTGATCTGATTTAGGTGACAGTCTTTACTGTCAAGGAGTCACATGTGAGCTGAACAGTGAGGATGATTTTGAATATATGTGTCAGGGACACCACTGTGTCTCCTGCGTACTTGGGTGTGAGCAAATTTCCTTCTCAGTGCACACATCTAGGGTAAGAAGCTTCTGAGTTGGTAGAGGAGGAGCCGAGGGTCTGGGGTTTTCCCTTGCTTAGACACCCTGGAAATAGCTGTCTTTGGAGAAGCACCTGAAAAGGGGTGTATAAAACCAGACCCAACCTTCCCCATTAAAGACTATGTAAGAGGAACATGCTCCTCTTTCTCCCAGAGCTACCTCCTGCTGTTTATAGTTGGACAGACACTGGTCCTCCAAAAGCACTCGTGTTTTTCTGGCACCAGGACCCATTTCTGTGCTGTTCCCCCTGTCGGCCCCTGCCTGGCGCAGAAGAAAGCCACGCTGTG
>VZTF01002800.1:102436-117577 GCA_013397755.1 Cnemophilus loriae | reverse complement strand
GGGTGACACGGTGCAGGAGAGTCATAGCTGAGCCCCTCACAGCCGCGGCTGCCGGCTCAGGGGGCCGGTTTGGCCAGTTTACCGGCGTGATGGGTGACAGCTGTGGCATAATGGGCAGCTGCACGTGTGGCTGACGAGCTGCCTCTCCCAGTACATGGTCTGTGTAAATGCCTTTGAAGCACTAACACTGTTCTTAACATTACTGGTACAGCAGTGTTTAACCAGCAGCTGGAACATAGTGTGCAGGGGAGCAAGAAGATCTTTACAGACTCTCCTTTGCCTTGTGTGTTTGTTACGTACCTGTTAAATCCCATCCTCAGGTTGAGAGTCTGTAGCCAGGTGAAGGTGGTGTCCAGAGGGGAGTCCCCCTCGAGCAGACTCGTTTTTTATCACAAGCCACCGTTGGCCCTGTGGGTGTGTGACCTTTGACTGGTCCCTGTGCCCCAGCAAGTTCCTCTTTGACTAATCATCAGTAATTCTCCCCTTAGGCTAACTTCCTGTCCTGAACTGTTTGTAAATCTGCCCTGTGTCACTGGGGATGAGGTGTACAGGAGCAGAGGAAGTGATGCCTACGCAGGAATCTGGGTACCTGGCTTCCTCAGTTCTCTCGGATGCCCCTGAAATGAGAGACATGATAAGATCTTTGTCATGAGGAAGGATTTTCTGTCACTCCTTTCCTGTACTTGGGACCTGATTGCAGCATCCTGTGCTGTAGGTGTGGTTCTGGATGAGTCTGCTCCATCTGAGGTGTGCGTGGTATGAAAATACAGGATGAATGGCAGCAGGAGGTGATCCCCAAGTCTGTGACAGTGACAGGCGGTAGCTAGAGTACCAGTCTCAGTCTCGCTGTGTCTCGGGAGCTGCTCTGAATGGTGTGACCTCAGTCCAAGTACTGCCTTCCAGGTTTCAGAGCCCAGTATCCCTGGCCTCCTGCCACCCTCTCTGCGCTGACATCTCTCCGATCTGCTGACTTCAGTTGCTCTCCTCCACTGCTGCGGGTGGCATGTGAGTGCCACGTCTGCCAAGAAGCCAACTTGCTGTTTGAAAGCTTTCCAGGGACAGAGGCTTCATTTGTGTCTGAAATGACCCTTCAGCGTGAGTGGATGCCAGGGGCCTCCAGAATTAAACTTGTTCCAGGTGTCATGCAAGGACCCGTGCTGGTGCGCATGTCCTCGTGGGGAGAACAATAATAGCTCCACATACGGTAGGCTTCTGCGAGTGCCAGCTCCCTCGATCTCCTCCAATGCAGGCTCAGGGATGGACTCCACCTTGTCCCTCTGAAGAGACTCTGCATGCTCTCAGCAGCCAGGAGGGGATTCTGCTGCCACATTCTCCACAAGCTGCCCCACGGCAGGACTTGCTCAGTGGCAGGCTGGGAGGGGATCCGTTCCTGCAGTCACATTGCTGCCGTGCCCACCACCTGCCCATGGACAAACCAGTGTGTGTGCACCGTCTGCTCTGAGCTCTTTGGCCTGCACCGTCTGAACTCACCTGAGCTCCTGGCAGACTGTTGGCTTGTTTTCCCAAGTGCTCTCCCTGATCCTGTTGCATTCCCTCTCTCAGAGCCCCAAAAGGATGTGAACTTTGGAATGGGGTCTCTGAGCAGGCTGCAGACTCGGTGCATGTGTGAGACTGTTGCTGAGTAACAGGAAGACTGGTTCATTGCTGCGAGCAGCCCTTCTGCCTGGCTGCAGGGCACCGGCCTTGCCTGGGCCCTTCACCATGTTCCTCCTGCTCCCCTTTGACAGCCTAGTAGTTAATCTCCTGGGGATTTCCATAACTGTCCTCTTCACTCTGCTTCTGGTTTTCATCATCGTGCCAGCAATTTTTGGAGTCTCCTTTGGCATCCGCAGGGTTTACATGAAAACTCTACTAAAGATTTTTCAGGTAAGTCATGTTTTCAGAATGTTCTGTGTGTTTGCAGAGGTTTGTCCAAGCATGGTCATGATAGGAAGAGAGGCTTTCACCTCAGGAGAGCATTGTGGGTGACTGGAGTGGAAGGTTGGGCTGTGGATGTCGTGCTGCTGCCAGCTGACCTGTTTGGCTCATCTCAGCCAACGAGACCTCTGTTTGTGGGCTGTTTTTTCCCTGTAATTAATCTAGTAAGTCTTCCAGTAAAGAAATAGTCTAGCAAGGCTCAACAGTCGGCAGGAGTGCAGCAGGATCTGAGGGGTGGCTTGGAGGGGTTCGTGTCCCAGGCAAGGCAGAGTGCTGCCACAGCTTGATGTCAGGTGTGATGGGGAGGGACCAGGCTGCAGCCAGCAGGTTGCTCCTCTCCAGGACACATTTGGATGAAGCAAAAGCAGAGGAGGTAAGGCAGGACTTTGCGCTGCAAGCCCTGAGTGGTCTGTGGCCAGAACCCAGAGCTCTCAACATGCTTCTGTCCCGGGGTGTCGCCTCCTGAGCTGTGTCTGGACCTGCCGCATTGGAGGACAACCAGTGGCCCTTGCCGACCCTCTTGGCACAGAGAGGCCAAGTGGAATTTTCCAGCTTGTTGTCATGCTGTTCCCTTGCCTGCCTTTGGTAGACTAATTTTATGGGCTGTCTCTGAGCCAACACCTCTTGAAGCAAGTCCCTGACCAGACCAGAATTTTTTATCTACTAGGAGTAGTAGGTAAAGCTTATACCACCGTACCCTGGCAGCCCAGGTGAAAGGCAAAGTGCTTGCTAAGGAGGTTTTAGGCTCTTATAAATGGAGTTCATGCTGCTAAAGGATGTATGGTATAACTACTGCTGTTTGAACAGGGCTGGTTGTCCCCAGAGTATCCCTCTACTGGCTGGCTTGACAAGACAGCCCTGGAGCTCACAGTGCTCAGCTCTTTGAACTCTTGAGTCCTCCGAAAAGCCTGAGGTGTAAATGGGAAGACCCTGGGCTTTGTGAGGGGCTTCATTAACACAGATATCTGAAGATTTGACTACAAATTCAGTGACTGAAGCGGGCAGAAAAAAAGGTTTTAAATGGAACTTTTCACAGTGTTTTCTTTTTTTCCCCCCCGTCCTTCAATTCAGGAACATTTACTCTCAACACCTCTATTGGTGTTTGAAACTATTTTTCTGGGAAGTTTATTTCAGCTTTTATTAAAAAATCTTAGTGGTGGGATAGAGGAGCACTCATGCACAACTGGTCACTGATTTAGTGGAAAATTCACTTACTAAGTTTGACCATTCAGAACCATATTTTGGAGGGCTATTATTTACTCAGAATATTTTCCCAGCACTCGAGGCCAGTGTTGGGAACCCAGAGGGGCAGCACGTGGGAGTGTGGCAGAGTCTGGAAGCTTGTGGGACACAGCCTGAGCTGTGAGGCCTGGCTGGCAGCAGCACACCTGTGTTGGTGGGGAGGGAAGGCACCTGCCTGGTGCCTCTCAGGTGAGAAGCTGGGTTTGCTGGTGCCACAGTCAGGACTGGAGATGTGCTGGGCTTGCGAGCAATGCCTTCTCCATAGGATGCTTAGCTTCTGCGAGGTCAGAGCTCCTCTCCTGACTTCTGGGATGGCAGTATCTAGGCAATCTTCTGCAATCCTGGAGTTCTAGCTGCTGGCAGAGGCAGCTGCAAGGTGAGTGGGACACTCCATATGTAATTAGCATTCCCTCATTGCTGCCTCCTGATCTGCTGGCATGGGCTGAGATTGGGGTGCCAGAGTTCTCAGCAAGTTCCCCTCTTCACAGATAAGCATGTTGTACACAAATCCTCCTCCTTCAGAGGCTTGTCCTTCCAGACCTATATGAATTACAGGCTGTGAAGGTTATTTGGAGGGCAGGCAGGAACACTGCACAGAAATACAGCCTGTAGTTTGTGCTGGTACCCTTGAAAATTAGCTGAGAGAACAAGTAGTCCTGGCACAGGATTTGGCAACCAGCTGTCTGAGGGTGCTTGCTGCTGCTGTTTTGGGCAGATTGCTGAGCTGAGAAGCAGCAGCAGCCATTAGCTGAATCAGAGGGGAAAGGATCCCATCCCATTACCAGCTTGATGTTTTTAGCAGCAACCTGAAAACACAGTCTCCGCTTTGAATTTGGAAGAAACAAGGGTTGAAAAATAGCACTGGTCCCCTGACCAGCTTCCTATGCTGTGGTGCAGACACCCCAGCAGGATGCACAGCCGAGCCAGAAGCTGTGCAGTGGCAACCACGTGCAGGGTGCAGCAGAGCTGAGAGGTCACGGAAACTGCAGAAAATCTTGCTGTGCCATCTCACCACTGAGCACTCTTCTTCCTTCTGGCACTCCTTGTTTCCCAGGCCAGTCTCTGCTTCCGCCTCAGTTCAGCTGGATTCATCACTCACTCTTTCAGTTCTGTATGGAAGCCTCCTGCTTTAGCCCCATCTTCTCCCCTGAACTGTGGTCCTTCCTGAAAGTCAGTTTTAAGATAGGCAGTAGTGTGGAGCTATAGGCCTTGCAAATCTTGTTTGTTCCGTCTGTCTTGCAGTGGGCAACACTGAGAATAGAGCGTGGTGCCAAGGAGAAGAACCATCCGTTGTACAAGCCCTATGTCAATGGTGAGATCCTGCCCTGCCTGGGTACACAGGGAGTTCAAAATTCTTTTGGGGAGGTGGAGTAAATGTGGTGTCTCTGAGCAGCTGAGGTCTGCTGGGAAGTCTTTTCCATGTAGGAGGGAGTTCTAGAGAGCTCTGTTTCACGAGGAAGGGCAGGGAAGCACCCTGGGAGTGCTTCATTTCTAGATGGTGGGGAGGACTGGTTTATGCCTGTCTGGACTGGAGAAAGGAAGGGGACCCTGAGGAAGGCAGGTGAGGAAGGGCCTTGGCTGTCGTCTCTCTTTGAGCAGGCAAGTCACACTTTGCTCAGAGCTGCCTATGGCGTGTTGCAGGTATCATTGCAAAGGAGCCAACGTCACTGGAGGAGGAGATCAAGGAGATCCGCCGGAGTGGCAGTGGCAAAGCCCTGGACACCCCTGAGTTTGAGCTCTCAGATATCTTCTATTTCTGCCGCAAAGGCATCGAGACCATCATGGATGATGAAGTGACCAAGAGGTTCTCAGCTGAAGAGCTGGAGTCCTGGAACCTGCTCAGCAGGACCAACTACAACTTCCAGTACATCAGCCTGCGCCTCACTGTGCTCTGGGGACTTGGTGTGCTCATCCGCTACTGCTTCCTTCTGCCCCTCAGGTGAGTGCTGGTGCAGGGACCTGCCTGCCAAGAGGGTGCTGGTGGCCTGGTTTTGCTAGCATGTAGTTTCCCTCTTTCTGCAGGATAGCCCTGGCGTTTACTGGCATCAGCTTGTTGGTGACTGGTACTACAGTGGTGGGATATTTGCCAAATGGAAGGTGAGTTCATCTTCGAGGGAAGAGCAGATGGGGAGCTCTCTGTGCAGTTTGAGACATGATAATCCTGAAATTTCCCTGCAAGGCTTTCTGTTCTGCCACCTGCAGACACAGTAGGTGGTCCTGGCAGCTGTGGTCTCTCAGGAGTGGGCATCCTGTAATTTTCAACAAAGGGCCTAGATGTGAGCACTCAGCCCATGGCAGAGCGCTCAGCCCTGGCCTCTGAAAGGAGTAATAACAGAAAAGAGCAAAGGCCGAAACTTCATTCTCATGAGTTAAGAATCAGTATTAATAAGCTGACGGCAAAGGTCGGGACGTGCTGTGTTTCTGTAGCAGAGACGTGGAGGCTTGGCTGGATCTCATGGCCTGGGGCAGCTGGGCTGAGTGGCGCTGTTACAGGGGATATTGTAGGACTGGGGAGTGATGGTCTCTGTCCTGGGCTGCAGGTGTAAGGACTTCCTGAGCAAACACGTCCACCTGATGTGTTACCGGATCTGCGTGCGTGCCCTCACAGCCATCATCACCTACCACGACCGGTAAGGCCTGTCTGCTCCAGGCTGTCCCTGCCCAGGCAGTGCTCCATGCCGGGCCTTCTGCAGGCCTCATGCTTCCTTCCTCTTTCTTCACCTCTACCTTTGTTTTGCATCCAGAGAAAACAGACCGCGAAATGGAGGCATCTGTGTGGCCAATCACACCTCCCCCATTGATGTGATCATCCTGGCCAGTGATGGCTACTATGCAATGGTAAGGTACCGGCTCTGCCTGCCCGGGCCTGGCCGCCTGCATGGAGGGAGCAGCAAGCATGTTATGGGGCAGGCAGTAGGCAGCAAGAGTCCTTTGCGCATGCAGAACTACTTTTCCCTGCGTGACACGGCAGGGCACTGTCAGACTCTGTTGTGCATGGCGTTTCTGCAAGCTCAGCCTGGAACTCAAAGCACCAGGGGTCTGTGGGCGCAGCTTTGCAAGAAGAGCTCTAGGCTTTGCTGTTGCTGGAAGAGCAAAGCGCTTCCCCAGCTGGACCTCCTGCCACGGGGAAAGCACTTGGGGTTTGCTGTATCTGTCTTTCAAGTCAGAGCCTGGGACTTCTCCTCTTAGCCTTTCCAGGGTAGGGGTAGGAAGATGAACCTCAGTTTGGCTGTGAAAGTGTGTGCTGCCTTGACTTTCATGTGTGCCCAGGTCTTGTAACGTGTGTCTTCTTGCCCTTTTCAGGTGGGTCAGATCCATGGAGGGCTCATGGGTGTGATACAGAGAGCCATGGTGAAAGCTTGTCCCCATGTCTGGTTCGAACGTTCTGAGGTCAAAGATCGCCACCTCGTCGCCAGAAGGTGTGACAGTTGCTGGCTGCAGGGGTGGGTCTGAAGGCTGGGGGAGGTAGAGGGCTGCTCACCTCCCTTGGGTGAGGACACTGCATGGCCTCATAGGTGCTGGGAGATTGTGCCCCTGTTGTTGGCACCCTGATAGTCCCTGGTGACTGCAGATTAAGGACTGTATGCTGTGTGGATTGCTACTGAGAGCTTCTGTCCGTTCTGCTAATTTTTGACACTCTTCTGTTTAGGCTCACAGAACATGTCCAGGACAAAAGCAAACTGCCCATTCTTATTTTTCCAGAAGGTGAGTGCAACAAGGCCAGACAAGCACCAGGTAGAGAAGGCACCTTGAGATAGCACCGCATCTCTGTTCCTTTCCTTCTTACGTAGCTCAGGGCTTGATACCCTGCACTGAGACAAAAGAGACATTGTGTTTTTAGAGCTGAGTGAGCCCAGAATGCAAGAGTCGTACGTGATGTCCCCGTGCCCCAGTCTGTGCACACAGAGAACGGGGCTTGGACTGAGAGTTCTGAGAGTTAGGGGAGAGTTGCTGGGTTCCTGTGGCCCTGCCCTTAAGCCTGTAGCTTAGACTTCTGAAATGACTTGCAGAGGAAAGTTAAGATTGTGCTTGCCTCTTACAGGAACATGCATCAACAACACATCTGTGATGATGTTCAAAAAGGGGAGCTTTGAAATTGGAGCCACAGTTTACCCTGTAGCCATCAAGGTATGAGAAGGCAACGTTCTTAGGGCACAAGTCTGTCTGTCCCTCTGTATCTCTGTCTCGGCAGCCCAGTCCAGCCTGGTCTGAGGGCACAGGAAAGCTGAGGTCACTCCATGTAGTGCTCTGAGAGAGCTGACCTGCAGCTCAGTTTGAGGTGGAAGTTTGAGCCTCAGAGAGGGTGCAACCACTGCCTGACTTCCATGAACTCTTCTGCCTTTGTAGTATGACCCACAGTTTGGAGATGCCTTTTGGAACAGCAGCAAATATGGCATGGTGACCTACCTCCTCAGGATGATGACCAGCTGGGCCATCGTCTGCAGTGTCTGGTACTTGCCCCCAATGACCAGGCAGGTAAGGTGAACCCAGCCTGTCTGATTGCTTTCCTGTTTGGCCCTTTGCTCCTGCCGAACAGTCTTATTTTGCCACAGCCTGAAGAGGACGCAGTGCAGTTTGCCAATCGAGTGAAGTCAGCCATTGCCAGGCAGGGGGGCCTTGTGGATCTGCTCTGGTGAGTCCAAGCAGGCTTTTCTCTTCCTGGTGCCAGAGTTCCTTGTTTCGGGGTCCTGGCATGTGCTCATGGGCTGTAGAGCTCCATTTGTTTCTTGCTTAGGGTAGAGCAGGCCTCTGGAGGAATGTTCTTCTGTATTAGGGACCAAAGTCTTTGCTGCTTCTCTGTATGCTGGGCATCAGGGTTTCATTCTGTGATTGTAGCTTGCATTGGGATGCCCTGGGTTTGACTTGTTTCTGCTCAGCAAGGTGTGTTCAGCTTGGGAACTTGCTTTCCCAGGCACTGAAGCCTCAGAGCCCGGAAGGCAGGCAGTCAGTCTCCTGTAGTGGTACTAGAGTAGCTTATGTTTCTGGCAGGATTGCTATTTTGAGCACAGTGCAGGGCCATGGGGGCAGCTCCTGGCAGAACCAGGTAAGTAAGTGATGCCGTCTGGGGACAGGTGATCTGCAGAGTGCCCTGGCAGCATGTGGTACAGGGGCAGCCGTGAGCACTCACTGGAGCTCTGACTTGCCCTGAGCAGTGCCAGCCGAAGATGGTGCCTGCCTGCAGCCTCTCTGATATGACTCTCTCCCCAGGGATGGAGGACTGAAAAGGGAGAAGGTGAAAGATGCATTCAAGGAGGAGCAACAGAAACTCTACAGCAAAATGATTGTTGGCAGCCATGAAGACCGCAGCCGCTCCTGAGTCTGCTGCCTTCAGCACTGCCACTGGGGCTGGCCAAAGCCCTCTGCCTCCAGCACCAACCAGGGCTTGTCTGGAGCAACTCTGAATCTTTGGACTTGGGCTACCCCAGAGCTGCTTGGACTTGCTCTTTCATCCTCTGGCTGTTGTTTCCCGGAGGCACTATTGCTGCCTGGAGTCTTTAGGCCCTTGGCAGCTCATGGCAAAGATGCCTTCTCATTACTGTTACAGTGAAGCCCCTTGCAGGGGCAGTATTAAATGAAACTCTTATGGTGTCATATGCTTCCATCTGGTGTGTCCAGCCCCAGCGAAGGACCGGTTTGATGTGCATGTGTGTCAGTCACAAGTCTCCCACAGCACAAAAGCTGGTGAGCTGTGCTGAAATTGGCTGCCTTGACAACCAGGGGAACCCTCGTGAGCCTGTGCCCGTCCTGTGTGTGGCATAAACCCCTTAGGAGCAGAATGTGGTCTCTCAGGCCATTTCCAGATCCACTTCCAGGAGAAATCTTTTGCCACCTTCCTGTCAGCTTGACCCAGACTGTTGCTTCCACAGTGTCTGAGTAACAGCCTCTTTGCTGCTCCTGATGCAGTAAGGATCATACTCCCTGGAAACCTCCCTCTGTCCCCTGGGGCTGCGGGGTGCCAGGTGTCACTGGAGTGGCAGGTGGGGCTCTTGAGGAATCTGTACGTGCTATAGTGGAAGCCTAGGGTGTGTAGGAGAGCCCAAGACTTCATGGCTAGGGCAGCAAATCCCTTTTCAACTGTCTCCTGAGGGAAACGGTGGCATCTGATGTTTTCATGCACCAACACACACATGGATAGTATCAACTTGTTGCAAGAAAATTGAAATCTTGTGCTGGAGGTGGTGTCCCTTTCTGCTCTGCAAGTAAATTACTCAGTAAAACAACTTGCATTTGAGCATTGGTCCCATGTACTTTCCCATTTTCCTTACATTCCCACAAACTTGAGCACTTACACTGGGTTCTCTGCTCTTACAAGCAAGAGCTGTTTCACTGCTACCTGCTGAAGCCTGCTTGCATTTTCTAGCGCTTTGGAGAAGGCAGTTACCTAAGTGCCTCCTTTGTACCTCAAGTGTTGTTTGTTGGGGAGGCCATCTGCTACGCCAGGTGAGGACAGCTGTTCTGTGTAAGTGGCCTTAAATCTGAATTTTCCTGCACTTTTTTATTTGCCTGATGGAACTTTGCTGCTGTGGCCGCAAGGCTTGCAAAGATTTTCCTTGCTCAGGGGCTGTTTGGATGAAGACCCCTGCACCGTGCTGTGGTCTGGCGAGCCCTGGAGGGAGCCAAAGTGAGCCATGGGTTGCCGAGGCAGTGCCATGCTCGCTGGGTACTGTGGATGGCCCTTCCCCATGCGCCGAGCTGCAGCTGGGGACACAACTCTGCTGGGGACATGGACATGGTTGCCTGCCGGTCCCTGCTGCCCAGACAGGGTCTCCAGGCTCTCCTTCACTTCTCCCCGTTCAGCAGCCGCTCCTGAGCCCTAGCGAGGGCTGTGCCCCTAGGGCTGTCCTCTCTGGGGGTGGGATGGACATTTCCTTCAGGCACTGCTGAAGGCCACAGGCCTTCCCCACCCACCTGCCATGTCCTCAGGTGCTTGGCCCCAGCTGCAGGTGCCTGCAAGTCTCCTGCCTGCAGCTGGTCCTCTGTCCCTGACGCCACGATGATGTGCAGAACCCTCCTCAGCTTTGCGGGACCTCCAGCCACCCTGCTGTGCTTGAGGACCATCCCCAGCAGCATTCAGGACGCTCCATAGCAGGCAAGGAGCTGGCTGAACAGGTTAGGAGGCACACATCCATCTTTCCTTGGCTCTCCCACCCCATGCCCCCAGTCAATATGTCTCTCTCCGATGAGAAAGTTAATAAATTTAGCTCTAGATTAAAAGTATCGATCATTTCATTTGTAAGCGATAAATAACCAGGGGGGGAGCACTGGGCGGCCCACGGGGTAGGGGCTGCTGGCTCTGGCTGCAGCAGCCGTGCACCCCACTGGGGCCAGGAGCCCTCATATGCATTCTGCCCGGATGCTGGCATTGATTTGCTATTAGTCTCCACGCACCACCCAGTAGCACATCATTCCTGGAGCCGCTATTAATGGCCTTTTGATAAATAATCACTTGTAAGTCAATAAATTTTTATTAAACAGTGTGGCGCTTTGATTTATGAAAATCCGACGGGGTTTGTCTGGGAGAAAAGGGATGCAGAATTGAAGCGGAGCTGCTATCCATCTGCCTGCCAGGCTGGCCTGCCTGTGCTCGCGCCCCCCGTGCAGCTGGCTCCCGGCTCTGCCCACACAGCCTGAGGCCGCCTGGCACCAGGCACGGGGTGCGCAGAGCTGGTGCTCACTGCTGACTACTGTCGAGACCCCAGCACTGATGGGGCACCACTCTGCTGCAGCAAGTGGCCAGTGGGAATGCGGGAGCCACAGTGGGCAGCACGGGGACGAGAGGGGGGTGGTCCTGGCTACCGGGCTGGGGCCCCGCATGGATCAGCACTGTTTGGGGTCCTGTCTCAACGTGGGGATGCACAAGGCAGCCAGGCTGCAGCGGCTATTTGTCACTCTCCCTGGCTACAGCAGGCCCTTTGCCACCTGCTTTATTTGTCTCCCAGCCCTGACATGGCATCAGACAGGTGTTAAACTACTTAATCACTTTAAAATTGTTTTAATTTTCTGTTTTGTATTGATCTCCACAGCATCAATTAATCAGCTCACTGGACCAGGCAGTTAGTACATTAAAAATTGTCAGCCAAGCTGGGCAGCTTACAAAATGTTAAAAAAATATCCCACCAGCAGCCCCTCACTTCTCCCACCATGTGGAACCTGCTCCTGCTGAGCGCTGGCTCTGTCCACAGACAGTGATGTGTCTCTTCCAGCCCTGCCACCAGCACTGTGCGCCACGCTCCCATGGGACCTGGCATCCCACATCCTTGCAAAGGGTCCATTAGCTCTGTCCTGGCCCAGCATCTGTCCCATGGAGGCAGTGGAGGGGCTGCATGGCTGAGGGGGGAGCATTACAAGCCCCACGCTCACTGCGGGGGCTGGACAGGGACCTATGCAGAGACAGAAGTCCCCTAAGCCCTGGAAAAGTGGCACCAAGCCGTCAGGGCTCCTTGCAAAGTGCCCACAGCCCAGTGAGAGATTGGAGAGGGCTTTAAGCCAAGTGTGGGCCTTGGCACATTGTACAGCAATGGTCTGCAGCCCCACACAAGGCTGGTGCTCAGGGCCACTGAAAAGTCCCAGTGGTTCAGGAGCTTCAGCTGTCACAGGCGTGGACTTGGCCACCAGCCCGCTGCAGGTACTGCCTGCAGCCGCAGGGAAGGGCATCCTTTCACCAGCCCCATTCCTACCCCTTCCTTGCCTGTGCCATGCTGCTAATCAGCGCCTGATGGGCCGGCAGCACCTTATCTCCTATCGATTTCCTTCCAAGACACAGCCCACGTGTTTGCTCACACCTGGCTGGCACTTAGTTGGCTCTTGGCTGAACAACTGCCAAGCTTGCCCGGCCCTCAGCGCTGTGCCTGTGCCAGCTGGAGCTCCTTTGGTGTCCTAAGCAGGTAAGGACAGCTGGCCCTGCGCAGCACCCACAGCTGGCATGCCACTGGTGAGCCATGGGGAGCCAGAGCAGCGGGTGTGCAGACCTGTGTGCACACACACGTCTGTATGCACAGCCCCTATGGCACAGGGGTGCAGCACAGAGCAGGGGGGGACCCAACAGGTTGGCAGGCAAACACACTGCGGCTATTGATGCCACATCAATCCTGCAGCCCCGACAGGTGAATGGGCTCTCACTCACACCGTTAAGATAAATTATATTTATTTGCTGCTAAGAGCTTCCAATAAGAGGCCCCAGTGAGTGACTTTTGAACCAGCAGCTTTTGCTACTGGTACACGCCCAAACCAGAGAAAACCCTGGGAAAATCTCCAGAGCTCCCCTGCTTCTGTGGCCACTTCCTGCCCCACACACAGCACCGCAGCACGGCCCCTTCCCCTGCCTGCCATGCAGACCCTGCCCCGTACATCCTATCCCCAACCCTTCTCTGGCCCAGCCTCACAAGGCCACCCTGGACGACATGCCCACAAAACAAGTGCTGGGACTTGACTGGGACCTTTATTTCATCAATGCCGACAACATGGCTGCACCTGACGCTACCACGTGTGCTGCTTCCAGCCCTGCAAGCCATGCTCCCCATCCAGCTGTCAGCCACCCCATCCCAACAGCCAGGCACCTGCTGGTGAGGGGAGTCACCCTCCAGCAGGCTGCAGGTGGCCAGGCCAGTCACCCCCCAGCCCAGAGGGGCGGGCTGTGCTGGCGCTCAGCCGCTGTGTGTGCCCAAGCCCAGCATTGAGAAGGCTGCACGGTGCTTCCTCAGCAGCAGCCGGATCTTCTCATCATCTGAGTCTGGGTCCAGGGGCTTGTTGTACTCATCGTCCTCGGTCTCAGAGGCCGCCCGCTCTCCGCCAGAGCCCGCCGCCCGCTGCGAGGATGAGGAGGGCTCCAGGGCACTCTTCTTCCTCCATTTGGTCCGTCGGTTCTGGAACCAGACCTGTTGCCCCATGGGCCCAGCTCAGTTAGCAGCCAACATGCTGTGCACCCCATGCCACACAAGGACCAATACTCACCTTCACCTGAGACTCAGTCATGCCAAGAGAATAGGCCAGCCGTGCTCTTTCCGGACCCGCCAGGTACTTGGTCTGCTCAAAAGTCTTCTCCAGAGCAAAGATCTGGTGTCCCGTGAAGGTTGGGCGCGTGTGTTTCTTCTTGTGGATGCTGTCAGCCAAGTGAGCAGGGGCTACAGGAGAGGAAGAGAGAAGTGGGTGAGCTCTTGGCAGCTCATGACTCTGGACAGCTCTCCCCTTGTCCACACTCACCAGCCTTCAGTGACCAAAGAGTCCCTCCACACTTGCTCCCCTCCAAATTAAAATTGTATTCCTGCTCCAGGGCTTCAGCCCCATCCCAGGAGGGCTGAGCTGCCCACGGTGCAGGTCCCACAGAGCCAGAGCTGGGGCTAGGCACCTCCCAATCAAGGACGGTGCTTGGTGGTTGTGCTGAGAGGGTTAGGGTTGCTGTCAACAGTGCCTGACCTCAGAGCCATGCAGCGCTGGGAACACTGTGCCCGCATGCCCCACACCTGCAGGATGCATGACAGAAGACAGGCATAGCTGGTCATTGGCTCGTAGCTGTGCCAGGAGCAGATGGCCAAACTGCCTAACCCATCTGCTCCAAAATCATCACCTGCAAAGGGGTGAAGGGGACCAGAGCTGCAGGTTCTGAGTAGCTGCACCCAGCCTCCCGGGGCTTCCCATGAGAGAGTGGATGCACCCATCCCACCTACGACAGCAGCAACATGCTCTGCGATTCCCCTGCCAGCTCTCCACCAGGAAGGCAGTGCTGCCAGCCCAAGGCTGCCCATCCTGCCTGTCTCTGCCCCGAGCTAAACCAGGCACTGACCCCCAGTGAGGCTGTCTGAGCGACAGGGAGATCTTGCGAGTCAGAGGGCTCTGCCTGTCCTTGCCAGCTGTGGCTGCCTGAGAGCAAAGCATTAGTATGCGTCATTAGAGCTGCCCCTGCCCTTGAGCCAAAAGTTCTGTCACAGTTTGAGGTCCAGCACCTCTGGCACTGAGGCCTTTCCCTGTCCTGGGGCAGCCTGCTGGCCAACCAGCTGTGCTTCGTGCAGGGCAATGGAGAAGACACAGCCTGCCCCACGCCCTCGCCCTAGTGCCGATGGGTCAGGACTCCGCAAGGTGCCCCTCACCTGCGGCACCCAACCACCCACCGCCCAGCCGCTGCGAGCCCACTGTACTTACGGCCGCCGCACTGCCGGCCGCCCCGCCACTCCGGGGCCGCCTCCGCCCAGCAGCTCCGTCCCCGCGGCAGGTACTCGCCACCAGCCTTGGGGAGCGCGCCCACCTGGGGCCCGTAATAGACGCCCGGGGAGCTCAGTCCGTTAAATCCGCCCGCGTGGGGGTAGCCAGGGAGGAGACTGCTGTTCGGTGTGGCCGCGGGCCGGCCGAGGATGTCGGAGATGCCGTGGGGGGTGCCAGCAGCCAGCTGGGCACCCAGTCCGGGGGGTCCCAGCTTGTAGAAGGAGCTCTGCACTGAGTACTGGCAAACAGGCGCCTTGGCCTCGGGGAAGGGGCCCAGCGAGGGGCCGTTGAGCAGAAAGGTGCCTGGCAGGTTGGCATCCATGGCTCTAAGCACCGAGGCGGCCCTCAGAGCCCGGAACCCCGGAGGTGCGATGGCCGGCCCATTACCACTGGCCTGGGGGCTATAGGGCCCCAGAGTCCGCCTTGGCCCGTGGGCGCCTGGCTGGCACTGGGATCCCGGCAGGGGCCGGGGCCGCCTGGGAAGCGCCCGGTGACCTCTCAGTGGCTCCGGCCCCGGACCCTCAACTTGGGCTTGGGCAGCGCCAACATTTCTCTGATAAAGACGAGGGCCATTAGAATAACGCGCACCCATTGGCCGGGGGGCTGCGGGCGGCGCGCCCATTGGCCGGGCCTCGGCGGCCGCGGCCGCCATTGGCTGCGCCTCAGGGGCAGCGCGCGATTGGTCCGGCCCAGACAAATTGCGCTTTGAACACCGGCGGCGGCGGCGGCGGCGGCGGGAGGGACGGGACGGACGGGACGGGACAC
>VZTF01002800.1:4474-102268 GCA_013397755.1 Cnemophilus loriae | reverse complement strand
CAAGACACGGGGACGGGACGGGGTGGGACACTGGGACAAGACACGGGGACGAGACACGGGGACGGGACACGGGGACGGGATGGGATACAGGGCCGGAGCGCGGGGCGGCGCGGACGCTGGACAGCGCCGGTCGGGCCGGNTGGCGGGGGTACCCGTGGCACCGGCTGCATGGACGCTTCCGCCCTCGCCCGCCCCGGGCGAGGTCGCCGCGCGCACGTTCCTGCCCCCTTCAACTCCCCCACGAATGGCAGAGCACAAGCAGCCGCCACTCCCGCGGCCGCCCCCGGGGGTCTCCGTCTTCCCCACCTTCCGAAAAGCAGAGACCAGACACCGTTTGTGTTGATTTATTTATTAATTCATAGTCTGATAGCTGGTGTACAGGGAAATGATCTATACATCAGGGCCTAAGACAGGGAGATCCAAAAGGCTTGTTTCCATAACAATTAAAAAAAGAAAATAAAAGTAATTTTTAAAACTTCTAAAAAGCTTCTAGTGTGCAGACTGCAGCATTCTCTAGGCTCAATGTTGGGTGCAGCCTCCCCCTACCAGCCCTACAAGCAATCTGAGCGCGAAGCAATGTCACTGCAGGTGCCTGGCACGGTTGCAGCACAGCACATTCCCTACGGCATACACAAGGCCAAAGCACTGGACCCACACACAACTCTAGGGTGATGCTACGGAGTCAGCTGTTGCAGTGGGTCTAGGGAGGTTATTGTACGCAGCAAGGGTGATGGATGGAGAGTCTGTGCCTATATGGCTCAACTTTGGGGTGGGGAGGGGACTGCTTTGCTCTCCAAGGCTAAGCTGGGTCAGTCACTTTGCTACAGCGAGGCTTCTTCTTGGTCGCAGGGCAGCCAGGGGCCCTCCCAGCAGATGTGCACGCACTGAAAGGCAGGGCTGCCCTGCCAAGGCCACCATCACATGGCCTGAAGCTGGAGGTGCGCTTGTTCTGCACCTGGCCACAGAGAACAAACTCAGACTCTGCAAAGCAGGTCAATGGCCACTTCCAGGAGAAAGAGCAGGGGGTCCCCACATCACTGTGCTACAAAGGCCAGGTCCTCACACCAGTTAGGTAAAGGACAGGGTCAGGGACCTGGGACCAAGTGCCACTACCTGCACCCTGCGCTCCTGAGGTCAAGTATTACAACAGGTTCAATCTACTGCCCGACTCTGCCCAGCGCTGTTCTCCTGCTAGAGCAGCTGGTCTGAGGCTGCCCCAGCCCCCAGGGCTCAGGCTGCTGCCACAGCACATTCCACATGGAGAAAATGCAGCCACCGGGGCAGCAGCCTCCATGTCTCTGGGATTGGTCCCGGAAGGGTCAGTATCCAGGGCTACAACCTCCCTTGCAGGGAGGCCAGGGTCCCTGCAAAGCCCTTGCCTGAGGTGCATATTGCACGGCTGTTGGCTATTGCTAGCTCCTGGCTCATCTCCTGAGCAGATATTGTGCTGAGTAGAGCTAGGCACAACCCCATGTGAGGCACAAGCACCCCCTGCTCTCTCTCACTGCACATCCTCCCTGGGCCCCAAGCACCTCAACGCAGGCCTACAGCTTCAACCCAGCTGGAGCCAACACAAACTGAGGCTGGACCATGGGACTGCACCTCTAGGCCCCCCTCTTCAGGCCAGGAAGGAGCCAGGCTCAGGCAGAGGGGCACAGGACAGGGGCAGGCTGCTGCCCTCTCACTCCTATAGCCTTCCTGCTCCATTCACCAGAGCTGCTCACATATTCCAACGGCTTTGCCCATCCTACAGCCTGAAGAGGTATTTGAGAGCAGAGCTGTTAGTGCTTTGTACATACTGCTAGAGTGTCCCTAGGGGTTTGCATAGTATTTATTGGTTCATATACACAAGGCTGATTGCTGTACAGTTTACACTTTCAACATAAGCAACGAGCTCAGTGCTCAGCCCAGAGCTCTGCCCTGGCAGGAGACTTTGCATGTGCTGGGGAGAGGAAGGGCAGCCCTGCACCAGTCCCTCTGCCCAGGGCAGCTGTGCTCCCTGCAGCCTCCCCTTGCACCCTCTGGCCACTGCTGCCCTCCCCAAAACCCAGCACTCACAGGGAGGGATGAGAAGCAAGTCCAGCAGAGGCAGCACAGGCATTTGCAGGGGGGCCAAGCACCTCTCCTTCCGTGGTGAGCAGCGCCATGCTGTCCCAGCTTTCCTCTTGCAGCTGGAGCACAGACGTGGGGATGCATCTACACACGCAATCGCACGGAGGTGAAATCTCTTTCCCTCTCATTTTCTTCTACTCCAGCTCTTGTCTCCCAAAGGAGATGAGAGCATGCCCCTGGTGTGTGGTGCTGTCTCTGGGCTCCTGGCAGCAGCGGGGCAGGGACGGAGGCCCCTCGTCAGTTTTAAGTACTGTAGCTCATGCGACTTGCAGTCAGTCAGTCATGCGGATAGGACGGTAAGTATGTCTCATACAGAAATCATGCCATTAGCCTATAAAAACATGTACAGCCAGCCCCGCTCCCCTCCACTCTCTGCTCTCCTCTCCTCTCTTCTCAGGTATGTGTCAGAACGTGTGTGAAGTTCAGTGGTTTGGTGTTGAGGTGTGATCCTGGAGAGACACAGAAAGACACAGAAATGGAGTTACCAGGCATTCATGGTGGCACATCCAGGATAAATGATGGGGGCAGCCAGGTACACGGCTGGGAAGTCCCTTCTGTACACTGTGCTTGTCCCACATGCACCCATTCTGCAAAGCAACCACAAGACAAGTTTTGCGGGGTGTCAGACAGACAGTAACAGAGCACCACTAAGTGGCCTCCCTGGAACTAGGAGCAGTGACATCGATGGTATTGATGGTGCTGCCCCATCTGCAGAGAGCAGCAAGCAGGGGCTGAGCTGCACCAACAGCAACGTGGCACTGGGAAGGAACTGAGAGGGCTGCTCCAGGTTCTGGGATGGAGGAGACCAGCCTTGAGCCCCCCACTTCAGCTAGGGTGACTAACTGCACCCCACTCTCCCAGCAGTGAGGAAGACCTTCCCCAGTGCACACCCTAGGCCACTTTCACACAATGGAAAACTGCAAAAGCAAAGCAACAGGAGCAGTGCCCCAGAGAGAGGCAGAGCCAGGGACTGTCTGGGGACTGGGGCAGGCAGAGGGGGACAGACTCTGCATGAACATGTTCCCACAAGCATAAGCCTCTCGACTTTCACACACTCACAGAGAGCTCACTAACAGAGTGGAGAAAGAAGGGAGAGGGAGGACAGAGCGAGCCACGCATGTACAGCATAAGACCAACTGCCCCTGCTTGGCAGCCTCCCACTGGGCTCAGGCAGTGCTGGGCAGCTGGGGAGCACACATGCAACACCCTCTCCCAGTGCTGTACTGTCAGCCCAGCAGTGAGTGTGCAGAGAAAAACGATGCAGATGGGCTCAAGTGTGCTGTGCCAAGCACCCTGCCTTCAACCTGGTCTAGTCCCACTCTACAGGGAAGGCAGGGGGACCAGGAAATGCACAAGACTCAAGGGGTGATTCTGAGCTCAGTGGGGATCAATGGAAGAAATGTCCTAGGTCAAAGGCAGGTGTCCTGTCGTCAGCCCCTACAATCGTCACGTTCCTGCACCACTCCTGCAACCCTACTGCCCTGATACCCCCCAGCAGCACCCTGCCAAGGCCTGCCCCCATCCTGGCTTCAGCAGACCTCACTGCTATCCCCTCTATGGCTGGCAGAGGCAGCAGCTGCATCTCCCAGAACAGTGCTGTGAGCAGAGACAGCAGGCCACGGCCCCACAGAACCGGGACACCCTTCATCTGACCCACAGCTGTGCCAGTGTGCAGCTGCACCCCTTGGGAAGGGGGACACCAAGGCACCAGCTCCAAGGGCTGGTCTCATCTGCCACAAGGCTGCGCAGTTAGTGCTCATGCATGAAGGGGGTAGTTCTGCTCAGACCTCATGCAAATGCAGTCTAGGCCCTGGAGTGGCTTTGGACAAAGACCATCCCTCTGTCTGTAGCCCAGCATAACCAAGAGTAACAACTCTGTGACCCTGTCACTGGGGACCACCACCCCAAGCACCCGGGATGCTGTCACTGCAGTAGCAGCCCTTGGCACTGTGGCTGCAGTGGGGTGCTGTGCACACAGCTGGCTGGAGCATCGCTGCAGACCAGGGCACCCTGCACCCACAGCACCCAGGAGCAGGTTATCTGCAGGGGCACACTGCTGCCCACCCTCAGTCTTTTGCTGCAGTACAGCAAACTCTCTCTGCAGGCCAAGAGCTGGGCACAGCCCCATCACACTTTCCCCAGGAGAATGTGCATGACCAGCAGCTCAGTGCAGGCAGCAGCATGGAGAGCCAGGACAGAAGGAAGAGCAAAGGTAGGGTTACCTCAAAAGAGGCCATTTGAGGGGTCACTGCTTCCCCCTTTTCAGGCTGGCTCGTTTCACTATCTGAGCCCCCATCCTGCCCCCAGAGACCTCTGGTTTCGGGACACGCACTCGCACCTCCTCCTGAGGAAGCCGCAGGGGCAGGAAGCAGGACAGCACCCAGGTGAACAGACAGACATAGAGAAGAGGACAGGAGAGGGAAAGGCAGAGTCAGTTGGCAGGCAGAAAACACCAAGCAAGAAGACTGGTGCAGTGGGCAAGATTTGCCCCTGTAAGTCTTAGAGGGGAAACAGGAGAGGAGCGCAGGGCAGAAGAAAGGACAGAGGGTGACACAGTCCCAGAGCCTGAGAGTCCTGCAGAAGTCCTGAGAGTCCTGGGTGCTGGCCCAGTCAGGCTGCCTGCAAGGCAGGGCTATGAGCCACACTGTACCTTGGTGCCCAGACCATCTCGGTGCAAGATGGAGTATTTCATGAAGTGATCATCCTCAGCCTCCCGGTCTTGGGGCTCCTGCAGGGAGCCCTCCAGAATCAGCTCCTCCTGTTCCTGCCTGTCACCTATGTCACCAGGGCCCAGCTGACGCACCACCTTCCGGATAATCTGTGGAGACCCACACAGCAGGGTGTCACAGCTAGCCCCAGGGCACCATGACTCCCTCCTCACCCAGTCCGGTCCTAAACTGCACGTGGTGTGCAGCCTCTATCCCATGAGCTGGAGAAGTGCCGTGACTGTAACCGAAGACAGTGGGACGCGAATGCCCTACACGGGCCCCGGGGCTGCGGCATGCCCTTGCCCGTATCTTGCCGCTGATCACTCACCTTCTTGGTGATGATATTGCCTTGATCATCTGTGAACTGCTCCTCAGTCACCTGCTCTCCAGGGAGATGAAGGGCTTCATTCCCCTGCAGGAACAGGAGGGAGATCAGGGCATTTGAGGGCGGTGGGGGGAGTTGTTTTGCAGGTAGAACGATACACCTGACATGCACCCAGCAGCCTCCGTCTCCCACCCTGCCCTGACCCTTCACTGCTTTCCTCTGCATCTGCCCTGGGGCTCGTGTCTCGGCTCCCCCGCCCGTTACCTTCACGAGGACGCGCCGGCGGACGACTCTGGCGGAGAGAGCCTCCTCGTCATCCGCCAGCCCCTGGCTCTCCCCGAGCTCCTTGTCCAGCTCGCGATGGGCGTGTTTGAGCAGGAAGCGGACAGAGCCCCTGACGATGTGCATGACGTTCTGGCAGCTGACCAGGAAGAAGGCCAGAAGCACCAGAGCGATCAGCAACTGGGCCAGGAAAGCCCACATCCTGCCTCCGCACGCACAGCTGCACGCGTGCCGCGGACCCGAGCCCGCTATCAGAACTCAGCCATGCTATCCGGCTGGGTCGGGCCCCGCGGGTCTGCAGCCTGCCCACGCAGTGCCCCGGCTCTGCGGGAGCTGCTGTAACCTTAGCTGCCGCAGCTCTGCTGGCTGTGGGCGGCGAGAAGGGAGCGGGCAGGTGGGGCGTCCTGGGCAGTCATAGCTTGGCTCGAAGTCATGTGGCCAGGACTGCCCCGGCCAAGCAGTAACCAGGACAGCTCTGTCCCTCTTCTCTGTCAGCTTGCCCAACAGCCTGTGCTCCTGACTACGGTGGGAGGGCAGTGTGCAGTCCTCTGTCACAGGACAAATGAAGCCCTGGGCAAAAGCCAGGGCTTTGGGGTGTCATTGGAATCACATGTGACTCAGGTAATGCACACCGCAGAGCTGAACAGCTACCTCCAAGAATGGCCGTGCTGCTGGGGTGGCTGTGCGTGCCCTGGCTGGGGAAAGGTGCTTGCCTTCACCTTGTACCTGCTGGCTCAGTGTGACCGTGGCATCAAGCCCACCACCCAGCCCGGCCCCTAGACCAGCTCTATTTCTGGCTCCAGCAGGCTGTTGGGCTGGCAGCCAGGGCAGATACTCAATAAGGAAGAAGTCCGGGAGGGTGACTGGGTTATAAATGGAGAGCAAGAGCTCAGGTATCAAGCACAGCAGGCTATTCCAGGCTGAGAGGCACCCGAAGGGGCAGGGAGTATGCCAGAAGAGTTGAGGAGCTAGCACCTGGTCTGCCCGACTGGCCTTACAGCAGGCTCCAGAAAAGGCTGTCCATAAGGTCACTGCTTCCTGCAGGGCTGAGTCCCCTGCTCCTACCCTCACCTGCCCAAAGAAGCGGCTGTCGGCCTCCTCCTGCCAGCCGCCTGTGGGGTGCTGAGGCTGCCAGTCGCTGTCCTCGGCAGAGCTGACCCGCATCAGCTCCATGGCTGGCATCAGGCCCTGCTCTTGCTCCTGGCCCTGTGCCCCGGAGGCTGTGGTGTGCGTTGGGAGCAGCCTTCGGGTGACTCCCTCCTGCCAGGAGCCCGCTGTCAGGTCCTGTAGGCAGGAGATAAAGGAGCCTTCTGCATTCCAGTCCCTCAGCCTGGGCACCAGAGAGGGACAGGGATAGGGAGAGAGAGACAGAGAGAGAGAGGCAGTCAGCTTTGCGTGGAGTGCTGCACCCTGAGCACCAGCCGAGCTCCGGCAGGCACACCGGCGCAGCCTGCACCCCACAGGTGCTGGCTCCACTCCCCAGCTCACAGCGCTGCTGGGCGCCCGGCAGAAGCAGCACAAAACACACAGATGCACAAAGGGCACTATGCCATGGTCCCTGCCCATCCCATAGCCTCATGGCTTGGCTGCCAAGATCTGAGGCAAGAGCATGCTGTGCTCTAATGGTCTAGTGTGGTCTAGCTCTAATGTGGTCTAATGCTATGGAGCATTGCTGGGTGCTGCCAGGGACCCTATGGGTCCAGTGTCACTGGGAATGCGGGAGGAGGCAGCCCAGGTTAGGGTTAGCTCTGGCAAGTACAGCCTACATGCAGGGCCTGGCTGACTGGGGTCCCTCCCAGGTGCTCTGCAAGGAGCCCTCCAGAGCATTGCCAGAAAGGCGTGAGGCACTTGGCCCAGCCACTGTTCTACGTACTGCAGATGCCTGGGCTCCAGAGCTGGATACCAGCAGGGAAGCAAGCAAAGCAGGGAGATTATTGCAGCTGGCCCATCACAGGGCAGTAGCTGGCAAAGCAGTTGTGCTCCCCTACCATGGTCACCCTGGTGCCCCAGGCTGCAGTACCTGTCTGCACTCTTCTCCACAGCATGACTAAAGGTAGGTGATGTCATGATCCTGGCTTGCACCTTCTGCTGAACTGAAACAAAAGAGACTTCACTCTCCGGGTCCTGCTCCCCAGTCCCTGGTTGATGATCACCAGATGGCATCTTCCCCTCTGGCCTCTGCCCCTCCTCCTGCTCTAGAAGGTCAATCAGGCCATTCATAGCATCTGAGTCCACTGTGTCATCCTCAACCAGGTCCATAGAGCCCATGTGGTCTGGGCCATGAGCATCTGCTAGAAGTTGCCCAGGGAACCGGCCTTCGCTTGTGGCGTCCGAGTCCTCAGCCTTGCTGCACTCCAGAGAGGAGTCCTCAGCAGTCACCAGCGAGGGGGTGAGCCCCGAGGACCACACCTGCATGTCGGACATCTCCATCAGGGCATCCTGCTCAGTGGCAGCCATGGGGATAGCATCCATGATGGCCACCTCATTCCAGTACTGGTCGGCACGCAGCGGGGATGGCAGTGTGTAATGCAGGGAGGCAGGGGACAGCAGCTCGTCCTGCAGTGAAGCGTAACCTATATGGGCAGACAGAGGCATCATGTCCAGCAGCCATCTTACACACGCACAAGCACAGTGGGGCAAAAGGGAAACAGCCTCTGGGAGGATGACTGCCCCAAGGACATCAGTGGTCATGCCACAGCCCCCTGTGGCCAGGCTGAGCAGGGCTGTGCTCACAGCAGCGGCTGCTTTCACATGGTCCCTGCAAATGCTGCCATGCCTCCCTTCAAGTCCTGGGGCTGGTTTGGGCAGGTCCTGGGGCTGCCTCCTCCCCATGAGGAGGACTGGCCTGGTGTTCACACGATGCTCCATCCACACTGCAGGACACAGTGCCCTCTTTGCTACCCTGCTCCATCAGACCCCTGGCCCCTGCCCACAGCCCCCATCCAGCATCAGCTGGCTGGCAGTTAGCCTGGAGTTCAAGTAGCCAAGTCTGGCAGGCATCAACTCTCAAAGCCAAACGCTCCACAGCACAGAGGAGCAGGTTGGAAGTACCATGAGCAGAGAACGATGGTCCCGGAACATGCCATGCAACCCCAAGGCCCTGCAGGAGGCAGCCAGGGCCTTACAACCCTGTTGGTGTCTCCAGGGCTACAAGCCATTGTTATGGCTCATCACCCAGGGCCATGTGCACAGCTCAGGCACATCCATGTGAACTACAACCAAGCCAGACACTCCCACCCATGCAGGTAGCTTTGCTCAGCCTTTTTCAGCTCTTAGCCATTTTTTCACCCCTAGAGATCAGCAGTGAACCTGTTCTGCTCCTCTGGCAGCCAGGGAATGCCAGCCGCAGCCAAGGCACAGGGTACAGCTGGGATCCTTGGCACAGAAAGGGCACCTCACCCATGGACACCCAAGTGCCTGGCCAGGGCCATGCAGTGCAGTGCCAGCGAGGGAAGGAGCGTGGGACTGTGCAGGAGGAGAAGGCCTGGGATGGCTGCCTGCAAGCATGACAGCTGTAAGAGGGGCAGTCCCTGATGACATGCAGTCGCTGGAGCAGGATGCAGCTCCCGGAGGGCTTAGCTGAGGTGGAGACAGTGGAGACAGGCAGTGGAAGACGATGAGAGAAGGAGAGGCCAGGATGAGCTCAGAGGAGAAAGGTGAAAAGAAGTGACCCACAGGAGTGCCCGCACCTGGCAGCACTAGGTGGCATGTTTGAGAAAACAGAACAAGGGGAGAGACAGAGAGGGAGAGAGCGATGAGCCAGCGCTGCAGGGGCAGAGCCACAGTGCAGGGCTGTAGTAGCATAAAGCCCTGCCCCTGTCTGGTGTGCTGGCTCCCCAGCAGCATGTGCCACAGCTGACTCTGGCTGTGTCCCCACATCCAGGCACACTCTGCCTGGGACCCAGCCCAGGCACACCACCACAGCTGGACAGCCAGGACTCAGCGAGCTCCCTGGCCACTGCTCAGCTTGCACAGCCAGAGGCACCTCTAACTGGCACACTGGGATAAGGAACACATGTCAATCCCACCTGGAGAGTTTCTGAGAAAGCAGTATGGCAGAGCCAAGCTTTCTGCAGCATAAGCCCCAGTGAAGAGGCGACATCTGTCAGCAATGCCTTCTGCCCACTCAGTTCTCAGTGAGTGCAACCTGGTCAGGCAAGACACCAGCCCCAGTCTCTGCACAGACTGTGCCCCCAGGGCCCTCCTGCATTCTCTGCCAGAAATGAGGGCTCACCATTCATCTGGGATGGTGAGAGGGAGTAGTCTCTGTCCATGTAGCGCCAGCTTCCCTTCAGGCTGCGGCTCTGCCGACCTGAGCCCTCCAGCATGTTGACAATCTCGCTGCGGTCGATGTTCCTCAGTGCCGTGTACAGGTTCTCAACTGCAGGGGGAAGATGGTGTCAGCAAACTAGTCACTTGGGGAGACACAGCCACGCCCCAGACACCCTCCAGGTGGGCAGGAAAGGCAGATATGCATGAACCACCACTGTAAGGCCAGCCAGTGATCCTTGAAGATGCACACACTGCTCCGCGCAGCTAGCCCTGCCACCTCTGTGCCTGTAAAAGGGCACCATAGCCACTCACTCTTGACATTCTTCCCCTCGCGGCTGGCCCAGAGGTTGAGTAAGGCTATGCTCTGCTCCAGAAGGGAGTTGGGGTTCTCCACACGTATCCTGTTGATGTCATCCACCCCAAACTGCAGCTCACGTGCCAGCTCTGGGGAAAACACCACATCAGTATCACACCCTCTGGTGCCCACCACAAGGCTAGGGATGTTGTGAAGGGCTCAGCCAGGACCAGTGCAGAGACCTTCTGTTATGTACAACTGAAGACAGCAGAACATGCAGGAGCAGGAGCAGGAGCTGGGATGGGGCAGAGGTTGAAGGCCCCCTGCTCAGGCTGGCTGTGACCAGCACAGTAGGGTCTCATGCTAAGAAGTGTGGGCTCTGCTGCTGGGTGTGTGGCTGCAACGAACAGCAGCAATATGTACAACTCGTAACAAAGCCCTAGCCTGGTACCCGTGCATGTGAATATGTGTACAGCCACGGCAAGGTTCACTTCAGTGCCCTGGAATGCTCCCAGCAGGGGTGCAGTGCAAAGCAGTCACCACACCTGGCAGCACACTTCCAGCCTCCCTAAGTGTCAGCTTTCCAAGGAGTGTTGTGCGTCCTCAGAACTGGCAAGCGTGGACTTACCGGCCCAGCTGAGGCCCAGCTGTTCTGCTATGTCAACCATCTTCTGGTCTGCCTTGTCCGTGCTGGTCAGAGAGCCTGGAGGAGAAGAGGGAGTCACAGCTTCAGCTGCGCAGGGCCCTGCCCCATAGTGGTGAGGGGAATGGGGTGCTGGCCGTGGGGGTCACACAGACCCATAGGCACAGCACTGCCCTGCAGGCAGGACCAAGGAAACCTTCAGGGAAAGGGAAGTTGCTGTGAGTGCGACTACGACAGGATCATCCCAGCCTTTCCACTGGCTTGGGCACCCCAAGTGCAGGTAGTGAGTGGGCTGGAATGGTCCCAGCAGGCTGCATACCAAAACTGGTCTCACTTAGAATGCTGTATCGCTCCCGCAGAGACAATGGCGTCAGTGTCCTCCTTCGCTCATCACTGCCGCTTCCCTGTGAAAGTGGTGACAAACCAAGGGATCAACAGCTTGAAAAGAGGGCAGAAGCTCTGCCCTGACACAACTGCTTCTCCTTCACCTCCAGAGAGGCATGACATGGCCACATGGAGCAGGTGAAGAAGAAAGCTGACAGCAAGGGCTGTCCCCTGCACTTGGGGAAGGGATGGGCCCTCACTGCCCCCTACCAGAGTGCCAAAGACCCTACACTGACCTTGGTGCACGGTGGTATGCTGATGTTCAGGTGGCAGAGCACATGCTGGAGGTCTTCGTATTTCATGGCCTTGCGCAAGAAAGACAGGGAGCCACTGGCTTCCCGGCTGCTATCCCGGACCTGAGTGCCAGAGCCCAGTTAGGTGGCTTGGCACAAGCCAAGGGCCCTAACTGCTTGCCCAGTCCTGTACCCTGACATTACCTTGATGGGGATGACAAGACGATTCTCCCGGAAGGACTGGAAGAGGAAGGTACGGGGCTGAGCGGCCTTCTTGACAGGCACCAGGTTCCCTGAGAGTTCAACGTGCAAAGGCATCCCCTCTACCACCTGGCCGGGAGCAGAAAACATGCTCAGACCCCGTGCAGAGCTGCTTCTCCTGCTCCTGGACAGGGCAGGTAACCCTGACTCTCCTAGCCAGGCCAGAGCCAGGCCCTTCCTCTGGCATCAGTCTCCGCTCACTTTGTTAGCCCTCTCCCTGCTGCCCTCCGCACACGCTGCTGGGGACAAACCTCAATGTCCCTGCTGCGGGCCACCTCAGTGAAGTTCTCATGCTGCTCTAAAGTCTTGTCAACCTTGTCATCAGTCATGCAGTAGCAGCGCAGCCGGCCTTCTCGTGCATCATTCATCTTGGCAAACACCACGAATTTGGCCATGTAGGGCACGGCTGTCAGCTCCTTGTACAGCATGGTGGCAAAGTGCACAGCCTCAGCTGTGCGTGGGCAGTCGGCCAGCCAGAACCTGCAGGAGATCTGGGTCGGGGTGCTGCTCGGCAGTGGCACCAGGGAGCTGCCCCCACCCCCCTCAACAGCCAACTGGACTGCAGAGGAAGCCCCAGGAGTTCTGGACAGAGGTGTAGCCCCATCTGTGATGGGGACCCACCCAAGTACAAATAATGACCCCCTTCCTTCAGCACACCCAGCTGTCATGAGTGTTTCCTGGAGTGTGCTCAGGCAGCATGGGGGTCTCATGGCTAGAAGAAATCACCCTGCATGTAGGAATAGGGCAGCACAGCACCAGGGGTAAGGGGCTTCTCCTGGCAAAGGCTGTAGCAAGGCCCAAGGAGCACCAGATGTCCTCAGATGGGCACACGTTTGCCCAGGACTCACCTGGCAGACACATTGGTGGTAAAGTTAGCACACTCATTTTCATAGACCAGCTTTGTGGTGCCTGTTATGTCTTCCCACTGGGCTTGGGCTGTCCCTCCTGCAGCAGAAAGCAAGGGTGAGCATACTGTCTTTCCATAAGCCCAGGGTCTGCATCCCCTACGCATTTGCTTTCTCCACAGCTGTGCCCTTTCCCGAGCTCCCTGGAGCTGCATCCCCCTGAGGCAGCCCAGCCCATCCCCATGGAAAGCATGCATGCAGCCTCACCAATCACACTGCAGAGCAGACGTAGGCTGGTGGTGTCACCCTCCCCACTGTCTCGGGGATTGTCCTTCCAGGATGGTGGCAGTGGGATACGGAGGCCAATGGGGCGGTGGAACTTCCTCCGTCGCGGCTCCACTGTGACAATGGGGCTGAAGGTCGCTTGGTTCCCCAGCAGCTTAGTCACCAACTCATCAGGCACAGGCTGTGCCTGTGGATAGCACAAGGACAGGCATCAGGGATGGTTTCCCCAGGCTGGGGCACAGCCTGGGCTTGCTGCCCACCCCTGATTGCAGAAGCATGTCTGGGCCCCAGGCCAGGCTCTCTGGGGCTCACCTGCAGGGCCAGCCTCACTCTCTTGGTGACAGCAGTGTCTGGGAAGGTGGCCTGTACCATGGGCACCAGTGTGCTTTTCAAACACCCTCCCTCAGGGCCAATCATATCGCAGTCCTGGCAAATCCGGGACATGACCACAAAGTAGAGAGGGAAGTCAGTGGTGATGATGCGGCAGACCCTCTTCTTATCCAGCTCCTCCTGGCTCTCCAGCTCTGCAAGGGCAGCACAGCCATCAGTGCTCATACACCAAGCCTATGGCTGTCACTCAACACCCCTCCATGCTGCACTGACCACACCACTCAGCCCCATTCCACCACCCAGGCCACCGCAGCCCTGCCTGGAGGGAGCTGTGAGGTGTGGAGCCCCTGCCTTCCTGGCACGCTCACCCTCGTCCATGCCATTGAGCAGCTGGTCCATGTAGCTCTCCTCATAGCGGTTGCGGTGCTCCTTCCAGACAGAGCCGTTCTCGCTGCGCAGCACTACCAGCTCACGGTCTCCACGTCCATACGAGGCGAAGTGTGGAATCTCCACAATGACAGGGCTGCAGATAGCAGGGGAAGGCCACTGGCACCCACAAGCTGCCACAAGGACACGCAGGCAGCTCGGTGGCCCTGGGCAGAGTGCCTGCCCACGTTGTGCAGCTGCTGGCAGAAGAAGGACAGTTGACCTCCCTCTCTCTGGGAAAGAGGGCTCTGCACCTGGAGGGACAGGGCTGCTCAGGGCTTTTCTGCCACTGTTCTGTTACTCTTGAATGACCCACCCCAGAAACATGCTGCGCCCAGCAAGAGGTAGGATCTCTCCTCTGCCAACCTCAAGAAGCAGAGATAGGCAGAGGTCTTGCCCTGGATGGTAAAGCCCTCCAGATGAGTCCAGATCTGTTCCCAGTCCTGAGGGATGACCCTGGTGTGGGCAGCCCAATCTGCTCTTTTCACAGCTGTGCTCACCTGAGGAACTGGGCACCAGCAGGCCCGAGAGCAATGATCCGACTGCCCAGACCCTCCTCCTCAGCCAGTGGTGGGGGTGCAGGTAGCTTCTGAGGCTTCACCAGGCGGCAGGT
This sequence comes from Cnemophilus loriae, assembly GCA_013397755.1. Classification (NCBI taxonomy): domain Eukaryota; kingdom Metazoa; phylum Chordata; class Aves; order Passeriformes; family Corvidae; genus Cnemophilus; species Cnemophilus loriae. The sequence goes on along the minus strand of VZTF01002800.1, from coordinate 88,254 downwards.
AATGCGGGTCGGTGCAGCACAGGCACGGGGCGGGATGACCACGCGCAGACCGTGGTGCCGGCTGCCCCGCATGGAGCCACCACGGGCATCCACCATGAAGCTCACCAGGAACCTGGAGTGGACAGAGGTATAGGCAGGTGGGCACCTTGCAGCCAGCTCGTGAACAGAGCATGCATGTGCTGCAGGGGCTGGGCACTCACCCTGTGTGCACGGGGCTGGCCACTGGGCTGATGTTGTCTGAGGTCTCAGTGGCAGGGCTGCTGGGGATCAGGGAGTCCTCATCGAACTCCTTGGAGGGCTGTGCAAGGCAGGGAAGAGACCCTATGGGCAAAGGGTCCTATCTGGGGGTGTTGAGCCTGCCTACTCCTACACAATCCTCGCTGGACAGTCCTGTACCACCGACTCAATGCCCATTACTCATCATACACTTGAGCTCTGTGGTGATGGGGGAGCTGCCCCAGCAGGGAATGCCTGGGAGAGGCCATGGCAGGCTGTATCTCATGCTCACCTCCTGTGGGGACACCGAGGGTGCATGCACCAGGCTGACTTGCTCAACTTCTGTCTCCACAGGTCCTACCTGCTCAGTCTCCTCAGCTCTGGTCACCACAGTTTCAGGTGGGATGCAGGGGACCTGCAGGACAGCTGGAGACTCCACCCTGGCAGGAGAGGGTAGTGACAGCCACAGAAGTGGTAGGGTCCCTCAGCCCCTGCCCATCCCCACAGAGTCCTGGGGCCGCTGGACAAAGGCAATCTAAGCAGCAGTCCCATGCCCTGGTGCAGGAACAGCACTGACCAGCTTTGCCTGCCATGCCAGCCGGCGAGGGCTCAGTGATCTGTTCCTTGCCCGGAGTCTTATGTGCCCCACAGGAAGCCCAGCCCAGCACAAGGCTGGTCCTATGCCCTGTTCCTGCTCCCTCCCCACCATACAGTGTCTCTTACGTTTGCTCCAGTGTCGTTGTGGTCATGAACTCCAGTATCTCCCTTTTGCCTTCCTGGTCTCTGAGCTCAGGTGTCTTGGGCTTTGGTGCAATCAGCTCTTCCTCTGAAACCAAGAGCTGGCTCAGCAAGCAGAGGCAGATGGACAAGGGAACACAGATATCCATCCCTTGCCCCCACCCCTCCTCAGGGCTGGAGCCAGGGCCTATCCCTGCTCCCATGGCTTGACACACACACTTGCCCCCTGGGTCTCAGCCAGACACAGGGGGGGCTTTGCTGTCTGCCAGAATGGGTCTGCTGGCAGGGCAAGGCCCATGCAGCAGGCCAGCAGGACAGGAGCTGTGGGAGCCATCGGGAAATTCGGCTGCTCACTAACCTCTTTCTCACAGCACCAAACGCAGTGCAGAGACTGCAGGGGGCACCTTACACTTTGATGTCTGGGACAGGGACATAGGCACGACTGGGCGTGCAGGAGCCTGCCCTAATACTACACCCCACTGGAGGCCCAGAGCTCTGCTAATGCTGACCACTGGTCCCATTAATACCTGCTAACTAGCTCATCAGAGTCTGGCTCTGGCCAGTGCCCTGTGGGAGGGTGTCCAGCAGCTCCCCAAGCAGAGGGAGTGCCCCAGAGATGGGGAAGGGACCACAGCAGCACAGAGATCCTTGAGCTCTGAGGTTAATCCCTGCTCTGATGGCATGGGGCAGTTGCAGAGGGGCACCAGTGTTTGTCACAATATCAGGTTCCTCCACCTGCCATGGACAGGGCCTGGGTCTGACAAGGGAGTCAGGGTCCTCCTGAGTGGGAGGATGCCCATTCATGCAGTCACACCACAGTAAGCAGCACGGACGTGGATTGGCAGGGCAGGATGGCAGGGCTGGTGCTGGAGAGCACCAGTCCAGCAGCAAGGCTCAGCAGATGGATATGGCGTGCGGATGGTTAGTGGCCATGGGGTGAAATGGGCCATTGAGCTGGGGCAGGGGGACACATTTCATACCCATTACTGTGACATGCGCAGTGCCTGCAAAGTAAGAAGAGGCAAAAGTGAGGTCTTGGTGGGAGGGTGCAGGAGCAAACCAGCTGCAGCTGGGCTGGGAGCTGGTACCCTCCAGCAGAGCAAGGCACAGCGGGGGCTCTGCATGCCCAAGGGCTCTCTGCACAGTCCCTGGGGCACGGGATCACGGAGATGTCCAGATATATCCCTCCTGCATAGTGCAGGGAAGCACCCAGGCCAGGAGGTGCCACCTCAGGGAGTCTGGTGGGCTTCCCTCGTCCTCTCTGCAAGACCGCAGCAGTGCCCGCACAGCTCCCCCGCCCTGGGGGTGTCCCTGTTCCAGCAGGAACACCAGTGCCATCCCCGTGACTGCTGCCTGCCACACTGACCCAGCTGGCAGATCTCTGGGATGGTGTGACCGAACTCCCACCCCTCACCTTCATCCTCTGATACGTCCAGAATCTCGTCTACAGTCTCTGGGAAGCTCATGCGGTGCTTGTCACCAACTGACTGTGGGAGCAGAGCGGAGTCAGAGGAAGCCAGCATTTTGCTGCACAGCTATCTGCAGCCCCCTCCTTACACCTGGGCTAGGCACCCAGCTGCAGACCTTTCCCAGGCTGCTCCCAGTCCCAGCCCTCCTCCACAGCATCCTGGTCCTTGTACCCAGGGGCTCACCGGTATGTCGGTTTCCTCTGTGACAATCTTGAGCACATCTGTGACAGAAATGTAGCCAAGCCGCTTTGCAATGGCCAGGGGAGTGGTGCCGTTCTGTGCAGGGAGGAAAGACTGGGTCAGCAGCAGCCACAGGGCAGCCCAGGCAGCTGCCTGAGCTTGCCACAGGGTGGGGAGGTACGGGCAAGCATTGTACTCACTGTGCTGATCTCGTTGGGAGACGCACCGTGCTTCAGCAGCAGTGTCACCACGTCCGTGTGGCCCTGCTGTGCCGCTTGGTGCAGGGGGGTGTAGCCCAGCTGCAGGGGAGGACAGAGGATGCTGCAATCGGTTCTGGAAGTCTCCTGCCCCAGAAATGCCCCCAGACCTCACACACATGCTTCATGCCTGGAGCATGAGGACAGCTCCCCTTCCCCATCAACCTGCATGCTGTTGCCCGTGGCAGAAGGGTTCTTGGAGCACAGAACACCTCTGTACCTTAGTCTTGGCATTGACATCCGCTTGGTGCTGCAGCAAAAACTTCACCAGCTTGATGTTCCCATAATGGCTGGCCACATGCAGTGGGGTATAGCCCATCTGAAAGACAAGATCAGGTCTCAGTCTGCCCTCACCACTGCTTGCTGCCTTTCTGGCTTGGATATGCCCATCCCACAGGCAAGCCCCTATGCATAAACGCAGAGGCACACACGTGGGGGCTTCCCGAAAGCCCAAGACCAAAGCAGAGGGCTTCAAACCATGCTGTACCTGCGGGTACAGATGCGCGCTATAGGAGCAGGCAAGAATCACCCCTCCAGAGAGGTGGGGGGAAGAGGAGGAAGAGTCCCCAAGACACAGGCAAAATGGTAAGGATGCCTGCTAGAAGGGAGTCTCTTGTACAAAGAAAAAGAAAAGAAATGCTCCTCCCTGAGCAGGCCTAGAGGTAGTTCCCCCATGTGTTTCACCAAAGCCATGGTCGGTGCACTACTTTACCCTGGTCATTGCATCCACTGTGACTCCATGTTTCACTAGAACATCAGCAACTAGCACATGCCCCTCTTGGGCCACAAGATGGAGAGGAGTCAGGCCACTCTGCAAAGAGAGGAGGTCTCAGCACAGTGGCACTGCCATCACTGCAGGTCCAGCAGCAGAGACTCTGTCAGGTCTCCAGCCTGGCAAAGTGACGACACAGTGTACTGCTGCCCAAACACAGGGAGGCACAGAGGCCTGGACCACCATCCAGACTGCTGTTCTCTGCTGGCTTCTTTGCCTCCGGCCTGGCAGGATGCGCTGAGACAACTTACCTTGTTGCCTAGGTTGCCATTGGCTTGTTTGGAGAAAAGCAGTGCCACCATGTCTGCATGCCCCTCTTGGGAAGCCAGGTGCAGGGGAGTGACTCCCTGCATAGACTCAGCATTTGCAGAAGCCCCATACTGCAGCAGGCTGCTGGCCACCTCCATCTGGTTCTGCTTGGCAGCGATGTGCAGGGGGGTGTACCCATTCTGCAGGGAGAGAGGCTCATTGCAGTGCTCAGCCCTGCCAGGCAGACCAGAAGGGACAGGAGGTGCCACCCTGCCTCTGCAGGCCAGGTCTGCCCTTCCTAGTTGCCTCCAGAGCTCAGGGATGCCCCCCACACCATCTCTCTGACAGCAACCAGCCCTGACACTGAGGCCAAATCCCACTGTTCCAGCCAAGTCAGCACGGGGGTTTCAAAGACCACCTGCTTCAGGTTCGACTGGCATGGGCTGTCCTGGAGTTTTCTACACGTGAATTTCTGCAGCAGTATGCAGCCTCTGGGAGCTGCAAAAAGCTGGGGCAGACACACCTCCTGTGTGCCTGGCTGAGGTGTGGAGCTAAACTCCCAATACACAGCATTAGTATTCAGGCAGAGACTGCAGGGCCTTGAGTCCTGCCTCTGCTGCCACGCTACAGGAGCAGAGCAGCTGGCAGACACCCGCTGCCCAGGCTGACGTGCAGGCTGTCGGTGACGCAGACCAACGGGGTGCTGGCGCTGGTACCGGCTGCTCCCGGTGCCTGCCCAGCATGTCTGCCGGCAGCCTGCACAGGGGAGAGGAAAGTGCCAGATGGGGAGGGCTGGCACCACCAGCCACTTGGCTGTTTTGAGGATGCAGCTTTTGCAAACAACATGGAAAGCAAGGCGCCTGCTGGTGTGCTCTGTGGGGAGATGCTCCCCATGCTCAGGCAGAGCCGGGTGACTCTCACAAGCTTGTGGGTTTTCTGACTCACTGCTTCATAGCTGCATGCAAACATTTGTGTGTAGTTTCCCAAACTGCCAGACCGCAGCGCTGCTCTGCAGGACTTGCCATGGAAACACGTTCCCCACGCAGCAACCACCATGCTGCTAGCAGGGACCATCCCTGACACAGCCTATCTGCTGGAACAGGACCACTGCCTGGCACCCTGCCTGCTCCACGTGGTGTGAGGATAGGCAGGCATGAGCAGCAGACATGGAGAGAGGCTGGTGGTGATCAGTCCCTTGTACATTCTCTGAGTGCCAGGGCTGAAGGGCAGCGCTGGCCCCAGACTGGCAGGCACTGGACGCACACCACCTCCCCACATCCCCAGGGAAACCCAGCCCAGACTTACCCAGGCCGAGTTGTGTGGGGAGCTCCCCTTGGGAAGCAGCAGCTTGACAATCTCCAGGTTGTTGTGGTGCACAGCCACATGCAGTGGAGTCAGGCCATTCTGCAGAGGGGGAGAGAGAGTACAGACAGGTGAGACAGAGCCTCTCCCCATACTAGACCACTCCTCCCACAGAAGCAACACTCACCTTCCCTGCTGCATTGGGGTGAGCGTCATGTGCCAACAGCAACTCTGCCACATCCACCTTCCCATACTTGGCTGCAACGTGGAGAGGGGTAAATCCTTTCTGAGGAGAAAGGCAGCCCATCACAGGGTGGCAGAGATGGAGAGTGTGCTGGCACCTGCTGCAACACAGGAGGAGGCTGCCCCTCCTGTGACAGGGACACTGTGCCACCAGCCTGCCCAGCCTTGCCCCAGCTGGGTGACACCTTCCGCAGCAGTGGACTCAGCAGCCTACCTTGGTCATGCAGGTTTGTGAGGCTCCGTTCTCCAGCAGGGCCAGGGCTGTGTCCATGTGCCCCTCTCTGGCAGTGATGTGCAGGGGCGTGTGCCCTGCTGTGGTGGCCAGGTTGGGGTTGGCGTTGTTCTCCAAAAGGAGTTTGACCATGCCGGTGTGGCCGATGCGTGCAGCACAGTGCAGAGGAGTCTGGTCATCCTGTGAGGGTGGCAGAGAAGCTGTTTGGGCAGACCTGGACCAGTCCCTTCTTGCCATGCCAAAGGGGTCCCAGCCCTGCTCCCACTGTTGCACAGCCCCTGGTAGGCTGCGCTCTGGGCAAGTGAGAGCAAAGAAACCAGCACCAACTGTTCCCAGAGCTGATTATCACACAGGTCCTCTGTACCTACCTTGGCCTTAGCATTGGCTTTGGCTTTGTTCTGTAGCAGGTACTTTGCCACATCTGTGTGCCCAGCTCTGGCTGCCATGTGTAGGGGCGTCTCTACTTTCTGCACCAAAGACAGGATAAACTGGTAAGGCCAAAGGAGGGAAAATGCCTTCCTGCAGTCATTCCTCTGCTCTGAACAGAGGAGAGCAGTTCCTGCAACCCCTACTGGTTCCTTGTGACAGCACAAAGCAGAGGGCACCAGGGACTGCTCAGGTGAACAGAGGATGCAGGACCTGGACATCCCGCTGAACCCCAATAAGCTGAGCTCCCAAAGCCCCAGCCAGGGTGGAACTCACCACGTTGGACACATTAGGAGAGGCTCCACGCTGCAGCAGAGTCTTGACGATGGGCAGGTGCCCCATGAAGGCAGCCACATGCAGGGGGGTCAGACCGGACTGTGAACAGAAAGGGGCCAGAAACCAAGATGAGACTTATGGCCTTGCCAGTATCTCTTACTGTCCCCTCCTCCTTCTCCCCAAGGCAGGTCTCAGCAGAGGCACAATCTGAGTCCCCATTCTGCTCCAGGAGCCTGGCAGGTGAGTGTGGAGGAAACACAGGGAGCTGCCGTCTCCCCTGCATCTCCCTGCCCTTCGGGAAGACACTGCCAGGCTAAATAGGTTCTGAGCTGCAAAGAGCACCAAGAAAGGTCCCTGGGGTATGGCAGAGGCAACGGGGACATCACATCCTGGCCATGTTGCCTACACTGTACATGTAGAAGCAAGAGAGCTGAGGAGGGGCTCAGCCCACCTACCTCTGTGACAGCATCAATGGAGGCACCTGTCTTCAGCAGCAGCTCCATCACGCGGATGTGGTTTTTCTTGCAGGCAATATGGAGGGGCGTGAAGCCATTCTGCAGACAGATAGATGGACGGTAATTTGCAGGAACACTCCCTCTCCTCTGGTCCAGCCCACCCACCCTTCTTCACTCACCAGGGCTCGAGAGTTTGGTTTGGCCCCCTTCTCCACTAGCAGCTTGGCCACCCGGTGGTGACCACAGTGTGCAGCCACGTGCAGTGGCGTTAGATGGTCCAGGGTGATGTCGTCGATCTCGGCGCTGTACTGCAGGAGCAGGCGTACGCAGTCCAGGTGGTCACCCTGTGCTGCCATGTGGATCGGCGACAAGCCATTCTGCAACCAGGGAGCAGGGCCTCAAGGCTGGGCCAGGAGGGGGTCCAGGCGCCCCACCCAGCCCCTGCCTTGCACCTTCACACACTACTCTAGGGCAGAAGAGACAGCTTGTTCCCCAGGGTGCTACCAGAGAGGACCCCCCAAATCCCTCACTGAGACTTACAAAGGAGCAATGTCGAGTGGAGGGAAGGGCCTGAACAGCTGCTGCCATGGGGCAGACTGTCCCCAGGCCATCCCCTTCTCAGGACTGGTCCCTTTGAAGGACGAAGCCCTGAGGCAAAGGACTCCAGCTAGGGCCAAATAGGGCAGGAAGCTTCTTACCCCGCGTCAAGCCAAGAAAAGCCCCAAGCCAGCCATGGGTGCCATCCAGCAACTGTGCACAGCTTGTTACCCCATTGTGCTGCCCTGGGACCTGGCATCAATCACAGCCCCACCAAGTCACCTGGGTACCTTGGTTTTGGCTTGAATGGGAGCCCCATGGTCCAGGAGGATCTCTGCAATTCTCACATGTCCATTGCGTGCTGCACAGTGGAGAGGGGTCAGCTCATCCTGGGGGGAGAGAGAAGGGTTCAAGGGCTCAGTATGGCATGGAAGGGCAGGGTTCCTTCAGGCAGAGGACTAACAGGGACTTTGGACTGGTCTGCAAAATAAGGCAAAACTGAGCCTGGCCTCAGCTCCCAGAGCACACCTTTGTAGCCATGCAGCCTGCTCGCACCTCTACATGTGCCAGCAAAACGCCTGGTCCATCCCCTTAGTGCACCAGAGACCTTTCCTCACACTCCCAGCAAGATGTTTGCAGGGTAGGCACTGGGCATAAGGAGCTCAGGGAGGGAGATGGCCTGTGTAAAGGTGGGCTGTGTTCAGAAGTGTTCTCACCTTGGTCCTTGTCTCTATCTGGGCCCCGCGGTCCAGCAGCAGCCGTACCATGATGATGTTGCCCCGGCGGGAAGCTATGTGCAGGGGAGTGATCCCATTCTGTCAGGAGGAACGACAGTCTGTCAGAAGGAGCAGCCCCTTCTCTTTCAAGAAGGCAAGGGACAAACAAAGGAGAGAGGGCAGGGAGAGCTACATCTCTGCCCAGGGACAATGCAACAGCTTGTTTAACAGGTCTGTGAGAGAGGGCTGTGCAGCTAAAGGCTGCAGACAGAAGCTACACAGAGCTTTCAGGAAAGCACCAGCTCATGGATTGGGCTGCACCCGTGGGTCTGGAAGAGGCATCCTAACTGCAGGTTCTTTGAGCTCTGCCCTGCAGCAACAGCACCAGCTTTCCCTCAGCCTGGACACAAGGACTCCAGGAGCTTTCAGGGATGCACGGCTGCTTCTGACAGAAGGGAGACATAGCAGAAAAGGTCCATGCTCCCCATGCATCTGTGCTACTTTCTGCATGGTCCCACCTCACCAGCATACCCTGGCAGCTGCTGCTGCACCCTGCACGGATAGGAGGCACAGCATCCTCCTCTGGTGCTGGAGCAGCACAAGCCCCAGTAGCTTCCCACTCTGCACTCACCTGGGGTGTGAAGTTGACACTGGCTCCACGGTTCAGCAGTAATTGGGCCACACTGAGATTCTCGTAGTGCGCTGCAATGTGCAAAGGGGTGAATCCAGTCTAGGGAAAGAAGGAGGGATCAGCCCAGCCAGACATATGCTCCCTGATGAAACTATGGATAAATACAGCATACCGAGCTGCTGTTCTCCCTGGGGATGTAGGGAAGCTCCCAGAGACAGCACAGGAAAACCACACACCTTGGAGAGGACATCAGCATTGGGGTCATTCTGCAGCAGCACGGCAGCTGTGCGAGTGTCATCATTGCGGGCTGCAATGTGCAGGGCAGGCAGACGGACCTTACCCTTTGTCCCATAGTTGATAAGGTGAGCAACCACATTCTCATGTCCTTGCTGGAGAGCCACAGCTAGTGGAGTGAAGCCATCCTGCCAAGGAGAGGGAGAGAATCAAGGAGCCATGGCAGGACCCAGCACATCCCTCAGTAGCCCCCACAAGCAGGGCCATAGGCTCCTCCCCAAAGATCTCACCTCTGTGGCTACATTCTGGTTGGCACCATTTTCCAGCAAGAACTTCACAACTTCCAGGTGGTTCTCCTGCGCTGCCATGTAGAGAGGTGTGAAGCCTTTCTGCAAACACAGGGCCACCCACATCAACACAACTCTTCCTTGTGTTTCTTGAGTTCTTTGAAGACCTACACCCCCATCAACACCCACACTCCTAGGTCAGTGAACGGGGGCAGAAGCATCCATTGTGGGTGTGAAAAAGAAAAAAAAACTGGCAACAGTGGAACAATCACAGAGAGATGGAGCCCAGGGCTCCACATATCCAGAAAAAAACAGGCAATGCTTCGTAAGAGAACCCAGGAGACACTGCCTTCTGCTCACTGCCAGTATTGTCTCTAGCTTCAGGGACAATTTTTCCATCAGGCAAAATCTGAAGAGCTTTCAGCCCTACCAGGCCCAAGGAAGAGAGAGCGAAGGAAGCACAGTGTGTGTAACTACAGGGGTTGCTGGAGATCTCAAAGCTTTGCCAGGGAGGCATCAGCCATGAGTCCTCCCATGATAAGTTCAGCATGCTTGTGTGTGTTGACAGGGACTCCTTCAACAGAGACCACGCTGGTCTCCCCATGTGCCTCAAGACTCCCTCCACACCATTTGAATACTTGTCTCTTTTCAAGAGTCTGGCAGAGCAGTCCTTGCTCCTGAACAGGACTAGAGGGAAACAGTAAAGGCTTGCTAAAGTGTCCGTGTTGGGCACAGTTCCCCGCATGAGGACACCATCATCACACATGATGGTTGCCTTCCCATTTCAGACCAGGTCACCCTACCTGGGACTGTGCATTGACGTTGGCCCCATAGTTCACCAGCTCCCGGACCACGTCCTGTTGTCCAGCCAAGGCAGCAATGTGCAGGGCTGTGTTTCCCTTCTGAAAGACACCACAGAACAGTGCTCAGGGGGTGAAGCAACCCAGGATGCCAGGGAAAGATGGGCCTGACATGTACTAACAGGCAAGCAACCAGAGCAGCTGGCCAGGAAAACCTTCAGAAGGCCACGCAGCTCTCACTCCATGTTCCATCCCTGCTGTAGACCAACCAGCCACCCTTCCCATTTGCTGGTCAGGGAAGAGAGTGATTTCATCTCTCCCATGAAGTTACTGGCAGCAGAAGCTGTATGCACTGTCAGGCACTGTGCATCTCCAGCACTGAGAGATGAGGAGGGGAGGGAGGATGGGGGAGCTGAGCTGGCAGTCTTCAGAAAAAACTGCAGTGTGCACCCTGGTAGCCAAGGCATTCCAGCAGATCTAAGGGATGATGAGCAGGCTGGAAAATGCACACACAGGCTCTTCCAACTTGTGCCTTTGGGTGGTGTGGCAGAATGCCAGATTCTGCTCTGTGTCCAGAACCCTGCGAGAGCACCAGGAAGGTGGCAGCTGAGGCCTCCTCCTGTTCTCGCAGCCTTTCAGCCGGTGCTGGAGGCTGCTCATTTGTCAGCCCTCCTTGCTTGTGTCGTTGTCTTGCTTGTCATCAAGTGAGAACCACACCTGCTGTGGTGATGCATGAGAGAACAAGATGTTATTTATGGAGCACCAGGGCTCTCCAAGCTTGTGACAATGGTATTGAGGCCATCTCAGAGCTGGAACATGCAGGGGCTGCCCTGGGGCAGCACGGGCTGACCTGAGCCAGCAGCCTGGGCCGGGAGGAGATGTTAGTAAGACAGCATTAGCACATGTTGTGGTTTATGTTACTCCCCTCTGAAGTCCACAATGGCCCCCACAGGGGAGAAGCACCTCCCACCCACCTAGAGATGCCAAGCCTGTGCTAAAACCAGAGAGTGGTCCCAGGTCCCAGCCCAGCAGCACTGCCACTGGCACAGTCTCTCTGGGGGTTGACAGCAAACAGCATGATCACTGCTCAGCTACTGCTGGTGTGTCTGGCCGCAATGGCAGGGTGCAGAGCTGTGACCAGTGTGGCCAGACTTCCTTGTCCTTACCTTGGTCGTTGTCTCCAAAACTATCTCCTTGTGCAGCAGCTCCACCACCATTTTCACATGGCCCTCCTTGGAGGCCAGGTGCAAGGCGTTCAGCCCATTCTGGAGGAAGCAAAGGTGGGAAAGGGGAATTAGTTATCATCTGGGGATGGAGCTCTCTGGGGAGCACCCTACTCTGAGCTCCTGTGCAGACGTGACTGCGGGCACTTGGCCCATGCTGGAGGAAGTCCAGGCTGGTGGGGGCACGAGCGATTGCCTTGTCCTTGAGCTCTGCACTGACATCCAGCACACCAGCCATGGTGCCACAAACAGCTCCATGCTGCCAGGAAAACTTCACACAACTGAACGCTGAGTTGCTGACTAATGCTGGAGGTTTCTCCATCAGCAAAACATGCAGCCCACGTAGGCGATTTCCTACGGATGGGTGGTATCACAGCTCAGTGTTTATGTGCTTGAGGCACAGGCACTGCTTCAGTCCTCCCTGCTCATGGCACATCCCTCATGTCAACTCCTGTCTTTGCTCAAGTGACTTTCCATGGGGTGCCCTTCCTCACAGTCAGGTTTTTCACACCTAAAGCACAGAGCTGAGCTTTGGGCACAGCCCAGAGCCAGGATGCACCACAACTGCTGTGTAAGTGCACATACAAACCTTAAACTTTAACATTTACACAGACAGACGAGCAAGATCACAGATGCTCAGCTGCTCCCCTCAGCCCATAAGCCCTTTTACGCAAAGCATTCATAAATAACCTTTTAAATGCTATAAACCTGTGACAAATAGTTGTGCAATAAGCACAGAAGATTGTTTCCATTGGTGGCCCATCGGTATTTCTGCTCCAGGAACAATACAGGCTGTTTTGCACATTTGCTTTGGCTTGACAGCTCATCCGACCCAAAACTGCCACAGGATGTGCGTTATTTGAAAGGTGCTGTATTTCCCTCACCAAATGCTGGAAATAATTCCCAGGAATCCCAGTCACTGGCTATCAATGTGACAAATGCAGCCCTACAGAATAACACAGAGACTTTGCACTTAGCCTGTCCCAAAGCAGGGACCTGCTCTGGACTGCCCATCAGGACTGGCCTCAACAAAGATCATCTCCTGGGCACCCATGTGCCATCACAGTGCTGTCCCCAGCTGATGAGAGTCCTGGCAGCAAGGTGCACTCATCCTCAGTCCTCCAGCTCCTCGTGGATGAGATGGGACCATGCCGGAATTTGAAACAGGAAAGGTGGATGATGAAGACACTGATGCAGCAATGAAGGAGGTGAAATCGGCGGGATGAAGATCAGATGGCATGTCAAGGTCTCTGAACTTGAGTAAGAATACAGGGCCTGTGGGATAGGTCTGACCACATATATCCCTCTTTATTCTATACAGGACATGTGAGGTTGGACCTTTCCCACAGGTCTGATATTCCTCAGAAGGAAACCCCAAAGTGCCATCTAACCTCAGGGAGATGGCAGGAACCAGTGCAAAGACATCACTGAGAGAAGAGCCTCATACTGCTGTAGCCATTGTCTTTCCATCAAAATGTTAAATGCCCTCACCAGCACCAAAAATCTGGCTGGAAACAGGACTTGAAGCCTGTCGGTGGAGACAGCTGATGACAGACCATCTCTTTCGGTGAGGAAGAAGTTCAAAGCCATCATCTTTAGCTTGTGGATGGGTCACCCTGTTGTAATTCTTTACAGAGCCCTCTCCAGAACCTCATACCCCTCTGGACTAGAGCGTTACAGGACCAGTGGACGTAGAAATCCTCCCTCTACTTTTAGGCTTGCTATTGGAAATGAGTGAACATCCATGGTGCACTCCGCTTGCCCTGTGGGAACCTGTCCCCAGTAACTGCACTGGCTACCGCAGCACACCAATCAGTACGTCTGAACTTCACTTGGTTTGGGGACTTGATACTCAAACAGATGAGTGTGCCTTTGTGCCACCTGCTGAGTCAGCCTCCCCGGCAACACCACTGCTCCAGAAAGCAGCGACAGCACAGCCTGTCTGCTCCCCCTGCTCAGCCTAAGCCCCCTGAATCTGTCCCTACAGCATCTGCCCCAGTTCAGGCTCAGCCACTTGCATTTGGCAGCTACACAAATACAAAATGTTCTGATGATGGTGTGCAAACAATTCCTCAGTGCCTGCAGCTCTTTGCTCCTGTACAAATCTGTTTCTGTTCAAGATGAGGAGGGCTCCTCCTGCCCAACACCTCCCAAACCACCACAACTGGCATTTTGCAAACATTCACTGCTTGTGATAAACTGCAACTTCTAGGAATCCAAAAGCCTCAGCACTGCAGCACTGCAGGCAAGGGGAATAACCCACAAGAGCCACTCCTGTGATGTTCCAGCCACTGTGCTATTCTTCACAGCTATCTGGTCTGCCCTCTGAGAAGCAGCTGAGCTCCTTCCAATTGTCTCATTTCCTTGTCACATTAAAGGAGCCCTCTCTGCTTACCTGTTAATGTCCTTTGCTGTGCTCCAGCCAGTACATCCAGGCTCCCCAGATCTTTACAGCTATTGCTGCCCTCTTGGCCCCAAAGACAACAGCTCCAGGTCTGCCCTCTGGTCAGCCACATTTTCACATGAACTAGAGATAGTACCAGAAGCCCTGTGTGTTTCACCTACCTGGTTACAGGTGTTAATATCTACCCCATTCCTGAGGTGATCCAAGGCTTTGTCCAGATTCCCAGATCTTGCAGCTCTCAAGAAACTGGTTGCAGCATCAGCCTTGGGGACAAAAAGAAAAAGCATGAAACTCAGAGCCCTCTTGTTCTCCCCCACCACCAGCACTGGGTCAGCTCTTCGCTCAGCTGCAGCGAACATAACTATACAGACCAGGCAGAAAAGGCAGAGGCCAAGCAAGTCACAGTGGGAACTGCTGGGGCAGACTGAGGTGCCCCAAATCAGACAGGAAGAAGAAGGGCTGGGACCTGGACTTGAAGTGAAGAGCATCCAGATAATGGGGCAGAAGGTCTGCAGCTCGTCCCATCACACTATGGGGACAGTAGGGAGGGAGCTCCTGCCACCATGACAGCTTCCCTTGGCCCAGGAAACCCCTCTGTGCCTGGGCTGAGGAACTACACTGATGGAGTTGTAGTGAGCCCACCCCTACCCTCCTCCAGAAGCCACTGGGTAGCCACAGCGCTGAGCTTGGATACCAGCGCCAGGGACAACAGCCCCGGCTGAGCACCTCACAGCTGTGAAAGTCACAACTCTCTTGTTTGACAGTGCCTCCCTGAACTGCTACACCACAGCCAGCCCAGACAAGGCACAGCAATACTTTGAGCAACACTACTTAGCAGTGTGAGGCAGCAAATGGACACAATGGCATGGCTCACTAGAAGCTGGAGAACAGGGTGGAAAAGCAGTGATGTGGGTCTGTGAGTCTGGGAACTTGGACTGGTAACTAGGAGCTGGTATGTGCCTGCTAGGGCCAGCCCAAAGGGCTCCCTGCAGCCAAGAGCCACAAGACATCCATGGCATGGGTGCAGGACACACTCCTCTGTCTTCAGCTCCAAGGGAAAATCAGAACCCCTCTCGTACCACTAACATCAGGACTGACCAAGGGACCTCCTGTGCTAAGAGAGCTTCTGTTCTGCCAGCCCAAGCCATCCTGTATTGCCCACAGCCTGGTTGCAGAGGAGCATCCAGGAATAGGAAGCTCTGGGACAGGAGCTGGAAGCAACACAGCCAGAGACAAAAGCACCGGAGGCATATTAGGGAGGATGATGCACCACACAGGTTCAGGGCGCCTCTCTTCCCTTCTCTTTGCAGTCTCAGACATTCGAATTGAGACTTTGGAGCAGCACAACTCAGATGCCTTCTGGTCTCCTCCATCTGCTTTCCCCAGCTCATCCTTTCTGCCTGACCCTCCTACCACAGAGAAAGGCAGTCATGCCCTGGGCCCACCAGGACCCTGTTCCCCGCTGCAGAGGTAAGGCCCACAGACAGGGTGTCCTGGCCCTGCTGGGCCAGGCACAGAGCTCAGGCTAGGCTACCACCACAGTGGCAGGGCGCCGTGGCCCCTCTGGGGCAGCCCACAGGCCAGAAGGACAGGTGGTGGAGGGCAGCACCACCGTGCCCCATCACGGTGCGCAGCCTCCGCGTGCAGGGGGAACACGTGCTGATCGCATGACCTCCTGTGCCAGCTGGCTCTGCTTGCTTCCACCTCAGAGGAGAGCCCCGTCTATCGGGGAAGAGCCCCTAGATTCACAGCGGAGCTGTGGCTTTGGGAGGCTGTGAACACAGAGGAGACACAACACGGCGCCTCAGTGCTCTGCTCACACAGAAGGATCAACTGCAAGAGGCAGAAGGCAACGCCGGCATTGTGCTTAGAAGTGCACATTCACGCTCTGAGCTCTGCGTGCTGTCTGGGGTCTAGTGAGGAAACACTGACAGCTTCAAGCAACAGGCTGAATGCAAAGAGCTTTTCCAACTCCAGACACTGCTAGAAGCCTCTGCTTCTCAGGTCAGGATCGACAACAAGGCAGCAAACTCTTGGAAAATCAAAGCACGGCTCAGCCAGGCTCTGTCATCCATGGGACACGCATGGAGCTCTGAAGATTAAATGGTAAAACTCTACATGGCCCTGCAGCAAAGGGGCTCCCAAAGCCCCAGCACACCCAGCAGCAGAGACTACAGGCAGAAAGCAAGCAGAAAAGCAAAGCGGAGGTCTCTGTGGGCATGAAGGAGAAGTGTGTTGTATACTCACAGCCACGTCTGGACCGGACCTGCCCTTTCGTGCTGCCATAGTCCGGCACTTCGGCTGAAACCTGAGCCTGGTGTCTCCTCTCTCCCTCCTTGGTTATCTACTCCCCAGCTTTGAGAGAGCCAGTAAGTTACATTGCATTCTATCTAAAAATACAGGCTCCGTCCTCTCTCCAATGCAGACCCTGCAGGGATCGCCAACTGCTAATGGAATTTGTTCATTTTCTCTCCATTATTGTGTCAGACAGGATATTTAATACCAAGCCACCTCCGGAAAGCAAATGACTGCTGCCAAGCGCAGGGAGGGGGTCAGAGCTGCAGGTACCACCTCGGGAACAGCAGAAGAAAAGCAGCCCCACAGATATGCCAAGGAGCCTGGCAACTCACAGGTAACTCCTGCCACAGAGGAGAGGGGTTGGGGTTCCCTCCTGAGCCTCTGGATGCTGAAGCCCAGGCCTTGGAAAACATGCCAAGGCTGGACTGTGTCAAAGGTGCTGCCCTTTTGCTCCCCATGCTCAGCATGTACCTTCCAGAGATGCACAGAGAGATGCAGGGCATCAGATACCAGCAATCAGACCACACATTCCACCAGAGAAGATGGAATAGCTCGGCTCAAACGGTAAAAGCAGATCCACAGTCATATTGTCAGGCTGCAAGATGGGACTGCCTGCCTATTGCTCAGGGCAATTCGCTCCCCAGGAAATGGAAGCATGGGCTGGGTCACTGCCATCTCCCGAATTTCAGCAAAAGGGAGCACTGACAGCAAGAAATGCAGAGACCCCATGAACACAAGTAGATGTGCACATCGAGAAGATACACACACATATCCCAGTCAGCACCATCCCAATTCACCCCGCCACAGACACACGCATTGCACAGTTATCACCACCCAAGCACAAAGCGCAGCACAGCCGTGCTTCATGTGCACACAGTGACTTGCTGTGTGCCCCAGAACACACAGCAACTGCTTCCAGATGCAGGAACTACCTCTCCTGATTTTCCTTTATTTGGAGTTTGCAGAGTTTCTTTCCATTCTCCTTTGCCTTCCTAGCAATTTTCCAGGAAGGAGATACTCCGAGGGAGAAAATAAGCTGCCTCATTTGCTTTCGTGTACCTCTTGCACTCTTACGTGGCTGCTAAATCCCATACACAGGCATCATGCTTTACAGACTGCGGACATCCAAGCTGTGAAGTGTCAGGAGGCTGCTGCCAGCAATTCTGCAAGAGAGAATCCTCAGATCTGGACTTCATTAAGTGCTCCAAGACCTTCTAAAGTCAAAAACATAGCACAGCACATCAGACTGTTCTTCTACTCTCCTTCCCTTTCTTTTCCTTCAGGAAAAATCTCCCCTTGTCTGCTGACAATCTAAATTTTCCCCTTTCCCTCTGTCCTGGTTTCAGTGTCATTTTTTTCTCATGACACCCTCTCCTGGCCCTGAGGAGAGGCTTCTTCTGTTCCTTTTCCCAGGTGTCCTCCTGCTCTTACAGCATTAATGCCACTAGCCTGGAACCACATGAGCCCATTGCATTGTAGCCATGGCCAAGGCAATAAGCAAAGGGGAAGTCAAACCAGAGGCTCAGGCTGGATTTCAAGGGCTGCAGTCAGAGGTTCGTAAGCCTGCTGTGTCTCTGGCCTCAGTCAGTGTCCTGCTCTAATCTCTTCTGGCAGTGCCTGCTCTCACTCACACCCAGGGAGGAGCTCCCACCAGCTCCTGCTGCTCATCACTGATAACAAAAGCATTGCCTCCTCCTGTTAAAGGTGGCCACACTTGGCAGGAGCCCACTCTGTACGAGCTGCTAAATGCTGTAAGTAGATGATTTCCAAGTGCAAATGAGTTCAGGGACTTGTGCTGATCTCACAGTGTTTTCTGGGACACAAAGACAGTCAAGAAGCAACTCACCACACTATTCCAGCCTGGCACACACGCATCCTGCTGCATTGCCCTCTTTACCCTGTCTGCCCACTTGCCTCTTCAGCCAAGCTGACACAGACTCATGGAGCAGCGGACAGAGGAGGTCCAGCAAGGAAACACCCGGAGGCTGGGCAGCACACAGCCACCCCAGCAACCAAAGAACCCCAGGACTGGCAGAGAGATGCAAACCCGAATCCTGGCACCAAGCCATGTATTGCTATGGGCATCCTGTCTAGATGCAGTGGAAAGGTCCAACTCACATCTCAGAGGTCATCCAGTTACTTCCAGCTACTAGTGCAAGTGTCCTGGAACCTAAAGTCAGCGCTGCCGGCTGAGGATGAGTGATAAACCCTTGCCAAGGGCAACAGCCCTTGCCATTTGCTTGGATATCTCCTTGCTCATGTGGGCTTGATCCTCACCTTTGAGGCATTATTCCCAGCAGAAACACCAAAACCTCACATCAGTGCAGCGGTTTACTTTTAAGTAAATGTCTAACCTAGGAATTTCTCTGGAGCCAATGCTCATTTGGACCTCTCTGCCTTGCAGATATCAAGTGCACAGTTCTGCAGGTGATATCCTCAATCCCTTCTCATCTGATGAGAAGAATTTGTCAGTCCTCAAAACACACTAAAAGAGCTGCTAAGATTAAGAGCAGTTAAGGATAACACCTAGGGTCCCCATAGGATAATCAGGGAAGATTGGGAGAATCAACTCAAAATGCTCAGAAACAGAAGCCATACTGTCTGTCTTACAGGAACTTTCCCTCTTATCTGTATTAACAGAAACTGGACGCTCTCAGTGGGCCCTGCAGCAGAAACAAAACCTACTGGCAGGTTTCTGCCTTCTGAGTAGAAGGCAGCATTCAGCAGAGTACAGCATCTCCAGAGAGGCCACAGTAGCAAAGCCTCAGGCAGTCAGCCAGCAGAACACGGAGAACAGGCAGATACTGCAAACGCAGAAGAAAGAGCAAAGCAAAAGCATTGGGAAAATTCATCTGATGAAAGGATAAATCCAAATGCTTAAATTCTATTCTTCCATCATCCTCACCCCTATCCACATGATTCAAGACAGATAAATCCATACACCCAAGTTCAATTCTCCCATCACCCTCACCTCTGCCCACATGATTTAGCACAGGTCTGCAGATCTTAATAGGACTGATGAGAGTCAAGGCATGAGAAGTCATCTCTGGAAGGCATCTGCCAAGTGAGTTTGTTCTCATTTCATGCACTAGCCTGAGTAAACCCTTTGTCCATGGTCCTTTCTGCTTAGTGGAGATTTCACAACAGCCCCAAAGCACGTACCACAGAGGTTGATGGCTGATACGTCCAGCAGAGACCCCCAGAGCAGGATGCAAGGGGGGAGCTCAACCATCTCGCAGCAGGTGAATCAGAGCACGCAGGAAGTGAAAGATCTGCTCACGTTCCCGTGCAAAGGATAGAGCTGGAGAAGAACTCGGCACAACTGGCAAAGCAGAAATCCCAAAGCAGAAGAAGGAGGGAAGGAAGGCCCCTGGCAGGTTTGTGGGAAGGGAAGCAACCTGTCAATTAGCATTTTTACAGCGCTGAAGAGACGGCAAGCTTTCCGGTGCCAGCATCAGGCTGGCCTCTCCACCATTCACAAACTTCCACCATTACATAATCATGAGTAATGAGCTTTTGGAAAGCCCATTTTTGTGCACCCTTAACAGGAGAGGTAGTTCTGGACTGTCACTGGTGGTACAGGTCAGGGTCAAGGTTAACTCAGTCCCTGCTGAGCATTTTTGGATACAGACGACATCTGCGTTGCCACTTGGCTCCTTCCTTCCCCACTCATGGGTCTCCTTTGCTGGCTGCTCCAGCTGGAACAAGTTCAGAACTGTGAGGAGGGCAGATATCACAAACAGCTTAATCTGCACAGAGCAAGGCAGCAATGAGCTGCCCCTACACAGCAGACTGATCTTTCTGATAAGGATCCCCGGGTGGGGTACAGCCCATAGCTCTGTGAAAGCCTGCAGTGCCTGCCTGCTGCCTAATGGATTTTCTAAGTAACATGTTCAAGATCTTGTTCTGTCATTTGCAAACTATCACTTTCCCTCTGAAGTACAGTGCTGAGTCCAGCAGCAGTAGAGAGTGGAGAGTGAAACAGGGGCTGGTCCAGAGACCTGAACAGGAAAAGGAGACCAGAACATCTTTCCTTTCACACAGAGCCAAAGCGAGGCAAGAATTAACACAGCTACTGCTCCTGCCAGCTGAGGCCACGCACACCCAGGGGAAAGCTGTCACTCTCCTTTGATGTTAGCAGAAGCCTCTGCTCTCTGCATATCCTGAAAAAGAAAAGCTATTTTTACCTCATATAGACTGTGACTGAAGACAATACATAAGCGCTTTCTGCTCAGGCACTACAGCTCTTCTAATAACATAACAATATTTACAGCTGCTGAGAGAGATGCAGCAGCACAGCAACTGCTTTCTGTCTCTTACATTCCTGATGCACTACCTTTTTTGGACCATGACATGGTTCAGGCAGGTCTGGGCTATAAACACTGGGGAGGTGAGAGGGCTCTAGCAGGCTGCCAGTGCAAGGGAGGAATCAGAGACATGCTCTGAGCCTGCCTGATGTCAGCCTGGGACTAAGACACAGCTTCTGGACCAGCCTTAACCTGCTCTGGGCTCTGTCAGCACCCTCATGCTCAGGTGAAGTGCTGGAGTCCAGATCAGACCATCAGGGTCTGCCCTGGTGCCCTGTGGAGAAGCTTCCTTTTCTTTCCTAGTGACGCTTATAAACTGCTCCTGATTTCTGCAGTCTGTTCTGACTCATTCCCTAACTCTCCTCCAGCAGGACTAGTCCACACCTGCTTTGCCTGCCTGCATGAACAAAAGCACTTAGAAGGGGGCTTTCTGCTGGGATCTGCATGGGGTGGTATCACAGTACAGTCCTTCTGCTGTGGCTGCCATAGATTTACTGTCTCCAGCCTTAAGCCAGGCTTGCCTGGCCAGCTCTTGGGGTGCAGCCTCTGGAAGCCATGCAGGGAAGAAAGCATTGTCAGAAAAGCACCAGAAGCACAGGCCTGGTAATCTATCTCTGCCAGCAGATCCCCGGTGAGGACATGCGACCACAGCCACCTGCTTCACAGCAGAGCTAGCACAGCACTGTGCTGAGACAGAAACATCATCCTGTGCACCTGTCCCAGGGCTCCGCAAGGGTAAAACAAGAAAGGAGATGACACAGGAATCAACATTTACCATCACAATACTGCAAAAAAACAACACCTGGGGCACCTCCCTTCCCCAGCAAAGCAGTGGTGAGAAGGACAAGGCGAATACAGCACCAAGGGACCTGGTTTCCATGCCAGGCAGTGTCACTGGCTCCAAGGATGACCTTAGGTAAGTTACCAATGGCCTAAGAAGGGCAGCAAACCCTTCCTGCCAGGCTGAGGTCCATTTAGCAGCAACTGTTTGCGGAGAAGAGGCATTTTCTTTGGACCGAAGTTCATACTACCAGCTAGAATATACCTAAACTCCCTCGTGCAAACCAGCTGACCTGATTCCTCTCCTCTTTTGCTGCCCAACAAACCCCTGACCATGTCCAAGTACTCACCCTCAGGTAATGCATGCATGTCATCACTGCAGGAGAAGGTCAGCTCACCCTGGACAGCCAGGGTCTGCAGCTCTGATCAACCCACTTATGCTGAATGTTGCAGCCAAACCAAGCATGAGCAGGCTGTAAGAGGTTTATCAGCAGCAGCACTGCACCCTATCACCACTCACACACCTGACTGCAAGCCAGCACAACAAGGAAGCTCCTGTCTGGAGTCTGGAGATTACGAGTTGTCCCACGTCAGGAACTTCGGGAGAGCTGCCAGGCTGGGCACAGTGTTTAGTGAATATGATGCCTGAGCCACACTTCATAAACACATCTGAGAGCTGTTAACAGGTAGGAGCCCATGTGCATGAACCCCGCTCTTCAGACAGAACAAGGGAAGATGAAACTTCAGCAATATAAAGCAAAATGAAACAGCTCTGTGGCCAGAGCCACACTGTCTCTTGGTGTGTGCCACACAAAGCAGGCTGGGCTGGAGAGTGAGCAGAAGACCTCAGGTTTTTCACAGGTCCCTGCAGACCCTGGCTGGGCACAGTCCCAAATGGAGGACACCGAGATGGAACTGAAGTGGCAAATGAGGTCTAGTGACAGCAGCTCCAGGCTCTCTGTAGGGCCTAGAGCCCACTACAGTACAATGAACGCGCCCCTTCCCCCCTTCTACCTGCACAGCAGACTCCTGCTCCAGCATCCCTTCAGGAGATCCTTGCTTGCAGCAAGAAGGCAAGGGGTCCACAGTGGTTGGTGCATGCCCTCTCTGAAAGACACGCAAGGGAGTCACACCAATTGTCCAAAGGAACAGACCTCCTGGAGACCGCTCCCATCCCACCCTTTCCTCGTGCTCCAGCTTAGGGTGACCCTGCAGAGCAATGCTTGCCTGGCTGGCAGGAGTCATCCCTCTTGCTAGTGCTTTGCCTATCCCATCTTGGCTCCAGATGCTAAACTGGGGCCAGCCTGGCAAAGGACTTGGGGCGCTGCAGGGGAGCCACACAGCTTGGTTTCTATTTCCAGCTACCATTCACCTGGCCCTTTTTGCCAGTTATAGGGTCAAGAAGGCCAAGGTGCTTCCAGCCAGGCACTGGGGCCAAACCAGTGAATGCACAGCCATGAGGTGATCACATCTGGAAAGGCCTGGGCAGTATACAGACAAATACAGCTTATGACATTTGCAGCTTTGCGAAAGAAACAACTGCTTTGCCAGCTGTATCTCTCTAGGGAATTCCTATAAAACAGCCCAGCCTACCACCAGAAAAGCTTATATGAGCTGAGAGGCAGGAAGAGTAGATCAGCAGAACACGTTAGGATGGCAAAATGCTTTCCATTACATAGAAATTGAGATTTTTATACTGAGCAAAGACCAGTTTAGCATTAGAGCAAAGCAGAGTCCTTACCTCAGTCTAGGGAAAACACCTTCCCTTTGTTCAGAGTCATTCAGCACTTCCTTGGAAGTCTAGATTCCCTCTGATATTTGAAATAGAACAGACTCCACCTTCAGTTCAGGTAGAGCTCAAATGTTTGTAGCCAAAAGGATGGGCACTGCAACTGCTGGCTGGCTGGCACACTATATTTGTTCTAAAAAGTGCTGCTGCTCTGAACCTACAGAGTCAGCGTCTATCAGTGCCTCAGATCCTGGTTCCACTCCCCCCAGCTCCGTAGCTGCATGTCATGAATGTAAACATGAGTCCACACTCTGACACAGGCCATTACCAGCCAGAGCCCCCGAAACGATTCAAAGTTGCTCCCTCAGCATAATGCAAACTTTCTCCAGATCCTGCATCCACCAGGAGAGTGTATACACTTGACGAAGCCCTAACCTGTGCCCTACAATCCAACTGGGCTTACCTCCTAGCACGCCTCAGGGAAAAGCAGCGTAACAGCGCCCATGAGATTGCCTCCCTCACCCCTCTCATTCTGAGATTCAGTTCAGCTTTGTTTTGTGCAACCTCTGGCACTGGTGACTTTCACAAACCCAGAACAGGCAAACTCTAGCATGGGACAATCCCCAGGACAGAAAATTCTTTGGCCAGTCTCAGACTGGCTCAGATTTCTGCCCTACAGACTTCTGGCATTCCAGTGATGCCTCATACCCTCCACAAGGATGGAGAGGGGAGAGGTAAGCCCTGTACAATGCCGGAGGGAACACGGGGCTCACCTTTGCCTCTGGCCCAGGACTCCCTTATGCACACCCTTTGCCCACAGCCACAGCAGGGTGCAGGGAAGGAAGGCCTGTGACTGTGTGCAGGGTAGGAAGCAGATGTGGTGACTGTGGAGTCTGGAATGGTGACCACATGGTGCTACGGAAGACACAATAAGATGGAATTGCCCCAGGTCCCCACCACTGAGGCAGAACCTTTCTACCACGGTGAGGAATGAGAAAAGTGCCTAAATACAACATGTCTGCAGGTCAGAGCTCCTCTGACAGAGAAATATTACCATTAGGTATGTTCCTGGCAAGTTTGGCCAAGTCACAAAGTCTCTGCTTCCCCACTAAGACCTGGAGTTTTGCCTGCAAATAGCCCTCAGCAACTTTGCCACAGGAAGATACCTCAGAGCTCAGGTCACTGAGGTATCCTCGGCTGTTGGTAACATCCATATGGGCTGGCAGGCCACAGGCTGCAGCAGACCCATGGATCTTGAGACAAGTGTATGGAGTTCACAGCGTTAATATTACCATCAGTCACATATCTGTAGCTCTAGAAGTAAAGGCAATTTCGGGAGCATGAGTGAAGGGGATCCTGTGAGGTGGGAGGTACCTGTCTGTTTTCTCCCTTCCCTGAAGACGGGGGAGAACAGAGCACTTTGCCTTGAGTATGTAACACACTGAAAACCATTTCTTTCCCAGGCTGTTTGTGAAGCTAGTGCAGGCTCCTTCTATAAGAAAGCTGGTCTCTTTGCTCCATTAATTGCCGTCCCTTGTTAATTGTAATTTCCTGAACACTTCCCATTGGTGCCTCTATTAGGTCTCATTCACTCATTACCACCTCCCCTGAGGTATCTCCAAAAGTTCCCCCTACCTAACTGTAGACAGGTGAGTTGCATGTATCAGTGCTGAAAACTCATACCTCAGAGCAACTTGCCTTACTAGTAGTTTGTCACTGTTATCTAACTGTTATCTCACTGTTACATCTAACAGGAATATTTTGGCAGTTCTGGAGAAACCAACACTATGGGCACAACCCTCTCTGAGAAATCAGAGCCTGTGAGAGCCTGAAAAATAACAGATACAACTCTAATAAATGAACAGCTTTTAATTCCAAAAGCTCTTCCCATTTTCATGAAAACACGTCAAAAAAATAAGGTCTCAGACAGTTCTTTAACACTTACCTGTTTCCAGATGCTGAACTGAGATTGTCTGGGTTGCTCATTCCCCAAACCTTTATTCTGTGTCCTCTCCTTAGTGATGTCTGAGCATATGATCGTCACTGTAAAGGCCTCAGAGACAGCTGAAGGTGGACTCAGTGTCATGTTGTACCCACAAAAGCTAACAGAGTTAAACTCGGGGTCTGCTAAGGGACATTATTTACACTGGAAAAAACAGGAATATTGTCTAAAAAAGAGCAAATTCATGTTGAGAAAAAGTGACCAAGAATTACAGTGAATAATACCAAATAACAACCTCTGGGCACCCTTGTGGGCTTTAGAGAATTTTTGCAAGCCAGGGTTCCAGTATTCTCTTAAGTGCTGTTCCCTGGATCCTATAATATTTATCATACCCACATGAAAACTAATTTCTCCCTCTGCTATCCTGAGACAGCTCCTGGGACGTGCCTCAGCATCCCTGGTGCTTCAGTGCTGTTGCATTCCAGGTTCACACCTGAGATGAAAACACTGATTTCCAGCAGCAACTGCAGACAGAGTCAGAGGTGAAGAGAAGCCCTGTCACAAATTTAGAAGGCAGAGGTCTCTGAAGAGAACTACTCCTTCCGCTACAAAGAGCTTTTTTTTTTTCAGGATACAAAGTTCTGCCTCTGACCTTTGGAGAAACTCTTCAGCTGTGTGATGATGTAGCCGTGAAGGAATGCAAGGCTCCTTCCTCGGTTTTGGTATCTGCCATGTAACCAGAGAAGTGACTGCCCAGCACCAGGCACTTGCTGGCTGCTGCCAGTCTGTCCTCAGCTGTTCTTCCTTTCATTTAAGGGAATGAGTAGTGTAATGTGTGCAGCAGAGAACCTTAAACACATCACCTTGGAGAAGAGCAAATAACCTAAAAATGGGCTTTAATATTTTGAGGAAGCTGTATGTGCCTTTGCCCAGGGAAGGAAGCACAGCCCTTCCTGAACTCAGCCACTTGAGAAATGATGCCAGGATGAGTCCAGGGCTGCCGTCACTGAAGGGAGCTGCTCCTCCCTGAGCACTTGCAGTACCCTCCCGGTGCAAGGACATGGATACACCCAGGTTCACCTTACTCCAGCATGTCCCCTTTCTCCTTAGAGAGGAAAGCACTCCCTGTGCTCCTGTCACCTGCCGAGGCTCCTAGGACCAGCCAGGCTTTCAGGTGCCAGTCAGCAAGCTGTTATCTCAGGAAACGTCAATGTAGTTTTAAAGCTGAGTCAACAACAGCAGCTGAATAATTTAAATGTTTAGCAATTCTGCTACTGCTGCCCAGCCATGGATAACAGCAGGTACACAGAAAAACAGTGGCACTGTCAGGCCACTTCTTCCTGTTGGGAGAGAGCAGCAGTGATGTAGGCATAAATAAGTGGATAAGGATGCTCTGCAGAGCTGAGATAGATACTGCAGCTCAGAGCAGGCAGCCCTCAGAACATCACACAGCTGAGGCTTTGCTTTCCTGTGGTGTTTGTGGCTTCTGGCATGGTGATTCATGACTTCACAGGAAGTCCATAGGTGCCGCTAGTGCCTTACCTCTCCGACAGCTGATGCTCAGCTTCCAAAGTGCGGGAATCATCAGCCATGAGCAACACAGGAAGCATGTGAGGGGTCCACACCGACATCTGCTCTTCACCTTTCCATCCCAGGCAGAGCTGTGCAATGTGATGTGGTGGGAGGGGGACAAAGATTTGCTGTACACAAATATTCCATAGAGCCCTTGCTCTCTAGCTGCCTCTCCACCTCTTGTTGTTGGGGGGATGATGGGGAAGCCAATTTACATGTACTTCTCTCCGAATCAGTCTAAAAACCAGCATGCAGAAGCACAGAACAAATGAAAAGAAATCCAGTGGACTGGGTTTGCAAAGCTCATCAGCTATTAGAAATAAGAAATCTCTTCCTGTCATAGCCCTGATCTAAGAAACCATTTTGTGGTCATTTATCAGTTCAGAACTATTTAATCTGTGAGATTCCCAAAGGAAATTCAGAAATACAAATTGAATAGATCTTCTTAAGGCTGTGTTTCTTGAACTGTGCACTGTTGCCTCCAAAGGCATGATTTTGGAGATGAAGCAGACTGCTCTCTTACTCCATGAGACAGCTGCCTTGTACCAGCACAACCACAATTTAGTTCTTGGAGAGGACGCAGTCTGAGCCCCAAACCAAGATGTTTCAGCAGTCTTTTGCCTCTCCTTGCACACATACTGAGCAGACAGACAGCTTCATAACATGTGCCTCTCTGGCATCTTACCACAACTTATCAAGTGTTCTTTTTGCTCATCATTTGAACAAGCCAGGCAACACAACCGAAAACGTCATCACACTGATTTATCTTATTTATATTTATTCAAGCATAAAACTGAGAGAGTCAGATTCCCAGAGTGAAGACATGAAAGAGCTGCAGAGCTCCCAAAGGAAAGGAATATTCATGTCCCATTGTTTATGCTATAGCTTAGTACTGTGCTATCCTGGCTGCAAAGAAGATATCTGCACAGATAAAATTGTTCAGCAACCTCTGCATCCAGCTCTCTTAGCCAGTGGACCAGAATACATCTCACCCACAGGATTAGCACTCACTGTTTGACCCCTCTTAGAGACTAAGCAGTTCTGAGAGCAAAAAGCATCACCTAATTCAGCCTGAATCTGAAAATTCCCAGTTCTGGGAACTCAGAATTTGGCATTATGCCCACAATATGGGCCAAGGGCAAATCACTTCTTAATTACTGCTCATGGTGCAGATTTCAGCTTTCATTCAGACAGGCACCAATCTGAAAGATGCAACAAGACTCTTCTGAGGCTGCAGTTAATCCATCCCAGCTATTGATCCTGTTGGATCCACTGGTCCTGCTGTAACTGCAAGTCTAGAGAGAACTGAGAAATGCCTAAATGTTATGCCTGTTTGGGAATCTCAAGACCAAGAGATTTCCATCACTTGGCTGCAGTGCATGCCTGGAGGCAGCAGAGACTGACCTCCTGTGAGAAAAGATGAATGCACAGTCCCCACCTGGCAGGCTGCACTCTGTTCCTCTTGGAAAGAAATCTGCTCCGCTCCTGAGCATCAAGCTGGAGAGCAACTCAGATCTTGCCCCACACTCTCAGTGTATCTTTATTCTCAGCCACCCAGTCTCTGAGGTCTGCACTGTACCTAAACACCACAGCCTGCACCAAAATGATATTGCTCTGTCATGTCCAGGCAGTTTGACAAAATATTTTCTCCTTTAGTATGAAGTGGCCAACAGCATTGAGATCACAAGTCTGAGGGTTGTCTATTCCTGTGACAGCACAAGGAATAGGCAGGGTGCTCAGAATTACCTGCTTTCCTTCTTCCAACCACCCATCTGTCTCAAGTGCCTATCTGCACACACACACCACTCCCCACTCCCCCCACCCCCGACGGACATCTGCTGTGTCCAAATAAGTCACACATGTGCCTGTCCCCTCAGCAGATATTGGCCAGAGATGCTAGAGTCATCCAAATGAGTAATGTTCACAGAACAGCAATGAATTCCCAGGGGCCATTTTACAGCACACAAGGAGGAGGATGGGCCATTTTGCCCAGGATACACAGCTTGAGACTCACAGTGAGGATCAACAGCAGCCCCTTGACTGCGCTGCTGTAGCACGCTACCCAGACAGACCAATATCATATTTTCACAGTATTTAAAGCTCAACTTTATGTTTACTCCTGGAAGTCCACTGTATCCAGCAAATCTGGAGCTGCAGGGGGATAGAAGAGGCACCTGAGGCCAACATCCCAAGGGTAAGCTGAAGCAGTTTTGGGCTCCTACAGAGTCAACGCTTGAAGCAGGGCTCAATGCTCAGCTCCCTTGAGAGCCAGCGGAGAGAAATGAGCATATCTAAGGGTATAATTCAGCTGACCTACTTCTACATGTGGCGTAGCATGGGAAGGACTCCCTCCTCCTCTTCCAGACTGGAGGGAGCTGAGGTGAGCAGTTCAGACACAGAGGTCTGCATCACAGTTCTCCTGGGCTGGGGCAGACCATCCCCTCACACAGCACGATGCCCACAATGGCACTGATGTGAGAAGAGCAGCCCCACTCTGCCCAACACACCCAGCAGCAAAATCCCATCTCAGAAACATCCAAATCCTCTCAGCTGCTGTTGCCATGGTAACGCCAGAGCCAGGATCCACCAGCCTTTGATGTTCAGATCTGCTCAAAGCGTGCAAAATGTTTAAAGTGTGAAAAATGCCATTTGGAAGCTGGAGAGCTGTGTGGAAGAGCACCTGGATGCCCTGAAGATGGAAGGCGCTCCAGGGAGAAAGTATTAATGTTGTCCGACACCACTTCATCTTCCACCACAGTCCGTCACTACCAGCATGCTGCTGCTTCTGTGCCCCAGCTCACCCACTTAAGGGAGTTTAATATTTAACATCAGACAAGTTCCATTTCACATGGTAATTTTGGTTATTAATAAAAAAATCCCCCTTCCTCCTAATGATAAAAAATAGGATGCTGGTACTCCATGTTATCAGTGCTGAGAGCTGAGCCCCACGAGAGTGCTGGCCCCAGAGCCATTAATGGGGAATCGGGAAGGCATGAACAGCCAGAACAGCCAGCAGAGCCAAGTAAGATGCAGTCCCCATCTTCCATCGCATCACAGCAGAGAGGAGGAAGTAATTCCACATGACACACAAGTTGTGCCAACCACA
The DNA here is from genome assembly GCA_013397755.1 of Cnemophilus loriae. Taxonomy (NCBI): domain Eukaryota; kingdom Metazoa; phylum Chordata; class Aves; order Passeriformes; family Corvidae; genus Cnemophilus; species Cnemophilus loriae. The sequence goes on along the minus strand of VZTF01002800.1, from coordinate 58,873 downwards.
GGAGGAGCTGGCAGTCTGATCTCCTCTCCAGCAGCTCACAGAGATCCCCTGCATGGCAAGGACACCTCCAAGCTTATGACTGCACAATTGCTTACCTTACAAAATTAACACTTGTAGCATTTAGCACTACGATTCCCTGAGGATTTGCAAAAAAACAGTGCTGTCAGTGCCAGAAAATGCTTGACACTGACCCTGCATCCACCTACCTTACTGAGCCACCAGGTCAGGGTGGTTCAGTACAAGCCAAGAAGCTCTGAAGTGTAGGGGCAGAGAGAAAAATTTGAAACATTGGAGGGATTTTTATGCCAGACTTCTGACGGAATTTACTTTACAATATGAAACACAGAAACCTGAAGTAGTTTCCTACTTCAGAGAGTAGTCTCTCTTCTACATAGAGAACATGTGTCCTGCACTCTGTCATTCCCACCACTTTAATTTGAAGATTCAGTCTACTCCACAGCTGCAAAGTTTCCTTGTATTCTTTCACCCTCTTGCTAAACTAGTAATCCCATATGCAGAGTAAGAGGAGGCAGCCTTCAGCAGACCACAGAAATGCTACAGAGAACTCTAGGAGCTGGGGAACCAAGGGGCTCGAAAGAAATAGAATGCAATTACCTAAGAAAGATTTTTGCTGAACAGAAGAGTCAATCCACGCCTACAAACACTTTATTGTGAAAAGTATCATAGCATCTTTGACATCAGCTATAGAGGATGCTGGATATCAGGCTCACAAAAGCAGTTCAACCTAAAACTTTAGATTTCCTCCTCCTAACTTCTTGAGTTAGCCTAAGTATGTGCTTTACAGGGACTACTAAGGCTGTGCTTGTCTGTGAATGGAATTAAACAGTAAGGAAATCCTATTATTTCCTCTTTTGACTTCTTCAAGTTCTTTTCAACAGAAAAGACGAGCCATTTTCACCTGCCAGCAGGCAGAGGCTGAGAAACCATTTTGGCTAAGGCGCCCACTGTCACAGATACGTGAGAGTACCAGTTCTATTACAGCTGCTTTGCTGCGCTACCTGCTGACCATGGTTTGCAACATGGGCCTGCTGGAAGCCTCCAGCATTTTAGTCTGTCCTCCTACTTTATTGCATAACATCCTCCAAACGTGTTTGCTTGCATGTTTATTCACGCTGGTCTTTAAAAACATAGACAAAATTATAAAAAATAGGTCCTTGTTTTCATGGTTGGGCACTTAAAGAGATTTCTTGATTCTTTGTTGTTTCTTGGCACCTCCCAATCAGATCACTGGCATGTCATACACCTCTTTTAACTTAAAAGCAAAAATTATAGATATCTATTTGCCAGGCACTTTTTGTCATTAAAAAAGCCTAATATTATCCGAGCAACCTGCTGGCAAAGCTTGGCAGTAAACAGAAGACAGCTTGAGGGTGGGGAGCTGACTGCAGCAGCTGCAGCTCCAGAAAGAGGACAAAAATCATGTTACGTGCTTCATTTGTGGTGTTTGTTTTTTTCCCCAGAAATCTCCAAAGAACAGTAAAGGAAACTCTGAAGCCTCTTCCTTTTCTGACCTCTTTTTTTTTTTCCTCAGTGTTTTGCAATAGGGTTTTTACTACCAAGAACAAACTACAGGTTCATATCTTATTACAGTGCACTTTCTCCAGGCAAAACACTGCATTTATTCCTAACAAAACAGACAAAAACCACACCACCTCTGCAGAGACGAAGTCTGTTCAGACTAAAGCTCTCAATATGCAATGCCCCTTCTAGTAATGAACCTTATCTCCAAGTTTCATGAGGAAGTTGCATCACTATTGCAGCTGTAAGCAGAGCCTTTCAGTCAGTTGCTTCAAGTGTTTTCACAGCTTTCTTAGCTCTAAGGCATGACTTTAAAGCAAAGTGAATTAGTGAAAGATGTCAGCTCCTCTTCCCAAATATCTGCAATGTACCCACAGTGTCTGGCCTCACAGGAAAGGCAGAATAAATGTCCCTCATTGACCCTGTGCTGAAGATGATGGCGGTGCAACACACCGTGCTGAGAGGCCCTGTAGGCAAGTGATGCTGATCCCAGTGAAATGTCAGGAGACAGCAAATGCTGCTGCCTCACATTTTGAATGGAGAGAAGGTGTTTTCTCTATGCCTTATTGAACTGCAGCTGGCCTTGGAGGACTTTCCTGACAGGTCTGAGAAGCACATCTCACCACTGGCAGGGATGAGTTCACAAGTTTTGAAAAGCAGTTTTGCTGCTACAGTACTGGTGGGCAACAGATATTTTATACTTTTGCCCTGTGATACTGCAGCTCCTCTTACTGCAACCTCAGCTGCACAGCCATTTGACAGCAGGCTGACACGAAGCATTTTTTCCCAGTCCTCACAGAAAGGGGGTCAGCCTGCTGACCATCGTGCTGCTCTTTAACAGGAGCACATTGCTATGCATCAGTGCAGTGGCACGTCCAAGCTGCGTGTAAAGAGAGCTGCCATGCCATGCTCCACTGAGCAATTCTTGCTTGGACCAAACCTACTGTCACTGTGAGCTAAGACGATTCCGCCAGGAAAAGAGCTGAGGAATGAAAAAGCATAGAAAATTTAAGCCTTCAGGACAAATACTGATCCCATGCAGGAATCTCCTAGCGCTGAAACCCCTGTGTGCCAAAGCCAGTGTCCCACAGATGCAACTTCTCTTCCAGCATTAAAGACGGGAAGAACTACAACACTCTCCACTGCAGTAAAGGCAACTCTAACACCAAAAGCCAATTCAGTAAGATTTACCTTTCTTAGAACTCTCTAGCACACCACCACCTCCCTGTAGTCCACTCCCTGTTCCCGCTGTCAGCCTGAGTACTTTCATTCACCACAAGGGAAATGGAGAGGGGAAATAAAAAATCACTCCAAAATAAGAGAAACTCCATGCAGAGATTCACAAGTCAAGAACACTGGATTATTGAAGTTTAGCATCTTATTTAAGGACACAGTATTTACTACTATAATCGAATCCATGGAAAGCATTTACAGTAGAATATTATTGATTCGAACAGCAGTGTGAGAACCTAGAAGATGTATGCGTATGGTTATAGCTCACAGTAAAAGCTCACACTTCAGTCATCAGCAAAGTACAGCTGGTTTCCAGGCAGACCAAAGAAAGACCTTTTACTCTTCCCCTCCACATTCAGATCAATGGAATAAAGAGCTCGGTATACAGGCAAGTATATTGTTAAAGCTGAACCTGTGTTTCACTCACCCCACACCTGTCTGTCACACCCACCAAACAGCACATTCTCATAGTATTTATCTTATTCTTTGGTGCTGTAACCAGCAAGTCCTGGGAAAGACACAACGCTCCTCATTCCAGGCATGCCATCATGAAGGAACTAAATGGACTTAATACACTGCATTTCCTGCAGAGTATCTGGACACCTTGGTTTGCTGGAGAAATGACACTGTAAGAAGGTGACAATATTTATTATTCCTTTGCAGAGGCTATCACACTGGTTAAAAATCAAACATAGTTTATATTCTGCAAAGGGTTTCTGCATTCCCATTTAAAAGTTCCAACATAGCCACATGAATGCAACCTACAAAGCCTGCAAAGTTCTGTCACCACAGTGTAGTGAAGGGCCATAGCCTCCACTTCTGCTTGCTATCTTGCTGGAGTACCTTTTCTCTTAAACAGGAATCTTCCCAGTGGCCTGGCCACACACGCGCAAACGCGCGCGCGCACTCTCTCCTTCCTTCCTCATCTCTGTATAAATATAGAAACCTTGTCTGTTTTCTAAATGCTCTCCTGCTGCTGCGTTCTCTCCTTCCGCCTCTCAAGACCCTTCAGTGAATACCTGCTGCTTTGTCTCTGCTGTAGATTTTTCACTGAGGATGCAACATTTTGAAGCCATAGATTTAACACAGTCCCCTACACTTGCAGCCCCTACACAGAGATGTATGGCTCTTGCTTAAAGTTTCACCCAGTCAGCAAAATCTGGTTTGCAAATAGGAAGGGAGCTTGAATTTTTGCTGCTGCTTGCAGAGTTGAGGCTCAAAACATGACATAATCATCTGTGAAAGAAAATGTGAATTTTCAGATGGTTCTGTCATGCTGAGAAGTGCCCTTAGAGAGAGAAGGTGTCAGGAACCTCCCTCCACCTAGGAATCTGCCCCTCTACTCATCGAAGGTTTTAACAAGGCTGGTCTATTCAATCCAGAACTAACGCTTTTAGAACCTACCCTCGTGGCATTTTGAGAGCTGGAGGTGAAGACTGCAAGAAGGATGTAAGTAGGCCAGGGAACCCAGAAATCTCTACCATCCTTGATCCATCCTTCCATCACACCACTGGTGATGCTGCACCTTTCCAGACCACCACAGAGAGGTTACTTTTCTGAAGAACCTTGACACACTTAGACAATTAAAACAAATTAGCATAATTCAGACTAAACTTCTAATTTTAGCACTCTGTAAATCTGCTTTCCTTTGAGCTCAGATCTAGCTTGCTGTACCTCAGCTTCACCACACTGCAGGCAGCTTCCTATGGTGGACAGACTAAGCCCACCAGGCTGTCACGTGCAGGACTTTTATGAAGGCACCGTCCTTTGTGCTCACCCTCCTGAAAGCATTTGCTCCAGGCAGGGTTCATCCCTGCATTCAGCCAGTGCCCTCCTGAGGCAGACATCCTGGCTGAGGTGCCAGGCACAGAGGACAGGGCACAGCTTGAAAGAACTTGCTCCTGAAACAGATTTCTGAATGCTTCAAGGTTTCAGATACTGCTCACCTCATTTCAGCACAGTAGGCTCACCAAGCACATACCGATGCTGTTATTACCTGAATAATTTAAGAGCCTGCAGAGCAGCAGTGCAGAATAGCACCAACATCCCCCTAGTGCTTTCTCCCACCAGCGAATCCCTGCGGCAGTGGATTCTGCTCCTACCCAACATCCCTCACATCAAGATGCCCATATTCCACTCCCGTTCACCCCACCCCATCATGGGGAAAGGAGACAAAGCAGCTCTTGTGCTCTGAGACTCGGCAGGCGGCACGGTCCTTTCTCCTGCTGACGAGCTCCAGCTTGCAGGTAAGATACCAGCACAGCTCCCAGCAGCTAGTGAAGACCCAGGTGGCTGACAGCCAGCCATGTCACATCTCTGGCAGGATCTACTGCCACTGAATGCAAGAATCTCAGTAGCCTAATCCAGTGATGGTACAGTGGCCAGATATCCAAGGGAGCAGGACACAGTGGAGCTCAGAAGTCCAGTTATCACGAGGATGTTCTGAGCCGTCTGCAGCTGGGTCTGCTGAAATCCTTTGCCCTCCTTCTGTCCATCACTCTTTTCTCTGCCTCCTCTCTAAACTCAGTGCAAGCTGAAGGCTGCTGCAAAGAAACAGCCATTTGAAAGGATGCAGGCGAGCAGAGAGAACAGACCCAGTGGCTGCTCTTTGGCAGCACTCCAGCAGCGATTTCTCACCCCAGTTTCTCATGTGCCTATTGCATAATTCTGACAGAGGTGTCTTGATTTTTTATCTCAGAATCCTAAGCTCAGACCACCTTGATACACCCTATCAGTGAACAGTCATTGAGTGACCTCTTTTGCTTGTCACAACAAGCACAAGCGTGGTCACCCTATATGACTGTTCAACTGTCCTTCTAAGGATTTATCTGTAATTGCTCCTCTGTCTGATTGAGTTGCTGTTGGTCTAAACCCTTCCTGACTTGTTCTAGTCACCACATTTCCCTAGCTTCCAAAGGATGGAAAAATGCATCCATGTAAAAGCATTCTCATTGGCATCCTCCACGTCGCCACAATCATCTCAGTGCTGCCTCTCCCCAGTCACCTCACACACCTCAGCTTGGAGTCTCTTCTGACAGTTGTTATCAGCCATTCAATTGCCCACATTTTCCCTTATCCATGCTTGAATACAGAAAGGGGGTCACTTGATCCTCTGTCCTCCCTTAGCTCTTTCCCACCATTTCACTCCAGCTGGAGGAAGAGCTCTCTCTCTGCCAAATGGAAGAGCTTCTGCCAAATGGAAACACCTTGCTCTCGCTTTCCCACATAATTCAAACCCACTCTCACAAATTTCTTGTCTCTCTTCTCCAAAGCACCCTCCCAACCTCTCCTGGCAGGATGTATTTCAGTGTGTAATCTTGAGCACTAAAACATTTCCTGCTGCAGTATGCAGAAGCAATACTGCACTAAGGATGGGTGCCAGACTGTGCTGTGGAGATCCATGAGCCCTCAGGCTGGTCTGCGTGCTGTTTCCAGGAAACTATCAACTAGAAAAAAGCCAAGGAGTTTTATGCAGGGAGTTTCTTATTAGGAATCACATACTATTCAGGGATGCATTGTGGGAGATGCTCTACAAATCCAGAACAAGACACTGTCTTACCCTTGAACGCTTGTGAGACAAAGAAAGTAGACAGAAGCAGAAAGAGAAAAGAGGTTTGTTCCTCACTGTACCCTCCCTGCCCCCTCCCCCTGCCAGTCCCCTGGACAGAAAAAAAACAAGTAAAAAAAAAAAGTTAAAAGTGGTAAATTCAGGCAGCCTTGTTCACTTGTTCTTTAGATGCCCAAGCAAAGTTTGCGCTGAATGTGCTGAGAGGATGTATTGCTACCTTCATACTAATAATTTAAATACTGATAGGAATCATCATAAGAACTTCCCTTCAAGCTTTTGGTTAGATTGCTATTTAATACTGTAGCCCATTATGCTGCACACAGACTGGGTATGCTCTCACACGTGCACTTGACGAGTTCTTTGGACATTATTGGCACTGCTGCTGTTACTGAAGTCCTCTTGCTATTTGCTGCATAGCACTCTCGTCATAGACATTTTAGAGGTTCCAGCCTCCTGCTCCATTAATCCTGTATGTCCACTGAGAAGCACAGCTGGAATCTGCATCTTTGTAGAGAGGCAGGTGAAGGTGTCTGCCCCTGTTTATGCTTGACTACACATCTGGCTGAATTTAGTACCAGAATAAGTACACTTCAACAGGAAGAAAGATTTTCATAGAAGTACTAACCTTTATTTATTAGTCTTAGTCAAAGCATGTCAGGTTAAAATGCCACCAGGCATCGATTGTGGGGGCACCTACTACAGCTGCAAGTTGCTCGTAGATGTATGTTTGAGACAAAGGGCAAGCCAAGTGCTCTGGGCCCCGGTTTGGGGGTTGGACAGTTTGAGCCCTTTCTAACAACCCATTTGGTGAGCTCTGCCAATGCTTCCAGAATTCCTGGCAAAGGATTTGGTCCATTTTCTATCTTTAATACATAACTACAATAAGTCACATGCAACTCAAAAAGGACTCAATAACTGTGTTCACATAACAAGCTACAGAGCTGCCTCATAAACAGTGTCAGAACATCACTTTTCCACAATGTGTTTTGCTGCTTCCCACTGACCCTGGCAAAGACAGGACTGTGTCTTTGAAGTGCTCTGCATGACTTCCCAGTGAGGGCTTCCTGCTGAGGTAGCCTTACCACATCTGCAGGGAAAGGAAGGAAGTGTTCTTGACTATGACTGCCTCTCAAAACCACAAAAAAGAGACATATAGCTGCATCCAAAGCACAGATATCGTTCCTGTCAATCACTACTTCCCTGTCAGTGCAGATGGCCACATCAGAAACTCCACATGCATCCCTGCAGCAACGACAGAATGGCTCTGATCCCCTGTAAACTGCCCATCTAAGGAAAATGCACAGAGATTTGAAGCTAGGATCCTGCAGCAGGAACAGCAAGAAGCCAACCCAGATGACGCTTGGCACATTCTCTAATGGCAGTGAACTTCCATTAATTCACACTCTTTTGCTCACGTCTGCTCTCTGTCACACCTTCCTGTCTGCAGGGCATCATCAGAAGTCACTAACGCATCATGCCACAGCCCTGGTAAGTCCTCACAGTTCAGCATTTGCACTAAATGTGGGAACACGCGGGACTATTGAACACTTGCTCTCTGGGGTCATCCTAAGACTGAGACAACCTCTAGCCACTCTGCAGAGCACAAAGAGCAGGAACACTTCAGGACATGCCTGGCTGTTTCATGTGACAGCTCTGCCCAAAGCACAAGTATGCTTGGGCTGGACAGGGAGCATGGATGAGTGACAAGGTACTGTTCCTTAGATCTTTGATGCAGCCCCTGTCAAACGAAAGCTCAGCTGTCATCATCTTGAGTTACAAAGGCTGGATGCAGGGAATGCTGGGAGAGCGACAAGGTTATGCATCTGGACTGTCCTTGTGCCAAGAAACAAACAAGAGGTAGAGAACACAAAAATGGACAGTACAAGGTCAATCAGGTTATCATTACATACACTTAATACAAAACCCAAGAAACTGCTATGGAAACTGGAAAGCAACAAATACAATCATGGTCCAAGGAGAAGGTTTTTGGGCAACACAGCATTAAATAACAGAACTCACTGCCTCCAAGTATCACAGAATACAAGGCTCTTGCAGGATACAACCGTGCATTTCATGGGACACATACAACCACATAAAAATTCCAGGAAATGCTAATGGATAGTAAACTGAAGACATAACAGCTCATAACAGCCACTCACATGGCATGGGATGAGAAAAAATTTCTTCTGAGGCCGTCATCTCCTTCCCTCTGGCCATCTTCTCTGCTTTGTGTCATGCTAAGACTTCCCTGGATCGTAGGTCATGCCTCTACTAACTTTCATTGCAGCAATGCTTGGTGGACTCAACCAGATATCAAGACACTGATACCCTGCACTGTACAAACATCAAGGGAATGAACAGCCTCTGCCCCAAAGAGCCTGTGTCTGTGTACAAAGCAAGATACAGCCGGCAGGCACTGGCAGAGGAACAGGAGCCAGTGACACCACAGTGGTTTCAGTACATTCCAACAGCCAGTGCAAGGGCCTTTGGCATGGACACGACACGAGTCCCATGCAGGCTCACAGGGCACTAACAGACACTGACCTAACCCAAATCAAACCCCCACAGCTGCTGCAGCAAAACAGAATGAGAGATTCCAATGCATCCGGGTAGGCCTCCATTTGGCCCCAAGGACAATTGCACAGGAAAAACCCTGTCACTAGAGACACTGAGGCACTGGGGCAGAGGCTAACAAGAGACAGCTGGCCCAACAGAAAAATGTCCTGATTTGGTGGTTCTTCACATCAGATCCCCTCTACAGCCCTCTGGCAATGTGAGAGGCAAGCTGCTCCATCAGCTTCCACTACAAGAGGCCCTGTAGGGGACAGCCATGGACCTGCAGGCACAGAGCAATTATTATCACTGGAGAAGGAGGCATCCAGCCTGACAGTGTGGCAACTGAATGACCCCCACATCCAACTCCCCAGCTGCTGGCTGCAGACCTCACATCTGTCCTGATGTGTCCACTGATCTCCCCCTGATGAGCTGCTCTCTGTGGACACAGACCTCTCCAGGCTGTCCTGGCCTAGCTTTAAGAAAAGCAAGGCTCTCAGTACTCTCAGGGCCCAGCTACTAAGACGCTCCAACAGCAGAGCTCTGCTGTGAGGCTCCTGCTCACAGGGGCACATGGAAGTCTCCAACTCTTTGGGTAAAGGCAGAGGAGGAGCCCATCTAAGAATTCCTGTATCATAACCTCCAGATAATAAGATATAATCAGATAGAATAATCAGATATATCCTTGATTATCCTTGGTTTCACCTCTCTCCTCGCTGCCTTTCTGCACTGGTGCATAGCACATATACCCTCAGACCCTGCTGTGAGAAGAACATTCAGATTCAAGAGGTCTTCAAGGGGCAGCAAAGCTATCTTAGCAACATGCCCACTCGTGCAGGAAGCCGGCAGCAAGAAAAAACTGGCAGTGACTTTCCAGAGAGGAGCTACAGCTAGAAACAGACCCCAGGCTCCAGCATGCTGGTGTCAGCAGAAGGGATAGACACCTCTTCGTTGCCCCTGATCCCCCTCACCTGCTGCCAGGGGGAAGGATGACCCACGTCCCATGCACAAATATAGCCTGCCCCCAGGAGCAGCAGAACCCACAGACCTCTGCACAAACCTGCCTTCTCTCCTAGGGGTCTGCCCCTGCTATGCCCTGGTTTCAGTATTCTGGTGCAGATCAAGCAAGGGTTGGAGTGGACATTAAAACTAGTCCTTCACTAGAGAAAGGTGTGGGGGTCTCTTGTCCCTTAGCTCTAAACACAAAAAGCGACTGTGGGAAACAGAAAGAAGCTAGAAACCAGCAATTTTATCTTAGAGATCAAATCTGTTACTGGGCTGAGTGAGTCTATTAAGCTGCCTTGATAAACCCCTCACTTCCCTTTCCCCTTCATTAGGCTTTTTTATATCCGAGCTCCCTCTCTCCCCCTGCTCCCTGCAAGCTGTCCGGGTAAACAGCAGATTTCTCGTCCCAAAAGTTGTCCTCTGTTTAACAGACTGTTTCTTGTGCTGACTGCACACAGGTTTGTACACGGACCAGGCTGCCCCTCTGCCATTCTCTCCCCACCCTCCAATCCCCCCAAACACAAACAGCACTTACTGTCACAACCACAGGCACTCGGATATAGGGCTGCTCGCCCCAATGCCACTGACCTTTTTCTTGCGGTCCCGAGAACGGTTCCTGCGCTTGCGATTAGATTCTTCCTTCTCCTTCTGCTCCTGCAGAGCCTGAGCCTCGATATCTTTGATTTTCTTCAGCTGCTTAGCTGCTTGAGCCATGGCTGGTCAGACTGCAGTCCCCTCCAGAGCTCACATCTGCACTTTCCGTGCAGCACCCTCCGATTCCTGGCCAAGGAAGTACGTTCCCCTCACTCAAATGCTGTCGACCCAGATGAGTGTGAAAGCAGTAATGAGAGGAAAATTGAAAGCAGTCAGTAAGCCCCAAAGGACAGCCAATGTCTCCAGGTAGTTGCTAGATGCAGTCTGGGACACCTTTATAAACCATTAATAATCCCGAATCCAGCTGTTCCAGGGGTTCTATGCACCATTGCAGCAGCCCCTGACTGCACTGGCACATCATGCAGAAGCCTTCTTGTGGGACAGGACACTGGATTGGTGCTGTGCTCTCTCCCTCACTGTTTCTCCTGCAGTATGAGAAGAGATGCAGGCAGTCAGCCACAGGAAGGAAAATAACTCCCAGCAATTAATGCACGATGACAATAGAGAAGCCATGAAAAAGGAGGCCGATGCATTTCATCCGACTCCTGAGTTCTCTGTAGCAATGCCTAAAGAACAGTAACCTGCACATATTCAGTCAGGGGCTTTACCACTGCAGTGCTGCTGAGGCAAGCACATATTCCAGTCTCTCCAATTTTCTTCCTCACAGTCAGTCTCTGTGCAGCAGCCGCATCACTCACTCACTCTCTGGGTTACGATTCCATCTTCTTTCAAGGGGAGCAATAGGGAATGGCTGCATCGGTTAGCAGGCAGGCAGCATCTCTGCTCAGACAACAGCCGATACTGCAAAGGATGTGCCAAGTACTGGAGCAAAGTGCAGCTTAGCAGCATCCTTTCCTCCTCGCATCTCTCCGCTGAGTGAGCAGCAAGAGGAGGGGAGGGATCTTAGCTGTGAACAGGAGACAGAAATGAAGGGCTCAGTCTGCTCTTTACACAGCAGCAGCAAAGTAAACCCAAGCTACCAGCTCCTGCCCATCCAGGCATCACCAGAGTTCAAATCCTTTCTGAGGATACCTAGGCAAGACTGCCAGAGAGTCAGCCATCCCTTCTCCACACACAGCCCTACATTTCACCTGCAGCTGTCTTCCAAAAGCACAAACAAATGCATGTTGGAACCCAGGGGTCAGGCCTGGAGGAGTGACTTTGGTTCCTGCACACGGCACCAGGGTGTAAGGGGGCCAGGATACAACCGGGATGGGGTTTTTGGGGTGGCTCTTCAGTGGGGACCACACCATCACCTGCAGCAAAGTGTGCTTATCTTTCAGGCACTTCTGAGCAGCCTTGCCTTTATCAGCTCAATTCTTGTCCCTTGGAAAAAACATTGCCTAGGTGCAAACCCATGGGCAAAGCACCCATGGGAAAACTATTCTGCACAGGTGGAAGCTCTGCAAATGCTTCACTTTTCTGGAACCGGCTCCCCAAATCCAAGGCAGTAATGGTCCCTTTGTGTTAAAAGACGGCAAAGCAGGGATTAATGTCAATTCCTCAACAACTACCCAACAGTCACAGGTTATTTAGATTGGCAAGAAGCTGAGATGCAAACTTAATTGTACAGACACTGTAGGTCACTTTTTTGCTAGAGTAAGTTTTCTTGCATTTTTCCCCCTTTGTTTCTTTTCCCTTTGAAGTTCCCCCAGTTCAGTTGCTTCACCCATAGACCAAGGAGTGGGCTAAAATCAGGAAAAAAGACTGCCGCACCATACAGTTTTTAAAGAATATGATGACTGGTAATATAGAGAAGGTCCTAATAAAATATGAAGAATAGGAAATTATACAATTTTACAATGTGTTCCCTAGTACAGCTTTAGTTTTGTGTATTTTACTCACATCGATAAATAATACACTAATGTCTAGATACAGCTGCACATCTTTTTATAGCAATGTTCTGTCAATGTCCTTGAAAAAAAATTACAAAATTAAATAGAAGCTGCAGAGTTAAAACGTTCCACAGACAGAAGGGAGCTGTGACCACAACTGGACTATCACCCTAATTGAGCCTCCTCCACATGAGTCCTTTGCAGGCCATTACGCAGCTGAGGAAACATTACCTTTGTTCAACAACAGGCACACAGGAGGTGAAAATTAACCATAACACCCTGTGAGCCCCTCACTTCTGGGTGTTGGACTCTGCATCCTAAATCAGCTCTCTGCTAGTTTGCAATTCTTTCTGTGGAATTTCCTAATTTTTCGAAACAGGGAACTCAAGAATGACACCAAGTCCGGCTATATGTGACAGCCTCGTTTCCCACCAGATGCACTCAACCAGTCTGGGCATCAACTGCTCAGTGCCAGGGGCCACCCTGAGCTCCTTGTATGACCAGCAAGGACGTCTGAGCCTTTGCTCGAGTCCTGCCTTGCAGGTTCCAAGGCTTAAGCAGGGTCAGACTTCAGAATCCAGGCCCGCTCCGTGCCAGGGCCTGCACACTGACACCCAAGGGGTGGCTGTGCTGCACTCCAGGCCTTGGCACAGGCATTCTTTTCTTCCCCGATGTCAAGAACGCGCGCTGCGCACACGGCTCCACGGCATCAGCCAGCGGGAACAGCCGCGCTGCGCCTGTCTGCGGCGGGACACAGCCTCCTCCTACACACAGATCCCACCTCTTAACTCCTTGTAAGCCAGAGCAGAGTGAGCACACGGCAGGAGCAGGCAAATAACGTGGAACCGATGGATGAGATAGTGAGGCTAGTCAGGCTTTCCATGCTCACAGCTTCGGAGGACACTGTGGGCATGCAGTGGAGATGCCTCAGCCGCTAAAAAGCAAAATTCCTAAGTTTGCTCTGGGAACAAGGAGCAGAGCCCACCAGCTCTGGTCACTTCAACCAGTTTGTTGAACCTAGGAGTCTCTTGGAAAGCTTTTTATTTTCTCACTGTTGCTTTTAACCTGCTAACCTATTTGCTGGCTTATGCATCAGGCACTGTGTTCTTTCTTTTTCTGCATAGTGAGAAGCATGCAAAGGGGCATGTGTGAGACCTCAGTCATCTATTTCTCTTTTCCTGTTCCAGGCAGCCCTATGCAGTGTTACCAGATGCTCCAAACAAAAGGCTGGGAAAAAAAGCAGCAGCATTAAAGAACAGGGACACTTAATGAACTCAAAGGGCAGAGTTGTAAAAGCCATCTAAGAAAGAAGTTACTCACAAAACCAGCCTGGAATATACTGTTCCAAGTTAACATCACAGCTCAGAACTGTAGGGCTCAGAAGAACTCAGAGTTTTGCAAGCGCTTTGAGTAACCATAAGGGAGACACTTTTCAGAGGAGGTGCAAGTCTCATTAACGTGGGTGTAACTAGCCACCGAATCAAAGAAAGCCTCATGCCATTGGCGGGCTATTTTGCAAGTGCAGACTCACACTAGTTGTGTGGCCATTCTTGGAGCCTGGATATGTTTAGGCATAGCTAGCCTAATGTTCTTCACCTTTGCTTGCAGGCTTATACCTGACAAAGCCTCCAGACACGTTTACTTAGATGCTTGGCTGCCATTCTGTTTAATGCACAATGAGGAACTTGTTCCAACAAAAATAATGAAAAGATTCTAATGGTTCTACAAAGAAGCACAAACTGTGTATAGTGAGGCTTGAAGGAATCTCCCATGTACTAGCAGGAGACAGTTCAGGAGGCAGCTCTGTATCACCACAGAATTGCATTAGGATTGTCTGCCCTTTGCTTTAGGTGACCCCACTGGAGCAGGGGTTGGAGTAAATGACTGCCAGATGTTCTTCCAACTTCACTCATTCTGCAGTTCTGTGATACATGAAGGGACTGCACAGGATAGCAGAGAAACTCTGGACTGAAAGAAAGGTGATAACGGAGCACAGAAAATCGTGACTGATACAGAGAACACAGAGACTGAAAAAAAATTTATTATTTTACACAAAAAGGAGAATCAGAGACAGCATATTTAAAATAACAAAAAAAAAAAAAACAACAAAAAAACACCCCCCATAATCTTTCTACTCAACATAAAAATGAAATGTGGAATCCACTCCTATGGAATGCTGTCAAAACAAAGAAATACATGAGGTAGATAAATTTGGGGAGGATAGGTCCATCGCAGACTATTGAACATGATAGAACTACAAGGAAAGACTGAAAGAACTGGGTTTGTTCAGCCTGGAAAAGAGAAGGTTTAGGGGTGACCGAACTGCAGCCTTCCAGTACCTGAAGGGAGCCTACAAGAAAGATGGAGAAGGACGTTTTACAAGAGCATGTAGTGACAGGACAAGGGGGAATGACTTCACACTGACAAAGAATAGGTCTAGATCACATATGAGAATAAAATTCTTTCCTGTGAAGGTGATGAGGTACAGGCATGGGTTGCCCAGAGAATTTGTGGTTGCCCCATCCCTGGAAATGTTCAAGGCCAGGCTGGATGGAGCTCGGAGCAACCTGTCTTAGTGAAAGGTGTCCCTGTACACAGCAGGGGGTTGGAATTGGATGATCTTTAAGGTCTCTTCCAACCCAAACTGTTCTATGATTCTGTGATTCTATGGTTTGGGCCCAGTCTCCTTCTCTAGAGGCCCTTAAACCACAGGTTCATTGGAATGCTGGAAAGGGATGCTGAAGGGAAGATGAGATGCAGAGAAATTTTCAAAATACTGTTCCTGGCCATAGCATTGATCCTAAACTCCTGTCCCTGTGGCCCAGTGCATTACTGCATAACTAGTCATGACTGGAAAACCACTAGACACATGAATTGCAAAATACCACTAAGTCTCTGACTGCCCACAAAACAGAGCAGAGAATCAGCTAGCAAGACTTCAGATAGTCCCAGGTTCAGATTCTATCTGTAAATTAAAGAAATTATTGATCTAATGCACTTCAGGTATAGCCTGAAAGACACCAAAAGCATCATCTGCCATCCCCAGAAAAGGAAGGTGCACTTGAGTAGATGAATAGCTTTTACCAGTGCAGCTGAGAGAGATACTTGCACTTTTCTAGGGCTAGAAATGTTTCCCTCTTCAAACTTATTTTCCTCATCATCATACCTACAGCAGTATTGTATTCTTCAGACCCTGACTGTAACACAGTTATGTGCAGCTGTCAGAGCTTCCAGACAGTGCTACCCTATAACATCACAATTCCCTTTTCTGTCTTCCTTCTGCACCAACATTTGCTGCTTGGACTTGCTGAGCCCTGTGCAGAACTTGGGATGAAGGTTCTTGTGGACAGCCAGTCAGGTTTCCAAGCAGATCAAAGTGCCTGTCTCACAGCTGGATAGACAGAGAGATGATCAAGGGTGTCTGCAATGGCCTCTAAAGACACAGTTTTTTTCAGTGCTTTCCTTTCTCCCCAGCCTTTCAGCCATCACCTGCTGACCCCTTGCTGTAGATATTCAGGTAGTTCTGATCACTTTCTGCAGACCAGCTTCTGTGACTTGCTTTGGTCTCAAGAGCATGCTCACTAACACAATGCAAAGGAGGACAAGGACACTCTTAAAGTAACTGCAGTCTTGCCTACTTCAGACTGCAGAAGATTTTCATCAGAAGGGAACACACAGCAACCTGAATTTGCTCCCTTGGGGAATAGCTCCTCCCAGCGGGACTGACTGAAGCCCTGGTCCAGGAAATCTGCTGACCAGTAACAATTCAGTTCTTCCTATATGACACCCTTTTCCCTTTCCCCCAAGATACCAGAGAGGATTTCATCCCTACCAAATTTTAGGTTCAGAGCTGTTGTCTTGGTACCTCCCTAGCTGCTAGGATTTGAATTGATGCTTAGCTCTCTGATGGGGGGAAGCAGCATGCCAACTGAATGGTCTTTGGCATCAGGGGTAGCTGTTTTTCAAACATCTGTCTTGAATTTTGACAGCATGATTTAAAAGTCAAGTTAACTGGAAGTAGGTACCTCTGCCATACACGTAAGATTGTCCTGAGCAGGGGCTTATGCTTAGGATGTTCTCAGGAAGCATTTGGCCTATGACTGATACCAAGCTTCTATGTGCTGTCGGTGTATGGCTGGTAAAAAAGGGACCCTGGAGATCTGCTGCACATAAACAAAAGCTCATTGTCTTCACCATTCATAGAGGACTCAGGACAGGACAAGTAGGAAATTTACTTAGTAATTTCACTTAACTCACCACATGATTTTTTTTGACCAACAGTGATTTGTATCTTTGGAGAAGTTGTTTGGGAAGTATCTGGAACTGCAGATGATCTCTTATTGCTGCTTGTTCCTATTGGGTAAAATGGGGAAACAGAGGATGACAGAGTTTCAGTAAACAGACTTTCTCCTTTAGCTGAAAGGTACCAAATGCATAGATCAGCCAACATGTTAATAGAAATTTTTCAGGGATTTTATTTAATTATTTGTCACACAGCACCATATTTATCACTTTTCCCTTGAAAACAGATTATTTTTACTATAACTCTGTTACCTCAATCACATACTGGGATTCTACTATGTGACACAAATGATAAACATTGACAACAGTCACTATCTAGAGTTCACAGGGCAAAGTATTTGGCAAGGGAGAACAAACAAATACTGACAGAGGAACCCTCAGGAAAATTATGACACAAAATGAACAAGGTCATTATGTGCCAGTTTCACATACAGAGCTGTCCAACAGAATAGAACCTCCCATATGGAAGGAAGCATGGAAACAAATTCCTGACTCTCTCTGCAAGGTACTGCAGCTGTTTCAAGAGATTAAGCATATAGCTGGAGTCCTGCCTTGCTCTAGGTGAAAAATCAATGTTTTGTGAAGTTGCTGAGATTCTCTGTATTCGGGGCAAAAGAATTTTACATTCAAAGCTCAACTTCAGGCATCTATTTTTAGGTAAATTATTCTGGCTGACAAGCTGTGAAGATAAAAGATGCTGCAGGCCTCACCTCAGCTGCTGTAAACTTGGTCTGCCTCAGTCAATCTGCATTGCTCTGTTACTTGCAGAGATCTTGCAGAGATGGGATCTCAGCAAGGAGCTCTTTCCCTGAGCTGGGAACCTAATTAAGATGGTTCAGTTCTTTTTAGCTTTTTCTGAATTATCTCGCTGATGAGCTTTCAGAACTGCCGTAACCCTTTAAGATCATTCTCCTTTCAGTTAAGTCTCTTTCAAGAACCACAACTCTAGTCTCCCAGACAGTAGTTTGTTGCTGAAGGTTGCATTCAAACTCTTCCCTGCATATTGAGAGCTGGAAGCAGACATTTTGGTTCACTATCAACTAATTTAGAGCAAACCTGACAGTGTTGAACAGAGCAACTCTCCCCATGTCCACAGTATGATACCTGGCCGTGGCACTGCAGAACCTGCAGGAGCAGCTGTTCACACCGTGCTCTGTGGTACCAAAGGTTCTTGCTCTTCAAGACAGCCAGATTTCAAACCTGTTTTGGCTTGGCAACTCTCACAAAAGAAAAAAAAACAAACCCAACACAAACCCCTCCAACAACCCCCCCTCCCCCTCCTTCCCCTATTTAGTCATTCTCTAATGGTAGGATTTGATAGTTTGTTGGACAAGACTCTAAAAAAGAGGTCACCTTGTTCATGGCTCCCAAGTGTGACTGTCATCAAGTTAGCCCACACAAACTGAGGCTGGGTTTTTTGTTGTTATTTTTCAATTAACAACCAGTTAACGATGCAGCCTATTTGATCAAGTAATGCTTTTTATTAAGAGCTTGCCTTCTTGAAGACAACCTTGTGACAGCACGTCTGTGGAAAAGCGTTTGGAAGGTTCTTGTGGCCACCGGGTCTTTATACGGCTCAGGCCAGCCCTCGGATCACAGGAGGCCGAGGCAGTGGTTCTTTCCTGAGGCTTATCGTGCTTGTAATGGGAAACTGGCATCGATCACACACACACTGGAACTGTGCTTCCCTCTAGCGTTGTCAGAGCTCTGAGCTTGTGGAGAATGTGCAGCGGCAGAGCAGGATGGCACCCCAATGATCCAATTGTGCCTTAAGCTGCAGGGCAGACCTTGCTAGGTAAAATGTCTCGTTCTCCTCCTATTCGAGGTTCTCGTTACAGATGAAAGAGCAGCTGAAGGGGGTGGGGGAAACTTCAAACATACACTGCCAGTTTTAAAGGACGCAAGTCAAAATTATAAACTGAAGCTGACAAAAACCAAGACCACACTTGGTTTTGGCCAGCCCTGGCAGAGAGGAATTTGAAGGTGGTGATTTCTGGGGAAGCTTCAAGTTTGTTCTTCCTAATTTTTCTCTAATTAGAAATTCTAGATAAAAATTAACAAGAACAAGCGATCTCATAAGTGAATTCCAAGTATCACCTCTCTTTCAGGTGAAAAGGCCCACAGGGAATCATACTCCCAGGACCAAGTATCAGGGACAGCATTCACCACTCAAATGGAAGAAAAAAAATCTACACGCACAACTGACATCCAAAATGGCTCAACATAATTTATTTTTTTATGTTAAAATGTACAGAGTTCTTTTGAAAGTACTTGCTAGAAAGGGGAAAAAAAAGTGATATTACATACAAGGAGAGGAAGGGAGACCATCCAGCCAGGAGCGTATGACATGGAGAATTACAAAGGCATCTAGGCACCCCCTTCCCCTTAGCTTACAAGTCACCATGAACAAAGTACAAAGAGGTTACAAAACAGGAAAAGCAAATATAAACAGACAGGAATAGACTCAGCTTCATTTGTACATGCGGCTTTTAGAGGCATCTGGAGCTCCTATTCACACACTCTAGAGATCTCTTTAAAGAGAATTTTATCTTTCTTAAAATAGTTTTTAATATTCTACAACAAAGATAAAAAATTTTAAAGATGGAATGAAATGAAAAAGCTCTTATTTTTAAAAGGCATCGAAGTCACTAACAGTGAGTTTTTTTTTTTAATTTCTTTTAGAAGATTACCCAAGTTATCTTGCTAAAAATACATTTTTTTTTTAAACAGAAGTGAAAAAATGGTAGGTACCAATATTACTGCGTTGGATAATTTCTTTTTATATATAGAAAAGAACTTTTTTTTTCTACAATAGTTCTACAGTCACAAAGGTTTGTGGAAAAGGGAGCTGCCCAATTGATAAAAAAACCCATACAAAACCAAACCAAACATAAAGGCAAACAAACTAAATTCATGGCCCTCATTTCGACAGCTTCTCCTCCTGTCTCAGACCCACCCCCACCCCCAGGAAGCAGCGACACAGCTGAAGATCTAAGAAGAGAGGGCAGCACAGTGCGCTTTCTACACGGGTTATTTGGAACTGGAATAGTATATACAGAGAAATGGGGTCCTACACAGCCTTGTACATGCTCAAAACTAAACAGAAATGAAAAGTGGAAGTCCTTTGAATTCTGCCTTTTACGGTTAGCAGTTACTGGAGGAAAGTCCATTTTAGTGCATCTGAAGAAACCCCAACTTTTAGATTCTTTTGGTTTAAAAACAAAAGGAATTAGTCTTATTAATGTGTCTGTATTTCTACTTCATATACAATAAAAAAAGAACTTTACATTAAAGGGTTGTCCCTTTTTGTATCAGGTGACATGCCAGCAGTGTAGCCAAAATTAATGTAAATTGGATTTTGCAGTAATAAACAGCAAAATCCCGCCGCCTAGATCCTGGTATGGTGTTGGGACGGTTTCACTGCTGTAAAAGAGGCCGATTCCCTTCTTTTCCCACACTAGATCAAATGTGTGGCTATTCCTATAAAATGGATATCAAACACAGTAAGAGAATCAGGAAAAACATCACTGATCCCCAGAAAGCGGCACATTCAGCAACTTCCTACCCTAGACCAGGAATGGAAGAGTGACAAGGACACCACAGGGTTCTCATCCCAGTCACCAAATGCACACTTTATCTTCCAGCATTCCCCAAGCCAAGAGATTAACTGGAAACAGCTGCTTCTGAGCTCAGTCTGATGCAAAGGCTCAGAACCAAAACCCTCAGCATTTCCAAGTATGTACTAAAGCAGTCTGGGATCTCAGAGCTGTGGCTGACTTGCAGGTCACCAGAAGAGCCTGTAACCATTTTCTTGTCCTAACAGACCATTACCCACCCCGTCCTCTTCACGACTGCCGAAGGGATACAAAACAAGTTCTCTCTTGAGATGCTTCCAGCAGTTCAGTGACAGAACATGCGTGCATGCATGCACATGTGTGTTCACGTGCATGTCTGGGTGGTGAATGGGATCATTTTAAAGTTACATTATCTTTTCAGCGTAAAACATACAATTTCTATTAACTCATCTACAAAAACACCAATGTGAATGGTTTATTGTTTACACCTAACTCCGAATTTTACTGAGGGTGAAGGAGTCAAGGAAAATTAAAGACTTTTTTCCCTGACTTGCAGAAATAAAGATCTTCGTTTATCCTCTGTGTCCCCTTCCAAATCTCCCAATAAGTGCCTCCTGCTAGAAGTAGGAAATGTTAGGTGGGGTTTAGAGGGAAGGGTTGTTATTCTTTGAGATGTCAAACATTTTACATGGCTGCAGCACTAGAAACTGCATACAGAGGGGCACAGGGGAAGGAAAAGGACATACATTGAAAAAAGATTTAGGAAGATGATTTCACGTTACACATAGTCTGTCCACTTTGTCAGCAAAGTAAGGCTCTTTTTAAATTATGAGAAGATTTTGTGCATGTTTCCCCTCTAAAAAACATCTGTAAGTGATTTTAGCTGTAAAATGTTTGACGATTGTGAAGAAAAACAAACAAACAAACAAAAATAAAAAAAAATAAAGACCAGGCTTCCTAAAAAATAAAATAAACCAAAGAAAATCCCTCTAAATCTACAGCAATATCTGAACTGGAAAAAGGTCCATTTTCTCTGGTTCGTCAGTATAAAAGGTTCCTTTATTTATATTTATTTCAGTTTTTAGGATGCAAGTTGATCTTGCTCATCTTCTCATGTATGGTCCATTAAGAGACTGCTTGGGCACCCCAGCTGCATTCATGTAGCTGTGATGGGAGGGGCCAGTGTACATCATGTTTCCATGAGGATTTGGCTGCATAGGCTGCTGGGTATAGGCCTGGCTCCCCATCATTCCCATCTGCATCTGCATAGGATACTGTGCTGTCTGATTCATGTAGGCAGGGTTACTATGGTAACTGCTGTTCATCATGGGCTGTGTCATTCTGTAGCTGTTCATGGCATTCAGGGTGTTCATATTCATGGAGTTCACGTTGTACGGGGTGGTTGGCATCAGGTTGACTCCCATGTTCATGCCCCGCTGCACAGCCAAGGTCCGAGGCCCAGCCTGCATGGCGACGGCGGGGGGACTGCGGCCGTACAGCTGCTGCTGGTGTGCGGTTGCTGAGGGCAGGGGGGCTGATTTGGAGCGGATGGAAATGTGCCCCTTGACTGGCATCTGCCCCTGCAGCCTCTGGGTATGGGGAATACCAATATTAGTAGCAGACATATTACACTGAAGCAGAGGTGATGTGAGGTTCATGGTGGTGGATGCCAGGTTTGGTGGGGGTGTCATAGTGGCTTGTGCTTGTGGGGTGCCAGCCAGGGGGTGAGAGGGAGCCAGCTGAGCCAGCCCTGTGTTGGAAAGAGAAACGCTGGTTGCATAGGAAGTCACAGCAGGGGAATGGCTATAAGGCATGGCATGAGGGTCCATAATGGTGTTTGTCAGCTGCTGCAACTTGGCTAAACTGAATGTGGCTGATGGCTGTGAATAGCTCCCAGCACCAAAATCCCCTGGAATCCTCTCATAGATACTTATGTTACCAGTGCTGCCTGATTCAGGTATTTCCATGATCATAGGTGCCGGGGTGAAGCTGTTGTTCATGCTACACTGGGATAATGGAGGTTGCTGCTGGGGTGGAGGTGGGGGCTGTGGCTGCTGGGACTGAGGCTGCTGCTGTTGTGGCTGTGTTGTTGGTTGCTGGTTACTTGGGGGCCTTTCTACTACACAGCTCTGAGGTGACTTGATATTACAGTTTGCTGCAGGCTGGACACTGTTTTGCTGCATCATGCTGCAACTGCTGCCAATGTTTGCCATTTGCTGAGTGACAACACAACTGTTCTGAGTGAGGCTGCTAGAAGAAGACAGTCCTCCGTACGAACAGCTGCTCTGGGAAGAGTTATTTCCACAAATGCTGCCTCCCATAGTGGAGTCATAGCTGCTGGGGTTTTCATAATTCTCTGTAGTGCTCTCAATGCTTCCAAGGTCACTGAAGCCACTATCCACCACCTGCTGAGAGTGGTCCGATACTGAAGGCACATCCATCATGGGGCTGGTCTCCATGTTCTGCATAGAGGGTGCGGACAGGGATCCTTGTTCAGGACTTATCTGTGTGTAACTGCTCTCCAGAGCAGGCACATTCGGGCTGCTGACAGAACGCACAGACTGGCTGGGGTGGGACTGAACAGAGGATATTGGACTGTTGTGTTCTGAGGCCTGGCAATCTTCAACCATTGATATCTGAGGATCCTCCTCAGTCTGGGTATAACTCTGCAAAGTCTGACAAGCTGCAAGAGTTTCTTCACAGTCCTGGTAAGCTACATCATGCTCATTGCTTTCCTCCTGTGTCAAGGACTGGACTGCTTGAACAGTTTCAAGATCTAGTTCACTATGAGGAATCTCTTCCTCTTCCTTTAATTCAATTAATCCCTCTTTATTACTTTGCTCTTCCTCGTGATCATCTTCAGACCCAGGGACATGCTCTGAGCCCACTGATGTCTCATTGGAAGCTTGCTCTTCCTCAGAATCTGCCTCTGCTTCATCTTTTTCTTTTGCATCTTCTCTACTGCTTGGTATGCTTGTTTCTAAAAAACATTCTTGCACCTGAGGCTCCTCCTTCACCCCTTCTTTAACAGGCTGTTCCTCCAATTCTTTTTTCTTCAAAGACTCTGGATGACCATCATCTTCGTCATCAGCATCATGATCTTCATTTTGATTTGTCACAACTGCAACTTCCTCTTCTTCCTCATGGTCATGCTCAGGTTCGTCTAATTCTTGCTGCTCTTCTTCTGATTGCCTCTGCTCTTCTAAAATCCGTGGCTTCTCCTCTACTTCCTCTTCTATCTCAGGCTCTTTTACTTCCGGCACTGGACTGCTGTTGCTGTCCACAGGAGAAACTGCTCTTACTTCACTGCTGGCTGTATCTTCCTCTTCTCCCTCTCCTACCTCTTCTGCTTCCATATTCACATCTTCCTCTTTCCTTTCCTCAGTGAGAGGCAGGTCTTTCTGCTCAACACATTCTTCTTTATCTGAAATTTTGGCCTTACGCCCTGGTTTTGAATTAGCTACCACTTCATCAACTATTTCATCCTGAACTGATGGTGGCACCTCTTCCCGATTCAGTTTAAAACCTGGTTTTCGGCCAGGTCTTTTCTTCCAGTGGACTGGTTTTCGGCTTTTCCCTTTTGGCCATCCCTTCTTCTTTTTCATAGGTGTGGAAGTATCTGGCTCAAGTGAAGAATCCTTTGCTTCACTATTCCTCAGCATAGATAATGGTTTCAAGGGTGGGTTACCTGAAAATACAAATTGAAAGACACTGTTCAAACATTTTGGCTTGACCTAAGCATTCATGAAAGACTTGCCCAACATGTTTATCAACTTCAATATTAGCTTAGAAATTTATTAGAATTTATTTATTAGTTTAGAAATATTAGCTTAGAAGGATCAAGGTCTGCTCATTAGCAGCATGTTGCACATTACATTTTCAAAGAAGATCAATGTTTTCAAGATTTTCCATGTTCAAAGCTCTGAGCCTTTAATACGCAATTCAAATTAAGCTCTAAGCTATATAATAAAGTCCTGAAAAGACAAATTTTATTTATAAAGTATGTTCACAAATGAACGTGTTGCAGCATAGAGGAACATATGAAGTTGCAATAAAAGCATGTTTCCATTTAGATCTGTGCATCTGCTTAAGAAAGGAAGTATTTTCACTTTTTTCACAGCCTTATGCTTTTTAATGCCAATAGAAATACACAGATGCCTGGATTAGGCTAGTAAATTTTTTAATTGACTAAATCATTAACAGGAAGCTGAATTTCTCTTTCATCTTTTATTTGATGAAGCAAGATTTGCATTTCAGTGACTTTCCAAACACTCAGATAGATTCAGACCTTATACAGCCAGAAAGGAATGTGATTGCTTACTGAGAACTTACTGAATAGTATAAGGCATTCCCTGAATTAATTTTGGTTTGAACCTGTCAGTTAGGACAGTCAGTGACATTTTTATACAACCGTATAAAGCTGAGTTACTCCTGCCCTTTGCTCAGACAGCCATTTACTTTAAATACCTCCCTCCAGTGATAAGCATTCTGAAAAAAATCTGGGTATTAAAAAATGAATACTGAATTCAAAAATCAACAACAAAAAAGTCATCCAAAAATAACATTTGGAATGTGCATAAAGAAAAGAAAGGATCTGCCACAGCCAGCATACTGTTGTACAGGAAGAAGGTAACACTATTTTCACAGTATTTATTAAAGCATTAACACTTAAACCCTTAGAAATAAAACCCACCTCTTAAAAAACCCCATCACTGTTACTCTTCCCTGTCTTCCACATTTCATATCTACTACAGAGGATTAGATTTACCACATTTACAGTAAAACTTACGTGTAGAACTAGGAAAAGCAAAATACTACAGCTCAGCCATTACCAAGCTTCATCTTCCCCTACACGACACTACTCAAATTGCACAGATTTGGTAGAATATGGAGAAACTAACATTGTTTTTGATGCCACAGAACACCTTCTGTCTTCCAGAATGCCTAATCCTTACTAAAATCTGGCTTCAAATCACCACCCTACACTATCCGTTCTCACTGCTGTCCTGACAGCAATCAGAACCAATCCAAATTCTCATCAGACCCTCATTTAAGAAACCGCAATGTTGCTTTTCAGGGATATCTTAAAACATTTTCAATACATTGCCTCAGCTAGACATTAAGTTCTCAGCAGAAAAATCTGGCCCCTAGTCAGAAAGTTAAAAAAAGAAAAGAAAAAAAAAAATCACAAGCGGGTTTCTGTAGTGATGGGAAAACCTCCAAAAAAAATTTCTAAGATTCCTATAAACATTCCTGCCTTGTAGTTATG
This sequence comes from Cnemophilus loriae, assembly GCA_013397755.1. Classification (NCBI taxonomy): domain Eukaryota; kingdom Metazoa; phylum Chordata; class Aves; order Passeriformes; family Corvidae; genus Cnemophilus; species Cnemophilus loriae. The sequence goes on along the minus strand of VZTF01002800.1, from coordinate 33,340 downwards.
ATTAAAATAGTCTAAATCTGAACCATTTGTTAATTGCTGCAACACTGTATTTTGGAACTGTCATAAGGCAGTGCTGTCCCTCTTACCCAGCCTAATTTTTTTATCAAAATTAAAAGCCAGCTGTTTATGATGAACATGTTTAGGTAACTGACAGCACACTGTATTTTCTCTAAGAGCATTACAGTTTTAATACGTATATGCAAAGGCATCTGCACTGAAGGCAAAAGCAGCCAACAGATACTGTGTGATGTCAAGAGCAGCAATACTCTAAAATAATATGGTTACTGCTTTATTACTTCAGAGGTTCTGACCAATTTGCAGAAGTTCAGGGGAAAAAAAAAGCAACACAAATGAGACAAGGGAGCAGAAAGCACTAAACAACAAGTATTTATAAAGTAGGTGAGCCAGAAATTTATCACGGTAGTATAAAATGGGTGTGAGTTAAAACAATGGCTTTCCAAGTACCATTTTTGATCCCTGAGCACTTAAAGGACTATCTGTAGCCTGCAAAAGATAGTTAAAAATCACTGATTTATTTTAGAAAAGAATGTGTGTGAGTGGAATCTCTAAAGGGATCTGCATCTCCATCAGAAAACATTCAGAAGTGCACACATGAAAAAGCCTTAAAACAACTGATCTAACAGATCTGTCTCCAACTCCATAGTCTTATTAATGGTGCTGGAGTATCACAAAAATGTATTTAATGAGTAATCTAATCACAACAGAATTTAAAAAAAACAATGGTATAAGATGACTGTGCATGTATTCCCACTAAGCAAACTTAATGCTGTCAGCACGTTTGCATTAAATCTACACAGTTATATGCTGTAGTAAGGATTTAAGGGTAACTGATGCTAAATAGATAGTACACCTGGCTATTATCGTATTAATGCTTTTAGTATTAAAGTACTTTGAAAGAAAAATTCTTCTCCGGTAACCACAGCCTAACTGAAAGCCATCAGTTAATGAAGTAACTATTTTTCTTGTGGGATAATGGCACCATACTTCTTTTTCACACAGTTGTTCATTTTTATTTTGCTGACTGCTTTGCACTGTGTAGCCCCTCAAAATAACAGGACATCTAATAGCCATAAAGAAGATTGCTAATGGAGTATCTGAATGACAGATGCTTCTGAATTGTCAGTGGACTCTAAGCAAGCAGTCACAACCAAATTATTTTGTTTTATGAACCAAAAGTTCAGAGAACTTTAAGGAGATACGAGAAGCTGAAAGGGTGAACATGCAATGTGAATGAAGAAGAGGACGTCAAAAGAGACAATTTATTATTTCCCTTTGTTAGGGAAAACTGGGGGCTTGCCAGTTCATTTCTGTTTTATTTCTGTAAGTGACTCTGTTGCATAGGTTTTTCCACAATCACAGATATCAATTCCATTAAGAAAGCTGAATCAAAAGGACAGTCTGGGTTCAGCTCATTGCCAATAAGATAGTTAAATGTATGCACCACATTTTCATAAATGTCTGAGGCTAGTTTGACTGGTAATTTATGCCTAACCTACCTTTCAGCTGGAAGTTACAAGCCAAAGAAAGCAGCTGGTTCTGTCATGAGCTGTTATCATCCAACACAATCTATCAAAATTTCACCAGCATACCACCAAACATACCATTATTGTCATCAGACTCCTCCTCATCTCTGGACTTCCTCTTAGAAGAGGGTCTATGCCTGAGTGTGTCTGGTGGGGCTAAGTGCCGAAAGTATCCGCTGGATGAAAGTTCACTCTCCTCCTCTTCATCCTCCTCCTCCTCCTCTTCCTCCTCCTCAATCTCAAATGTAGGCTCTAATCGGGGCATTGGTCGTTCAGAGTCTGAGTCCTCAAATGGTTCATCCAGCACTTCCGTGGTTTCTGAGATTGTTTCAGTGACAACACTGCTGTTGTGGTGCTTACGCTTGCGGACCCGCCTCTTCCGATGAAGAATTGGTTTCTGAAAGTGAAAGGTGGGAAAAGAGAAGACATTTTATCATGTGGAGTAGAAATAAAACACTAGATAAATACAAAACATGAACAGCAGAGAGCTCCCTTCTAGAATCCAGAATTCACTAGAAATACTGACTGGCACTTGCCACTAGTTGGAATTTAAACAGCTGAAGCTAACAGCCCATCCGTAACAGCTGGAAGTTTAGACACACTACAACACAGATGTGAATAGATTAGAATAAGGTGCAAAAATGATACAGAAGATAACTTTTTAGTGAGCATCCCATGAAGAAAGGATTCGCTTAGACACATTGATAGAATTCACATCTCCAAGGTAAATAATTTCTACGTCTTTACACTCTGATTTCAGTTGTTTAGAGAACATTTGTGTTTTGCAAGCTTCTTTCGTAAGTAGGACTGTATCTGTTTCTATTTTGCATGACTGAGAAAAACTTTAATAACTAAGTTAGAAAAAAAATCAAAAGCACAAGATAGAAGCTGGAATCAAAAAACCCTCAAACTCCTACCTCTGATTCACCAAAAACCACCACTAGAAAAAGTCAGCAGGAAGCACCCTGCAGAGAGAGTGCTCGAACACTGAACATGTGCTCCCTGTACACTTAATACAGACCTCGTGAATGGCACCATCCTTCAGAAAGCCCCAACATACTGACAAAACTGACTAGGTAACAGTCAGAAAGAACAAGACATAAGGCACACACCTTTCGTTTCAGTGTTGGCTTGGTGAGAACAGGTGGAGAGCTTGATCGAGGACTCACAGGCTCATCATCTTCCTCTTCACTACTCTCACTAAAACACCTCAGAAGTGCCCTATCATTATCACTGTAGCGCCGGGGTAATCTGTCGCAGTCCCCTGGGAATCTACATTTCATTGGCTCTGTGTTCTTTTTCAACTGCCCCCTCCACCTTTCCATACCTTCACTGTGCTGCCGACGGGGAATTGCAGATTTTTCACCTTTACCATACTGTCCCTGGGAAACTGCAGATTTTTCCTCATCTTCAGCATACCGGCCTCTCGAGGCTGGAGATTTCTCCTCACATTCACCACATCTTCCTTGCAAGGCCACTGACTTTTCCTCACAGTCACTGCACCGGCCCCGTGAGGCTGCTGATTTTTCCTCACATTCACTGCATCGTCCACTGGGAACTGCTGTTTTGTCCTCGATGGGCAATGCCGGCTCCTTCTCACAAAAAGGATCATGAAGTTTTTTGCTCTTGCGGTTCCATCGACCTCTTCGTGATGGCTGACTGTTTGCAGGAAGACTATCCAGGGGAAAAATGTGCTTGTTTGGTCGTGCAGAATTGGCTGGAGCAACAATGTCTGGCTTTTTTTCACTCTCTGTTGGTGAGTAAGGCTCTTGCTCTTTCTTCTCCCATGACACAGATTTTACCATCTGATTTAAATAAAAACAAATAGATTTCACACTTCCTATTTCAGCACAAATGTCTATCCCGAATTTGATTCCACAAAAGCGTTTGAGCGAAAAGTCAGAAAAGTTTAACAAAAGTGACTTTTAAAAATCCGGGATTAAAAAAAAGACTTGACCTTTAAGAGATTCATGTAGTGCTACTTGCTACTCCTTTCCTCACAGATGATAATATACCTCACTTAGCTTCCCAACAAGTCACTTCAGTCAGCCATTCAGTGGTGTGCCAGAATGCTAACGTCACCTTGCTATATTCAAACACAGTATTTGTGCAATTTGCAAGAAAAAAGTGAGAAAAACTTGAAGCTATTTTTCCATTAAAACGCACAATTAGTTTAATGTAAATACAGTAACAGCAGATAATTTGCCTCTTAGTATTCTACTCAGCGCTCATCACCTGATGCCAGAGCGCAACCCCTTCAAGGATTGTTCTCTAGACTATGCGTCAATGTTTTCTCTAGTTTTATTTTCTAATCTGAAACCATAAAGAAACATAAACTAACCATGACTGCATTGCTTTTTATGATTATGGCAAATGCGCAAGCTTCGCATTTGAAATTTTGTTGGCGCTGCCTCCAAAAGCATTAAGTATAAACTACATGGCACACAGAAATAAGAGATTCACTCTTACACTGGTCTCTGGATCCTTTTCTTTCTGCTTTTGTTGCTCTTCATTTTCCCCATCCTCTGTTTCCTCTTCTTCATCTTCAGAGACAACTGAGTTGGAAACTATAACAGGTGTCCAACGCAGACATTCTGCATCCACATCAATAGGTCGGACATTAGTTCTAAGCTTTGCCATGTGTTCCTGGATAAGCTTCTCACGACGAATGATCACAAATCTGAACAGCAATAATACTCTGATCACTAACAGGTGACATACTGTACATGTTGCCATGTGAAACAGATATATTACAGAAAAATCTGTATACTCTCAATCAGTGCTGCCACAAGTAACTTCAAAGAGAACAGAAACTCATTAAAATAGTACAATTTGCAGTACCATCTGACTACCAGAGAAAGCATCTCACAACTGAGGAAATGTTGAAATTCTTTCCACTTCTTGTTAATGGTGAAGCCATTATCCTTCCATGGGTAACATTCAGCTGCAGAGTATAATTTTTATTATGGACAAGAGGTATGCCATTTGGGGAATGGGCAATATAAGGTGAAAGCTACTGAAGAGAAATAAAAGGACTGCTCAAGTAAAGTTGCAGTCCCACTACCATAGTGCATTTTGTTTAAGGGTCTGAGAGAAATATCACAGGTCAAAGGTATACTGTGAGATGAGGACATAAAACTATTCTCAAGCTTTCCAAATACGTTTCAACTTTAACACAAAACACAATAAAATACAACCCCAGTCACCAAACCGCTGTGGTCTGAAACAAGACTAATTCCCAGTATTTCACCTGACTTGTCAGCTGAGCAAGTAGGCTACCTCTATTCTATACCAACACACTTCATCTCTCCCAGTGATCTGTCCCACTCTTCAAGCATTCCATGTTAATCCACACAGCTTATGGCATTTTTCAGACATAGAGAAAAGGAAGGAAACAACTGTCTGCTCACTAACTGAAAATAAGGAGCAGATTTGCCTCTAGAGAAAGGAAGTTGCTATTCTTTGCTCTATTTGTGAGTGTGTTAGACTGATTCGGCTGAGGGATTCCAAGAAAACATGACCAAGAGATCAACTTGCTCTCTCTCATAGCAGACAATTATTCGAAATTCCACATCTGCAGTGCTACACAGCTGGACATCTGAGCCAGGTTTGGCACTGAACGATTCTTGCATTGCACATGAGTACCATAGTCTTGGCATTTGGACACTGAAGTCTTTAGTAAAATCAAGCTTATTAGATGTGACTTGTCTTCAAACACCATTAAATTTCAATGAAATACATCTGAAGGTATTCGGGATTACAACGGGACTCCTGTACTCACTGATCACTACGGAAGTCAAGCATTCGTAGGTGATGCAGAGTGGAAGTGATATCTTGAGGGCAGATTCCAGTCAGCTTACTCAGCTTCTTGATGCTTAATTGCTTGTCACGTTGATGATAAAGGCACTCCAGTATTACACTTTTCCAATAAGCCATATATGACAGGCGCCCCAGGTCTGACAGGGGCTTCTCTGGTGATCCAGCTTGACCCTCACGCTTTGAAAGCAAATAGCCTAAAGATACACAAGAAGAAAAGTTTCAAAATATTAGCTTCTGTTTCCATCCCGACTTCTACAAAGGCCTCATAAAACTGTAGTGCTGCCTACAAGATGTAGATGACAGCTCTGAAGGATACTTCGAGTTGTCAGGCCAATTTTTTGCTTGTTTGTTTAAACTCCTGTTATTCAGTGATCAAATATGAGATTTCTGAACTACGCTGCCATCAGACACTGACTGTAGGTAATGCCACGAGATGGCAGCAGGTGCCTACCCAAAAACTACACCAAGCCTGAAGCACAATTACTACAGCAATTTTGGAAATGACAGAGGGAAAACATACTCTTAAAACTAATATGACTATTAATTTTCTTGAAAATTCTCTACTGTCAAACTTCAGGACCATACTGGAGAGTATCAAGCTCTATTTGCAGAGATTTCATTAATTTAAGACTGTGATACATTGCACAGGTTCAATAAAGGCCTAGACGTTATATTCTACCCAGTGAGACAAAGGGAGGTAGATGGAAGATGACAAATGTGCCTTCTCACTGCTGTTCTACCATAACCCGCATTTGCTGATTTCTCAAGATACATCCTTGAGTTCTTTTGCTTCACCAGTATTTTCAGGAGAACAAAAACTTATCTACAAAAGGTATCATTCTGATATAATTCTACCAGTAGTTTTCCTCCGAACATTAAGTCCAAAATTTGTATGTCCACAGGGAGGGCTGTATTAAACTGCCCTAGGCATAATAAACAATATATAGTTACAGGAGAAGCTTCCCATGACGTTGCTGAGACACATGCACGAATCTCAGAATTATTTGAGTATTCAGAGCTTAAGTATGTCTGGTTTTGTTACTCTCAAAGTTAAATTAAAATGTAAGACACTTTTGCTTAAGACACTCATTCACCTAATCAAGCTGCTGAAGATTTCCACAGACCATGCAGTCTTACAGCTGGCTTTCTGTATAAGGAACTTCACGCACAAGACAAGCTTCTGCTAAAATCACTGTACTGACACATGCCTTTAGTTTCTACCTCAAGTTGCTTACACAGAAAACACTGGAATTAAGGGGAAAATGATCAATTTGTCTTTAAAACTGAAGTTCCAACAAAAAGAGTAAACTGTGAAGTTCAGATGATTTTGTGAGCTTTAGAAGCTTTTGTCCTGAGATGTGTTTTAATTTGAAAAATATCTGCTTCTACTGTTAAGTCCTTTAAAATATGAAAAGACAGATGGAAAAAAGTAAAGAAAAAGTTCCTTACTGAAGTCAATTAGGAACCTGCCATAGCCCTTACGCTGGTATTGTGGAAGAATCATTATACAGGAAACATTGTACTTCTGTTGGCAGTGTTTTTCCTGTTGGGAAAAAAAGCATCATATTGAAAAAATAGATCAGTGAGAAATAGCCTAAGTTGCTCTGTGAAAGTGCCTAAGTAGTTCTATAGCAAAAAGTGAGATAGGAAGCCACAGTCAAAGTTTCTTAGGAAAAATAAAGCCAAGGAAAGACTTCAAAGAGACAGTATTAAAACTCTACCGTCATTTCAGTTAAGAAAAGCAAAAAGAATGAAAACTTGATATAACTTTCTGCTTCAATAGTACACAGTAAAGAACGTGGGCTGCAGAGAAGATAAATTCTAAGAATAAATCTGAAGGCAGCTAAATTCATTGCAGAAGACTGCAGTATTCCAGTGATTCCTTAAATGTTACAAGCGTAACATACCAAAATCCAGTCTCAAATCTGCTGTTCTGAATACTAAAAAAAAAAAAAAAGCTTCAAAAAAACCATTTCAAAATAATTTAAACAATTAAGGATAAAAATCTTAGGAAAAGTCCTATCTGAAATCTTCGCCCTGTTCCCTCAAAAAAAATAAAAGGCTTCAAATCAGGTGCAAAGTTGCCAAACTTGTTTGGAAAACAATGTATTTACAGAACAAAAGGTGAGATAAACAGAATTACCAAGCAGTTCTGTCTCAAACAGTACTACCCAATCTCCACCAAGAGCAAGAAGTAATTTGAAAAGTTTTTTTTAACCACTAGCTGCTGTACAAGTTCCTTAGCAAGTAGATGCTATTCAATATTACAGGAAACTTGGGTTTACTAACTGGTGGTCTCCGAACGTAATATAAATAAAACCTGGTTGCAACAGATGTCTATACCTGTGTTACAGAAGTTATTATAGAAAATGCAAGAGCCTAAATTACAACAATTTAAAGAATCCAAAGCAGCACTGCTCAACATACCAAAAGATTTGTACCCAAATACTTACCTTGGAAAAGTAGCCAACAAGGTGACAGCCCTTAACATCATTCTGTGTCAGCACATAGAAAAGAAATGGCTCCACATCGTAATAGAGAGTCTTGTGATCCAAGAAGAGTTTAGCTAACAAGCACAAATTCTGGCAGTAGATAGTGCTGACGTTGCCATCAACCTTAGAGACATGAGGAAAAGTTCTGTCACTCCATTTGCTGTTATGCATGGACAGGTTTCACCTGAGTATCCCCATACACTTGAAATGTCTTAACATGAGAGAAGACTTCTCTGTCACAGGTAGCATTTCAAAGGACTTAAAACTTCCACAGAGTAGAGGCTGTGACCATGTCATTGTTACCTTCAATAGCTTAAGAGACAACTTAAAATTAATTTTCATAAAATAGAAAACCAGATTTTTACAACACGAGTCTTCTGTGTTTTACAGATGAATAATCTATACACAAGGTCAGTTCCTACTGGCTGCTTGCTTGTTGTTCTTCATTCTTGGAAACTCAATGTTTCAAGAATGAAGACTTTTAGGACTATGAAAAATTTATCACATGATTAGGTGCTGAAGACCCTATTTTATAGATAAAAGTGAGCAGCTTCATTGTCTAACTTACCTCAAAGACTGATATATTATTTTTTCTGTAAATTTCATTGGCTGGAGGATGAAACCAGCCACATTTTTTCATATGCTGTTGAAGAATAGTTCTGCTTTTCATATATTTTAGACAGAATTCACAAAGGTACAACTTCGGTAGCCTGTAAGCAAAGATAAAGAAAGAACAGAGACTGAAGACAGAGAGTTTTGTATAAAATTCCTCACTCCTGCTGATAGAGAACTTGATGAAAACAAACCCAATATACACTGACCTTGTGTATGTGCTAATGAGGGCAAAACCACCTTACCATAGTTAAAGTCATGACACTTATTCTGTAACAAATGCATGTTAAAAAAATGCCCTTAATGTCCTGCCTAATTACATTTACATTATTAAGTTATGCCAGAAGAAATAGATTAAAATCCTAGGAAAAAAACAGTAATCCCTCCCAGTTTTGCACTAATGATGCTAGGATGGACGAGATAAATAGTTTCTATTCCCTTCTTTCCCTCATGTCATGTCCCAGCTGTACATACATACCCTTGAGTGATGGGTCACATCACCACCTACCCATTTGCTTTAAAACCGTTTTACATACTATGCTGACATGAACGATTGGAATGCGAGTATCCCAAAATTCTTGTGATTTAACTACATTTATTTACTCTAGCTTGGGCAGAAATGTCTTTGTACAGCTAGAATAATTCCTCATGACAGACCACGTTCTTATTAAATGGCAGAAGAAAGAGTTTCACTTGATTTTCTTCCTCTAGCTGTAGAACTTATAAGTCATTCCTCTTTCTGAATGAAGTTCAAAGAGTTTGCAGTTTAGACAATTTGCAAAGTTCTTAAGCAAGAGAACAGCAATGCAACTATACGTGCAGCACAGCAGAACAATCTATCAGACACCAAAATGTAGAAACCACCAGATTTCCATGCCTGCTGGAGTACAGCTTTCCCATAAACAATGAAGAAGAACAAAGAAGAGTCCTACCTTGAGTATTCCTGTGGATATGGGGAGGAGTACCAGGTCTGGATTTCGTACTTGCCAAATTCGATAACAGAAGGGCAGCGGACTTGTGGATCAGGAGGCCCAGTCACCCCTACTTTCTATGCAAGGGGAAAAAAACCCAAGTTTTCATGAATTTCCAAGTGAAAGACTTCTAAGATGAAATAAATTAAAACACTTTTATCTACACAGTCCAGCCTGCTCGAACTCACTGGTAATTAGGAAGATACAGATGTTGCTCTCTGACACTAAAAACCAGTACCAGTCACACATCAAGCAACCATGTGATTCACAAAAAGAAAGAATTAATAAACATTATCCTACCACGTATCTCCACTACCATTCACGGTGTTGCATGTCACAGTTTTAATTACAAATCAGTAGACAGCGAAGTTTAATACAATCTTTTTTGAGTCTCGTTGTAATTTTCTTTCTTATTATTTCAATAGTGAAGAACGGAAACACATAAACTGCTCCTGAGGTTAAAAACTAGAATATGCAAGTATTTAACATCACACATTAGTGTCTTCCCAGCTCTGAGACTAGATGGATTACTGTGAATGTAGCAGCTACCAAACCAGTATTCAGGATGCAGCTACCTGCTTATTCATCACAAGTGCTGAAGAATTCAAGAAAAACCTCACATTTGTTAGAAGAGGAAAAAAATAGAAAATAGAGTATTTTTAAACTACTTATAAAACCTTTATTTCTCCTCTCCCTCTGATAGTAACTGTGTATTTTATAGCAACTAAAAATAGGGATACTAAATGCTCTACATTAAAAGAAAACAAATGCTTTCTCAACTCATGAAGATTTTATCTCAAAAGACTGTCACTCACAGAATTACAGAAATCCAAGTATTCCCACTAGCCTTGCATTATAATATGAACTGCCTGGACTGAAGTTATTAACAGATGAGAACATTTCATGCAGGAGGTCAGCAACTAATGTGAAGAGTACCAGTGAATTATCTATATGCAAATTTATGCTAGCAGAATGAGACAGATGTACCCAGGACAATGGGTTAGTGTTTGAAAGTTAACATTCCAAATTAACATCTTGCTAAGCTTCCTAAGTGGGACTGGTATAGGCAAAAGTCACCTCAGGATCTAATCCTAGGCATCCACATTTCGTGGAGCTCTAGATGAAAAGGAACAGCAACCTCTGTTGGTAAACATCTATCAGTGTGCACACAGACACAAACAGCAATGCTCTATCCTCTTCCATAAGGAGTTAAAGTATCCAGAAAAAGAATGCTTTAACTACTCAAAGACTCTATGTGACCCATGCAGGTAGCAAACCATCCCATATTTTATTGTTTCCACATTCCACATGTTTTACCAGCTATTTAACAGTTCTGAGAGGACTAAAGCCACAGCCTTCAAGGTTTTTTAGCCACCTTAACCTCTTACCCTCTTATGCTCACTTTTGTATTATCCTTCAGCTCTCTTGAGGTCAGTTCTCCATTACTCTCAAGCAGCAGAAACCACGCACATTAGCTTCTGTGACAGAGTGACTCATCTGAAGTCTGTATTTCTTCCTGTTATTTTGTCGTTGGGGTGGTGGTCTTAGATTTGTTTAAATTTCTTTTACAGATTTGGTACTTACTGCCAGACACTGAAAATTTAACCTTACCTGCAGTGCTTGTTCCTGAATATCTCGAAACAACTCCATGTCTTTTTCATTTAAGACATCCTGGCTTCCAAAAAACCGCTCCTCAGTTTCTTGTTTTCCATCCCAGCCATCCTGATTGTCTGTAGATGAGAGAGAAAATTGTCTTCACCCACATTTACAAAAAAGTATTTGCTTTTAGTGCAGTGACAAACAACACCTGGCTGTATTCACATAGCGTGCCAGGTTTTTTTGATAGGATTTTCTATTCAGATTTGGGACCACAAGGGAAGAACAGGTTCTAGATTTGGGACCATGTAAGTAGTACTGTCCTATATTTAAGCAGGTCCAAATGTCACCACCTAGATATTCACAGCACCATGAAGGCATAAATGGCTTACCACTAAGCCTGTTTTTCACAAACAAGGATCGCAACTATTTAAACACCATATCTGGTAAAACCAAAACCAGGACACCTACATTCATCACCTTAGAAACACCCCTTCAACAAAAACAAACAAACAAACCCAAATAAAAAACCCCAACAAAACCCTCTAGACACTTCACCTCACTCCCAAAGCATTAAGTCACATTGCTGTTCTTCCAGCACCAGCCAAGTTAATGCAGGTAACTATTCTAAAGCTGTAAACGTAGTATTTTATTGTGGAACATTTCCCACTGCCTGCTTAGGAACAATTCAGAACCATTCAACAAAACTGTAAGTATCTGAATACAGAAATTAAATAAAGGTCCAGTTATAGATAATGTCTTAAGCTAGAAAAGCAAAAAAACCAAGGAAAGCAGAACTGTATTCCAAAGGGAAGGGATAGTTTTCGGCAAAAAGATGCCAAGCCGCACAAACAGGCTCCTCTATGGCTGAGAAGATTAAGAAACATTTGCACGCATCATAGATTGGAAACTCACGGGTGGGTCAGACTGGCTTTAGTTGTCTATTTTCCATTTCATACTTCTGCCTTGCTGCTCTTAATTTTCATGAACGACTGCCTATGTTATTTCTTTCAAATGTGACATTATTTAGCCCATTTCCTAGGCTGTCTGCAAGTGCCTCCTTACCAACGGGTATTCTACCTCACTGTAATCATTTAACCCCTCATCACTCCTTGCCATCGTATATAAAGAGGCTAAAGTCTCTAGGATCACTTCCTTCTTCCAGCTCGTATTCTACCTCAATGCACCAAAGATAACTGCATTTCAGTGTTAACTTTCACCTCAAAGTTTCCAGCCTCTAACAATTCCAGTGACTTCAACATCCTAGCCTTTGAACATTTGCTTGGTATACAGGATACTTACATTGGCAGGGTGAAAAATCTTTACCTGTGGGCCATTCTGAAGTGCTAGATTTCCTGGTACCCTTTTTCCTGATCCTATACTGCTGAGAATAGTCTACCACTTCTCCTCGAGCTTTTCGTCCATCAGGGGAGGGAGTGAAGAATTTAGTAAGGCCATCTATAAGCCCTTTGGTTTTCTTGTTAAACTTCAAGGTGTTGCTACCATCTCTGCAGAAGTCCAAGACATCTGTCTGTTCCAGGTATCCTCCTTCTGATGATGATGACTGGCTGGACAGAGCCATCTTACGCTTCCGACCCCGACCAGGACCAGTCCGAACTTTGCTGAAAGGACCTTTTGATCTAAAGGATGAGAAGGGGAAAGATATGGTCAGAAGATGTGGTAAGGTGGCCTACCATCCTCTCTAACATATTTATCAACCATACAGAACATGAGCTGAAGAATTTAGTAATGCAGGAGTCATCAAGAGTCTACGTACCCTAGATGAGCCAGGATTTAAACATCTCAGTAGAAGTATTTTTCTCTACATTGAACATTATGCCAAACTAATTTGAGTATAAACAATAGATTTTCACCAAATTTAACATAACATTAGATTTTAAAATCAGTAACCGGAATACATTGCACAGAAGGCTTCAGTTTATGCAATCATTAAACATTTACACTTGTCATTTGCCATAGTTTTTGTACTGATAGGAAATTGATGTAAGAATTCCACAGAAAGTTAATACATGAAGGACGCGCCTATTAGCTAAGAACCTATACCACTGACGGTCACCTTAGCTGAAAACAGTGTTGCCCTCCAACCAGCTGCCATCTTTAAGACTGTAAATTTTAAAACTCTATTGAGATGGAAGTATTCAAAATGTGCGTGGATGTGGCTTGGGGATATGGGTAGTGGTGAACACAGGGATGCTGTTGGACTGGTTGGACTCAAAGATCTCAGAGGTCTTTTCCAACCTAAATGATCCTATGATTCTGTGAGATAACTGAGTATTCAACATTTCTCAGAAGGAGTGTCCTAGACTGACTGACTATTTTTAGCTACAGAGGACAGAAACGGGCAGCTTTTCCCCAAGAAGACAAACTACACATCTTTGCACAGTTCTGATATATTTTGCAAGTGAAATGATGGAACAAAGGCAAAAAAATTGTGAATCAATCATGAAATAAAAACAGTAGAAGCAGATGGCTAGTTTTCCTTTTGCTCCTCCGAATAACACTGAGAGTTCTTCTACACAAAGTTATTGTACTGACTGAAAAAAAAAATCATGTTTAATAGAGACACTCCCTCTATGCTTTTAGAAGAATTGAATTTTGTACGGTTTGTTTTCCAGAACATCCTCTGGTGCTATTGGTTAGAATCAACTGGTGGTTCAACTGTTTTTTTAAGTTGATCTGATGTCCAAAAACAGATGTTCTTGTGACATGCTCCTTCACTGTTTTGCACTCTGAAGAGTCCATAGTGCTGCATCACAACCAGTACTGCACAGCAAACTCAATTCAAGGAAATTGCTTTGGCTAAACAGTTATCCAAAGAACTCCTGCCCACCCAAATCCAATTCCCTGACAACTAGCTAGCTGCCCCGCAACAACCATGACAAGGCTACAGCAACACAATCTGTCTCAGCACAATAGAGTTCTCCACAAATGCAGAAACATGTGGAATGGAAGCAGAAAGGGGCCAAATATTTTCTGGCAGCAGTGTCAGATTAAATATACGTCAAACAATCTCATATGCTTTATTGTGATTACTTAATTTCTTTAAACAACAGAAAGGGTTCTTAGGAAATGCAAAGCAAGGCAATTATGCTGGAAGAAGGAGCCATCCAGCAAAAGAGATTACATGAACAGCAAAATTTGTCTATGACTATAAGGAATAGTTCAAAAATAAATAGTAAATTACTACAAAGAGTAAAAAATCTTGGTCAAAAAACACACTAAGGTTACTTCTAGTCTTTCACAGCCCTTTTCAGAAAATGAGTCATGAACAGCTCTTAATTGTAAAAGAAAACTTCTCACAAAGTAGACTAGAGACTTCAGAAATACCCACTGTCCTACAGAATCTCACATCTTGCTCTTCCTTATAGAGACTTACGTTGTATTTTGATTCTTTAACCTGTTTTTGGGACGTCCTATCGGGTTAGCATAGCGTCTTTTTATCTGTGCTGCCTTCTTCTGCAAAAGTTTTCTTCCTTTCTTCCGTGGTCGACATATTTGACATATCCACATACCTATAAGACACAAGTCCCCATCACCGAATGCAAGAGACATCTATATAGGACAAAAGGGAGAAATACAGTCCACAGGCCTTCTGAGATTAAGGGTAGGAACAGTACCAAAGGCACTGATTATCACATACACATGTGAGAAGAATTATGTGTACACTTCAACGATCTAAACTCAAGTCCTGTTAATATTCCCCAGCCCCCAAAGAGTTCCAAACACAAAGGAAGTCTCCTTAATTGGCAGTACATAATCAGAAAACCATAATTTAATGGTTAATTATCCCATTATGTGCTTACAACCATACTACTTCCAACTATCTTATATATGAAAGTTTTCTTCTAACTATCGAGGAAGAATCTTCCATAGATCAGCTGCTTTCTGTCTGGAAAGAGAAGTTCATTTGTCCAGAATACTCTACTGTCCAAATGGATATCACTTCAAAAACACAGGAGTCGTCTATTTCTTTTGTACATGGCTATTAATGCAAATGAAAGCTGATCATCTTAATCTGTAGGGATCACTTCTATTCCTTCAAACCTCAAGATTTGTTTTTCAAAACCCTTCACAGAGAGTAATGTACAGGAAACAGGAGACAGGGAAAAACCTGGATGTGAAGTTCTGACCCTTCTTTGGTTTCTAATACTTGAAAGGTAATTCCATACAAAAATGAGCTAAATGTAACTAAAAGAGGACCAAATAAGTGGAAGCACTGCCTACCCACTGATCTCTTCCAACACCATCTTAAATTATCCTTTTCACCACAAAGTCCTCACCTTTTGGCATCCTGGTAAGAGGAGGATCACAGCATTCCATGTGAAAGCCACGGTCACAGGAGTCACAAAACAGCATGTTATCCTGTTGAAGATAGATAATCTCTCTCGATATGTACATCAGCATCAAGCCCTCCACTAATCTGCCACCATTTCAGAGAACAGGCACATAGTTTTCAACTATGGACAATTCAAGGTATTTCACAGGTCTCAGAAAGACTACCAGACTAAAATAAAAGCTACAGATATTTGCCTCTAAAATAATTTAATTTTGTAGTTTAACGTAACAGCCACAAAACTGGTATCCTCTTCATTCAATCCATACTCCACTATACTCACAGCATTTTTTCCTTGATCTCTACAGGAACTGCATGTTTTGCATTCAATACACTGCCATCGCAAGGCTTTCACTCGAACTGTCAGCTCTGGAGAGAACTTCAAACAGGACGGATGACCTAGAGAAAAAGGAGAAAATTTTACTGGTAAAATCATTATACTTCTGTTAATGGTCTTGATAGCTCACACAGAGACTACTTTATCAATTATGAATTCCCATGCAGAATTTTGGTTATCCAGATACTGCTATTTTTAGGTGCTTCTACTCTTACCTACTTATAACACAAACCAATGACCTAGACAGCAAATGGCAGGCCCACATACAAAAGAACACAAAGATAATTCTTCATAACTGAACTGAGAAGCATGGTGAAACTGGTCTTCATTGCCACATTTTAAAAAAAAAACTTCCAGGAGCCAAATAAATTATTTGTGCTAGGTTAACTTAGCTGTCTCTCCTCTGGAAGCCTAAGATTCAGCTGAACTAACTGTATCGTATGCCACAGAAGCATATTCGTCACATGTCTGGGTTAGCAGGAGTGACTACACTAGACTTCTCTGTCTTAAGTGGCAAGATTCTTACTAGACGCATACTCCCTCTGTGCACGGGGCAGCAGCACCAGGCAGTGTACCAGCTCTTCTGTCTCAAGGGAAGCGGATAACACCAGCAGCCTGGTAAATGGTCACCTACCACTGTTGCCACAGTCAGCACAAGAGATGAGCTCTTCAGGTTTCTTCTCCCGATTTTGCTCTTTTGTACCAAGGCAGAAACTGCAAATTGGAATTGGTTCAGCAACCGGCTGCGAGGAAAACAGACAGTAAGAGCACTGGGTACCTCAAGGGAGCAAACTGTAACTCACAAAATGATACAGACGTTTATATATCACATAAACATGATGTAATACACATCATGTCTCAAAGATTTTACTTGGTTCTCACATTCAATACAGCACTAACTGAATAGAAGTTAGTACTCCAAAGCACAAAAACTGTACAACTATTAACACTGTTATGAAAAACTAAAATAAAATCTTCCTGCAGAAAATTATGTGAGTATGCTATTTAGCAATCACAAGCAGATAAAAAGGTGTGCGCTCTCTGAAAAAGTTATGGGGGGAGTTAAACATTGTGTAGCAAAACAGACATATTTAAGATGAGGCACAGCACTAGCAAAGTAAGAAATAAATATGAACTAGCCAACAATACATGTGGCCTGGAATAAGCAGGACATTTTAAAATTTAAGGACTGACATTCTACAACAGCCTCATCAAAGACGTAGCAAGTGCAACAATTGTTTATTTTAAAGTGGTACTTGATCAACTAGTAAGAGTGAAAGGATGGCCTAATTTAACATTTAGTGGGGGATTTCACTATCTAGCAAATTCTTTCTAATCCAATTCTGCATTTAAATCCTGTGATTTATAGTCTCCAGAGCAAAGATGTACACAAAATTTAATTTAAAGATACAACAAAAATATGCTAAAACCAGATTTAAAACACCGGAAATGGGAATAGTGTTAGATTACGGCAAGTTTTGAGAAACATTCTTTGTATAGCTGTCTCAAGTTACAGTTAGTGATTTCAAACATACCTTTTCAGAATCTATTCTGCAGGTACATATGTGCATACTGTTAATTACTGCATGGAAACATATGCCAGAAGAACTTCAAGTACCTTTACTCTGCCTAAGCCAAAGCCAAAGCTGTATCCAGAATAGTTTCTTGCAGGAATCAGGTTTGTTTATATTACTGTAATACAGAAACTGAAAATCTGAAAGCTCTACCTTTCACTCAGTGTAACAGACATAGCACACACAGTACACTTTCAGTCTGAGGTGTGGTCCGTAAAGCACCCACTAGATGGAAACAATCTCAACACCTCAGGAAATTTGTTGTTTCAAAATTAAGCGACGCAACAGGAAAGAAAGCCTGACCTTCTTCATTTAGAACACAAGTATTTATATTAGCCTTTGGGTAAATCCCAAATGATGCTGAAGTATAAACTAATATGAAATCACCTGCCCATCAAACTACTTCAGTTTGGAATACGTTCACAGGATTAGTTAATTGAAGGACTGCAGTTTCTGCTCCTTCTGAGAAACAGAGAAAACAAGACAACTGCAGATAGTTATGCCAAGCATACAAATCATTAATATCTAAGTAGGAGGGGGAAGCTAGCATCTTCACTGCCCACAGGCAGTATCTTTCCAGCCACAGTCACCACAGCAACATTAGCTGAAATCAGTTATGCAGGGATTCCCCATCTTTTAACAGAGAGAAGGGATCTACTGTACACAAATTGTTCTCTTTTTGTTCATGACTGGACTCTAGGTGCCAGACAGCTAGTTGCTTCCAGTCAGCATCAGGTTTGGGGGGAAAAACCCTGTGTATGAAGGGTCGGTCAGAGCTTTAATTTCTCTGGAATCAAGATTTCAGGAATTACTTTTACCTTCTGCCTTTTGAAAGGAAAGCTGTAACACTCATGTAACTTTTCAGGGGAGAAATATTTCACGTATCCTCTGCAGCAAGTTCATGAGCAATTTATTTCATCAAAGAGAGTTTTATAGACAGTCAACAGCCTAAGATAGTCATTCTTATCTGTTCTAGCCAGTATGTGTGCATACCCTGTTCATCCCCACAGTCCTTCAAATTTGGAAGCCCACATGCAAACACTGTCTAGGTTTGGAAGAACCAGATCAAAGACTATGTTTCCTGTTATTTACCACCTCAGGCAAGCTGCAAGCAAACACTTTACCACATTTAAAAAAAACCCAAAACATCTACAGTTTGGGGGAAAGCTCTACTAGAATTCAAAATGTTCTAGAATAATTAATTAAATTGGAACAATTTTGAATGTGGAGATCAGGCTACTCCTTCAAAGCTTCTGCGTGAGACTGTTATGGCAAGTATGGAGAGATTTCACTGCTGCTATGTTTGTTCAGCAAAGAACATCCTGGCAAGTGAAAAATGCAAGCACACAATGAAAGATTCGTGAAAACAAGACTGGAAGCAGGCAGCTCTGTTTCATACTGCAAATTTTTGGCAGACGTTCAACTCCTTCTGCTGTTTTGCTCGCAAGCACATCTATCTGTGTGATGTCACCAGATTCAGTGAGGGAAGGGAGCCAGAACAAATTGGACTGACAGTGTCTTACAGCCTGCCAGCCTCTCAGCACATGTTGTTACTATACAAAGGGTTTCTAGAAACCAAATGTGCCTTAAAGATTCACAGACTGTACGCTCTCCTAAAGGCAACCACGGAGAAGTGCCTATGGAAAAAGTGTGTGTGTGCAATAATTTTACAGTCTCAGTTTTGGCCAACCCATCTGCTTTGTAGTCTTCTTGATTTAGGAAAAGTGAGGTTAGAAAACACCTCAAAACTCATCGTCAAGTCTGCAGGCCACGGTGTCACAATGGTCACTTGCCAACAATGTTAAAGCACTTTACTTTACAGACATTTTAATACCATCTGGGGCTCACTAGATACCAGGACTATCTTTGTCCCATCATCACATACATGCTTCTAGTAGTCATTGTGGTTGGAATCGAGTGGGTATAGAATTTAAACCAGCATAAAAGAAACACATACACTCACACCAACTTTTTGCTTTGCTCTTTAAGACCCCCTGAATGTAAGCCCCCTAGAAGCAATGGTAGATGGCTTCTGAGAATTCACACTAGACAATGCTTTTTTGTGTGTCTGTTTTTAAGCAAGTGGCAAATCATTACTCCTCACTTCAAATAGCCCATTCTGTTGCAAAGGTCTCCCTCAAAAGCTGAAGCTCCTGGCAAGAGCAGATGAACCAGAAAAGACAGAGGGAAAGTACAACCCACACCATGCGGAGAAAATTATTTAAAACATGCGGAAACACATTTCAGTGAGCAGGGCATCACAAAGCCTGGGTTCCATGCCTTTTGGATCAGTGGCTGGAGAGGAAAACTGCTTCAGTTCCATGCCTCGATAAAATCAGAACCAATGAATTTCATGTTGTCAAAGTAATTTTACAAATCGTGTGGGCTTTTCTGCTGTATATAGAGAAAACGGCAGAATTTAGGAAAGACTATTCAACAATATCAACTTGTAGCAGCAACAGTTAATAACTAACCCTTTTTCTATATAAATTACCAAATCACAACCCCTAATGTTCCCTCCAGACAGTATAGTGAAGAAAAAATATGAAGCAACTGAGAGTAAAAACAGAAATCCCTTAAAATACTGTTTTTACTCAAGAAAACAATGCTAAATATATTTTAATACACCCAAGAAAAGCTATTACTGTAACACGTGTATGTATGTTTGCCTGTGTAAATGGGTATTGTCTCCAATTCACTTGTTGAATCTCACTTGAAAGGAAGAAGCGTATTTATATGGCAGAACGATGGCCTAAAACTTGAGACTACATTAAAACAAATGTAAGGGAGAACAGATAAAATAGCATACAGAAGAAAGGAACAAGCATGAAATACATACCTCTTCTTAAGAAAAACATATAGAGTCATTTAAATAGAAAAATTAAAGGGCATTTAAAATAAGTGCTGCTGTTTGAGGAAGGACTAATCTAACGGAGAGAAAATCCGAAATGCTGCTACAAGAGTAGAGTCAAGTGCGAAGGCCAATAGCTTGGATATTAGTGAGGTATATGCAGGCTGTGATTATTGACATCTGGAAACCAGTGCAAAAAAGCAATATGAATAGTATCTGGGGCTGACATTCAAACTGAAGAAATTATCTTACCATCAGACATGCGCATGGTAAAAACTTCACAGAATGTCAACTTGAAATGCTTAGACAGTCAGTTGTTAAATAACCTTCCCAGAACTTACAAGCCCTCTAATCAGAGGACTAAAACAATTCAAGATTTGTTAGTCACAATCAGAATCACATGCCAAGACTTCCTGACTGCAAACTCAGGGCGGTGAGGGGAAAGAGAGGCTCAGATTTCCTTCTCTGCAGTATAAAGAAACTCCCTTCTCTTCTGCTGAAATTATGTCAGAGAACGCTGTTAAAAAGACTTCCTCCACAGTAGTACCCATTGTCACAAGTACTCATCACAACATCTGATGTCTTCCCACAGTGACAAGCTTTGCCTCTAAGTTATCATGACTCCAGACACTGCCAGAGCCACTCTTGGTAGCATTCAGCCCCATTCCACACTAAATGCTTCAGTTCATAGCATCCATTCACAGGTGTCCATGGCAATAGTATTTAGGACCTGCTTACATTTGCTCAATTACTAAAAGCTACTTCACCTGTTCACTAATCAAGTGAATAAAGTTCAAAGTAATTTTTTAGCACTTGGGTTTCCAGAGTTACACAGTATACAGATGGAGGCCATCTGTTATCAACCACAAGGTTTTCTTAGACAGAACTACAGCCTTCTCTTCCCCAGAACCAGCTGGAAGAGAGTGAATCCTAATCCTCCTCCAGCTGGAAGCCTAAGCTTGAAGAGCGCCCTTGGAGAGATGGGTGAGCTCTCAATATGTAATTACAGTGTTCTGGTTGCAGATCATTTATGTACTCCACCCCACGCAAATCAATCCACAAAAAACTTCTTCACCAGTAATCGGACAGTTCTTTCATTTATGACATGGAATTAACAATTATTAACTTTAAATAGGCACAATATAGCAATAGTGATTGTATCCTTAAAGGCCTTCAAAACAACTATGATGCCCTCAAAGCATACGAACTTTCTAAAAAGATAAGTTTGGCTTCATGTGAGTTTACGAGTGCACACTGGGATCTAGAACTACTATCGGCAAGAGGTAAGGCCTGAAGGATGCTGCATGTATAATAGTCCACAGTTAAAGTGATTGATAAGTACCAACAGATGTAAATAGCAACACAAAAATAGGAAACAGACACGCCTACAAGGCATGCAAGGAACATGCAAGACAGCAGCACACAGAATCTGCTTTAAATATTACTCCTACTTTTCAGCCACAGAAGTTCCTCTCATTTTTTTTTCAGGAAGCACTTCCAGAATTTCAGCTTTATACTCTCACCTGTACTGCGGGATAATACTAAGATATTTACTTAAAGGTTGCTACAGCCATAGCCAGTTTTAACCGACATAAAAGACAGTTTCAAGGGCAGTGCAAGTGGATATCAAATAATACCACCTGTATTTTCCTTCTAATTGAGGAAGAAACAGTCCTACTGTTGTCCTGAGATCAAATTTCAGATGTTCTGGAAACATCCAACACCTATAGCAATTATTTCCACTTCTCCTTCAGTTCGCTGATATATTACTGCTGGTTTTTTTAATAATAACGATTTTACAAAGATTCTTACAGCCTTTTAACCTATATTCTGTAACAAGTGTCAACAAAACAAAAGCAGAGTAAGCTGTCTTTAAGGCATCCAGCCTTAAAACCTGCAACTTACTACAGCTTAAGTTACCCATGACGGTGTACCAGGAAAGAGCTCTTCGCTCTTAAACAGTATTAAATATTACTGTGTTGTAGTAGTCTCTCACAGTAGTGCAGTAATTCTTGCACTGTAGTAATACTGTATTAACTACTGAACGGTTGTCCTGGTTTCGGCTGGGATAGTGTTAATTCTTCTCCTAGTAGGTGGTGTGGTGCTGTGTTTCGTAGGATGAGAACACTTTGGATATACTCACTGATGTTTCAGTTGGTGCCCAGTAGGGCTTACACCAAGTCAGGGTCTTTGTAGCTTCTCACCCCACCCACAGTGAAGAGGCTGGCAGCCACAGGATGCTGGGATGGGACAAAGCCGGGACAGCTGACCCAGCCTGTCCAAAGAGATATTCTAGACCATATGGTGTCATGCTCAGTACATGAACTGGGGAGAAGCTGTCTGGGGGCTGCTGCTTGGGGACTGTCAGGCCATCAGTTGGCAGGTGGTGAGCAACTGCTTTGTGCATGACTTGTTTTGTATATTTTAATTATTTTATCATAATTGTTATTAATTTCCCTTTCTTTTCAGTCTTATTAAACTGTCTTTATTTCAACCCATGAATTTTACTTTTTTTTTTCTTCCACTTCTCTCCCCCACCCCACTGTGGGGGCGAGTTAGAGAGAGGCTGCATAGCATTTTGCTGTCTGATTATAGTAGCCATTATTAACTGCAGCCATGTTGCAAAAGTCATGCATGCAAACAATAAATTTCATTTTCATTTGTTAGATATTTTACTACAAGAAATAAAACTGTTCCTCTGAACCAATACTAGAGAACAACAAATTTTCATCAAGAAAAGAAACACCACAAACTTTAAAAAGTGAAAATCCTGTTTCAGTCTGCAAGTGCAGCAATTGCACAGAATGAAACACAAGGCACCATCATACTTTAAAGAAACCTTTCATGCATATTTAATCAGGGGTTTGCTGCAGAAATTACTCTGTTACAGTGTGGCATTACTTATTTTTGACTCTAGATTGCAGGCTATGCCCATTCCCGTCAGTTGTGACTGATGGATGGCGGACTTAGTACAGAACACTGATCACCTCTTTGGCTGACCTGATGTGGGAGGCCTGACACCTACACTTCCTCACTTCCAGCTATAACGAAGGTATAGTGCTTGCCTGATACTACCCAAGAGGCAGCAACTAAATGTCTTTTCTTTCACCACAACTTTGGTATTGCAACAATTTGCACCTTTCCCCCCTCCTTTCCCCAACAGGAGTAGGTATTGTGGCTCTTACCAGCCTGTCACCTATCACAGAAACAACTCCTAAGTCAAGTCCAGCATTTTGTCCAAAACACAAACAATACAAAAACAGTTCAACTCACATTTTAGCTTCTAAACTAACTTGAAAGAAAGGAAAGGCCGCTTCCCTAAAGCCTATGCATGAATGGTGCGTAAAACTCAAATTTAAGACAACTCTCCTTTTGTCAGCCATTGTCACTATCAGATAAGCAAATTTCAGCAGTGAGCTCTGCCCATCAGCAGGATTTTTTTTTTCTGTTTGCTTGTTTTCATCCAAGTAGTGTTTTTAGGCCAGGGATTTGAAAACCATAATGTCAGCAGGACATCATTACTACCCAGTAAACCAGGATTTTTGCCCTTGAACGCTAGAATGTGGTATTCACAGAACACTGAGATGAAAAAGTAGATCTGAAAAAATCAAGTAATATTTACTAAACAAAGCTTCTGCGGTGCTGCGTTATGCTTATTTTGGTTAAAAAACTTGAGTCTCAGCTTTATAGACTTCCTGCAAGGTACTCAATTTCGTAACACACAGTAAAATACCCAGAACTGAATGTTCACTTCCAAGCATCTAACAAAGTGACAGTACTGTCAGACAGACAGGTGACTAAATGCAGATGTGTGGATGCTACATTTAAATAAATGAAAAAATATTATTCCTTTAAGATTCATAAATTTGGATCATATGATAAATGGAGAGTTCTTAAACTGATGTTAAAGATCAAACAGTGCAAGGACAGAAGATTAACAGTAGCAAACGAGACAGTTCATAAGGATTTCTCAGATTTGGGATGTTGAACTTTTTTGTTCATGTTACTGCCAAGGCTCTTCTAAGAATCAAGGAAAACATTGTCACAATACTCCCAAAGAATCTGTACCAGGTATACTTCATTCAAGAATAAAAAAAGGAAGAGAAAAAATCCCTCACCACTCTCAAGCACCCAATAAGTCAAGAAAATCACTACAGCACAGTGTGTCTTCTGCACCTGCAGAAGAATCTGGTTGAGATTTAACAGAAAGCAGTAGAGTGAAGGTCATCGTAGTGTCTGCATAGAAAAAACAACCAACCAAGAACAAACCAAAACCAAAAAATAAACTGTCTTAAAAATCCTGGAGAACAGGAACCTACCTTTGAGCTATCACTGACTTGCCAGTCAATTAATGCTGGCAGAACCTACATGTTTTAACATCGTATCTTCAAAATTACTTCAGAAACTAGTATGAAACTCGGCCTGATTTACGCAGCACAGAGATGATACACAAAGAGCAGAAATCCAGGGTTAAACACAGACGCACACAGACACAAAAACCCAGACGAATTTACGGAAAGAGTCCCTTTCAGAATTTTCCAGGAGGACAAAAAACAAATCCCAGACTATATTCAGTACTTATAGTAGCTCATACTACCATTCACCACTCTGATTTATAACATTTTAAGAAAAGCGCAGGGAACAATTCAGCTCAAAGAATATCAAGCTGCTCCTGACTTTCGGCACATTACAAGAAGGCTGAATAGGCTGTGAAACATACTGTGTTAATAATATGCACAGCTACTATTATCCACTATTACCAGCACTCTCAATCCAGCCACCTCATGTGCCAGGTTTGTTTACATCCAGTTTTCATAATATTTTACAGCTATACTGATTTCATTATAGACAAAGTTGGAGACTTATGTAGGAGACATTTGTAGACAGAACACTTGCAAAAAGGATAGAAAAAGCTGCCAGAACTTTCAGCACAGTAATACTTACTTCCTATATTACACCAGCCCACAGAACAATACACTGACAAGTTAAGTACTGTGTCCACAGTAAAGCTCCCACGGTTAAATTAGAACTTCAGAGAAATTTTACTGGTGATAAAGCAGCTGTGCAGATTTTATTTTCTTTAGGAAGAAGACTCCTACAGCAGTTTTAAGTCTTCAAATCCTAACAGATCATTAAAGCATCTCTCACCAGAGAGTGAAGCTGACTTCAAAAACCACGAGTAGGACACATCCAAAGAACTCATCCCTGAACAGGATATTTATAACCAAAACTTTTCCATTCTGCTAAAAAATGTATCTCTTTAGGATAAAAAAGAATAATGTTCACATTCTAGATGTCCTAGAGACTAGTAGTACAAATATATGAATCACTGTCAAATTGATCTTCAATAAACAAAGACAAGCTTCTGTTTTACTCTGCATTCATAGTGACAAAAATAACAAAAAGATACTGACTGGGTATGAATTTCACTCCAACAACTTCATCTGGAGGTTAGAGTGGAGGATCAGTGACCTTAGGCATGCAGAAGTATGGCAGAAAGGAGGAGAAAACCACAAAAAATAAGAGAAAGCAACTGAAAAATATTTTGTTTTTTATAAAGAACTTATATTTAAAAGGGGGGGGAGGGGAGGGGGCAGAGGGTACAGAAGTCCCTGAGTGCTCTTTCCAGCATCTCCATGCTCTCTAGATCACAGATTGGTTTGGGTGGGCAGGGACCTTAAAAATCATCTGGTTCCAGCCTCCTGCCATGGGTAGGAACACCTTCCACTAGACCAGGTTTCTTCCTATTTCACAACAAAGTGGTTCTGGGACAGAAAGTTCTTTGCCCATTATGAAGAAAGCCTCTAAGACTGCATTAGGTGCAATTGCTAATCAGCCCCTCACTATGTTACCTGAATTCAAATACAAAGAAGAAACGGCAGTCAAATAAAAATGTGAAAGTAAGAGATCATCTCAAGTTTGATTTGCAAATCCACCTCACCTTCAAGAGAGGAGGCTTACTTCTTACGTTTTGCTGACAGACCTACAGCAAGCCTGTTACCATACATTCAGTTCCACTGCACAGAAGCGTTGTAAATTCCTCACAGTAGCTCATCTGCAATTTTCTGGTCCAAAGTACAAATTACAATCCATTACATTTCCTCTCATGCTTAGAAAATTGGATACAATGGGATCCTAAATACACATTAATAACTTCTAACATACCAGGTGCAAGATCACTGGCCTCAAATTGCCACTCTGTATTGACATATTCCATCGATCACAAAAAAATGACCATGCAAAAACTGGGTCTTACCTTATCCTTTTCATGGGGAAGGAGACACACTGGAGGGAGACAGGAAAGAGACTCAAAACTCTCCTTCCCATCAGCATTAGTGGTTGCTTTAGTGTTGAGTTGGTACAGAGGTCCATCCTTAAGGAGCCTACCATGGCCAACAGCACGTTTGACAGCTAATCTTAATTGCTGGTGAAAAATGGAGGCAGCGCTACCTCCAAATAAAGCAGACACATCTTTCTGACCTTTCAGAAAGCGCTCGATGTTCTTCAAGGATGAGCCACTAGACTCAGCCAAGCCCTCAATTGCCCGTTTAATAAGTTTATTCCAGTCCACACTTGGTTTACCATCCAACTTGCCATGGTTCCGAGGCTTTGGAAGTGCTATTCTCCCAGGATTATCAGGATCCTTGTAGGAGTTGAGACCCTTATTGGAGACTTTTAAAATAGTTCCATCTTTAACACTCAACTCCAACTGTTCCAGAACAGTTTTGCGGTCCAAACCATGCGAAGATGACACTGCATTGCATATCCTCTCCTCCGAAGGACGCTGTTTTTGCTTCTTTACCTTTTTGATTGCCTCCAAAATCCACTCTGTATACAGCGGGTTGGCGAGTTTTACCATGGTGAAGAATTCTGTATATCCATAGAGTCGTTATCCTTTATCCTGGTGCTGAATGAGTTTCAAATGATGAGAAAACAGATCCTCGAATGATGGGAACCAGCTAACCATAGCATACACGTTTTCTGTTCTGAATTAACCCTCCTTTCTCAAACATTATTTGTTTTCACACTGAAGGGAAGAAAACAAAACAATTAGAAACTTCTATACTCTTTCCAATAAATCACATAACAGCTTCACAGAAAGTTTTTCCACAAAGGTATAAAGATTTCAGCATTATCTCACCTGAGCTTCTCGTCTCACAATCAAAAGCACGCTAACGTTAGGCCTGGAAGAAAACAAGAGAGGCATTTTAAAAAAAACAGTTATGAAGAAAAGAAAAAAAAGTAGCAGACAATGTTAATTTGTTAAATACATAGCAGACTTTTAAGCCACTACCGTTTTGAAATGCTGAAGTAATACTTCAAGTTTTATCTTCACTACTAATAAAAGCATACTTTAGCACTAAAATTACTCCATACAACCTAGAGAAAAGTGTCCTTTCCATTTTGATCCATTAGTCTATACCAAGTTTTGTATCACTGCTGAGCACGACATAGATTAGTATTCGGGGGAAAAAAGAAAACCACAACAAACATCTTAAAAGAGCAGCAACTCTCTTCATTTTTACACATGGAAGACACTGCCTGAAACTTCAGCAGAAAACGGGAATCACCAAGACTCTTGAGCAAATAGCAAGAAACTTTCAGAGCACTTTCAGGAGTCTAATCATGGGTCTGTTTCCCTTCTGTGAAGAAAAGCTATGACAGTCGTTCCATAAAGGAAAAAACTGAAGAAACACAGCTGGAGATTGTAATTAAATGCTCTACTTTTAGAGGCCATAGAAAAAAGAATACAACATAATTTTCAGTATTGATGAGGCCCACTGAAAACACCTGAGGACAAAGTAACAGGTGACCACACACAGTGTAAAAGGAATGCTTATGACACTACTAATTAATGATGCTGGTGAAAGGGTATGAGGCTCTACTTTAGAGCCTTTAGTTAGTTATCTTTAAAATAGCTTTTTCTAAGTGTAATAACTGTTTGTCGTGCTGAAGTTCTACTTCAGGAGTACACTAGTACACTAACCAAGAAGGATCTGTAAACTGCTTATCACAAGAAATAACGATTTTCTACAAGGGAAGTTTTAGACGAGAGCCAAGTCGACAACATAAGTTATCCTGTTCTGCTTTCTAGTAAGTACTGAAGAATTTATCAACACACAGAATACATTTGCATACAGACATCAGACTCAACAGCAGAGCTCCACACGGCCAGTACTGGAAAGATTCTGAACGACTGCTTAAACCAGAAAGGATACAGTGCTTGCCTAGAGTTCTTTTATCCTGCGCACAACAGATGTAAAGGGAAATATGGTCCTTGACACCTGCCCTCCTCGCAAAGCAGAGATGCGCTCCCGCGGTGCCCCTGCCCGCCTGGATCCCGAGTCCCGGAGAATTCCGTCCCCTGTCCCCAGTAGAGCTCCGTGCGCAGGGCGTTATGTAACCGTCCGGCCAGGCCGGGGCGACACCGGGACGGTCCCAGCGCCGGTGGGTCACTCGCTCGCTCGCTCTCTGCGGGACAAGCGACCCCTGCACCTGCTACCGCTCGTCCCCATCCCTCCCGCGGGTGGGTTCCGCACACGGCGCCCCGAGGAGCGGACTGCCAAAGCACAGAAACTCGCACCAGCGAGATCGGAAAAAGCGGGGCGCAGGCCGCAGCCGCGGCAGGCAGCCGGGCCCCACGCAGCTCTCCGTCCTCCCGGACACGGGCAGTGCAACCCGGCCAGCTCCTCGCACTGGGGCGGCTGGGCCCGCG
>VZTF01002766.1:24079-74335 GCA_013397755.1 Cnemophilus loriae | reverse complement strand
TTCCCGGGCCGGGACCGAGCCCGCCCGAAGCGGGGCAGCCCCGCTCCCCGCCGCGGCTCGGCCGCCCGCGCAGGCTTCTTGTCCTCCTGCCCGGCCGGCCCCTTCCCGCCGGGCGCTCCCTCGCTGCCCGTCCCGCTAACGGGCCGGGACGAGGCGCCGCCGCGGCATTGGCGCAGCCGCCGCCTCCTCCCGCCGTGCAGCGCAGCGCGGCCGCGCCGGGGCTGTGGTACGAGAAGGCGGCGCCCGGGGACCGCAGGCTGGGGTGAGCGCGGGGAGCGGGGCCCGGCCGTGCTGCCCCTCAGAACCGACCCTGGGGTACCCGGGTCACGCCGGAGTGGGAGGGAAATATCGCCTCTGGGGGTGCTGGGGGAGACTGACACGCACTGCCGGGCTGAAGGTACCGGGGGTGCTTCATAGAACCGGGGAACGGCTGGGTTGGAAGGGACCTTAAAGCCCATCCCGTTCCGGNGTTCCGGCCCTTCCCATGGGCAGGGACACCTTCCACCAGACCAGGTTGGTCCAAGCATCATCCAGCCTGGCCCTGGACACTGCCAGGGATGGGGTGACCTGTGGCAGGGCCTCACCACCCTCACAAGGATTAATTCATTCCCAATATCCCATCTAATCCTGCCGTCTGGCAGTTTAAAGCCATTCCCCACTGTCCTGGCACTTCACACCCTTGTCGAAGTCCTTCACCAGCTCTCTTTCAGGCACTGAAAGGTGCTCTGAGGTCACCCCAAGCTTTCCTCCTAGGAGAGGTGCTCCATCCGTCAGATCATCTTTGTGACCTCCCAGTGAAGCTCTTGGGGGCTGGCGAAGGTCAGACTGAAGGTGTTGTGAGCATCACAGCCACGTTCTCTGAATAATTTCTCCACAGAAAAGTGGTGACTATCGCCAAGTCGAAGAAGTTTCGGGATAATCACGGGAAGGTTCTGCTGGAGGGGCACAGGCTGATCAAGGACGCGCTGGAGGCAGGAGCTGTGCCACAGACGCTCTTCTTCAGCACTGTGGGGCACCTGAAGCTGCTGCCTGAGGCAGAGATAAAACGAGCCAGCTTGGTTAAGGTGAAATTTGAAGACATTAAGACCTGGTCTGACCTCATAACTCCGCAGGGGCTTCTAGGTAGGTTGCCTCTGAAACAGCTGCAACACTGCCCGAAGGGAAACTTTTCAGATTTAGGATAGTGACTCTCTTAATAATCTTTCCTTAGACATAGCACTGCTGGAAAACAAATTTTCCTTGCCAAGTGACAAACTCTGCTCAAACTTCCTTTAGGTGGTGCTTTTCCTAACGCTTCCTCCAGCACATCTTTAGTGAGATTTGGGCCAACTCTCTCAGAGCAGGCCTCTTCCTGGGGTGGGTCAGTCATAAACCTGTCACACTTCATTTCCTCAGGCATCTTTTCCAAGCCTGACCCTGCCAAGATGTCCTACCCTGCAGCTCAGCTCTCCAACTCCCTGCCACTGCTCCTCATCTGCGACAACATCCGAGATCCGGGAAACCTGGGGACTATTCTGAGATCTGCAGCAGGAGCAGGCTGTGAGAAAGTGCTGCTCACCAAAGGTAAGAGAAAGTTTGAGTAACCTGGGAGTGAGGCTGAGAATGAGGTGCTTGAAGATGTTGCCCAGAGCTTTTAGGGAGTGGCTGGCGTGGTTTGCTGCAGCTGCTGAATCCCACCTTTGTGGGAATCCCTGCGCTGTCACTGTTTCTCCCCATTTCCTTCCCAGGCTGTGTGGATCCGTGGGAGCCAAAGGTGCTCCGTGCAGGAATGGGAGCTCACTTCCGCGTGCCCATCATCGCCAACCTGGACTGGGAATCTGTTCCCACCAACCTCCCTGCTGGCATCCAGGTCTGTGTGGCTGACAACAACGACCCTGACGCTCCGGCCGGGACCACATCCGTGCCAAGAGGGGCTGGCTCTGCTCCTGACAGCCCGAAAGCTCCTGTGAAATCCAGCCCCGAGGCTGCTCCTGAGCACGAGGATGAGGAGGGAGCAGCAGGAATCCCAGAGCTGGCTGCACAGCATTACTACGAGGACTGGGCACAGACTCCGGTGGCCGTGGTGATCGGAGGAGAGACCCACGGCCTGAGTGCGGCCGCGCTTCGGCTGGCAGCCAGCACGGGGGGGAAGAGACTGGTCATTCCCGTGGTGCCAGGCGTGGACAGCTTGAACTCTGCCATCGCTGCTGGCATCTTGCTGTTCGAGGGCAAGAGGCAGCTGCTGTGGAGGCACAAGCAGGAGGATGACAGGCAGGAGCTGCCTGTGCCAGGCTGAACTGCTGTGGTTTGGGTGCTGAAGGAGCACCTCTTGCCTTTGGTTACCTTGGGAGTTAATAAAAGAGCAGCTCAGGCTTTTTGGTTTGTTGTAAATGAGTATTTAAGGCTGGAGCCGTGCTGGGATGAGTGTGTGGCTCCCAGTGGATGTGGTGGCCACACGGTGATGCTAGAGAGAAGGAAAGGGTGATCACAGTGAGAAGGGAAAGGCTAGGTAGCAGCCCTGGCCTCACCTCAGCCCGTCCCCCCCTGCTCCAGCCCTTTCATCCAGCAGACCCCTGGAGACCTCAGATCCCTGACAGCTTGTGTCCTTCCCAGCCTGGCTGCTGGCAGTGGTTTTGGGTCAGAAAGGCCAGATTGCTGCCATCTGAATGGGTCCCGCCTGTGCTTACCCAAACCCTGTACTCCAACAATCACTCCAAGCCTGCCATGGCCAGGCTGGCCAGGGGTGGCTGTGGTGTGGGGTGTCCGAGCTCCAGCACTCCTGACCACACCGCTGCTGGGAGGTGCTGGGCTGCTCCTGGAACTGCTCCCCAGTCAGTTCATCACTGCTGAACACGGGAACCTCTGAAACGTGCAAAACACAGCCTGGGTTTATACAGGCCAAGCTGGCAGCTGTTCCCAGCTCCTGGCAGGGTGGGAAGCTGCAGCAGGATAAAAGGGGAGGCCGTAATCCTGCCATGGCTGACTAATGAGCTGAGAGAGAAAAGCAGTGGCTTGCACAACACGCGCTATTCAGGCTGGGACATCAGGCTGGCAACGCCCCAGTGGCTGCGAAAGGGTTCCCTCGCTCCTGGGGAGCTCCGACCCACCCCAGCAAACCAGGCACAGGCAGGGGCTGTGTGAGCCCAGGGGGGAACACACAATCCCAGGAGCCACCTACCCACGGGGTCAGGCTGGGGGCTCCTCTTCCCCCACACAGGCTCCCTCTCTCTCCCTGACAGCAGGACGCGGCAATCGGCACCTCCGGGGACGAGGTCATTGTAACAGTTTTATTACAAAGTTCCAATCACCATGTACAGTTTTTACAATGTCACTTTTCAAGGGCTCGGCTGTGCTGTTTGGGTTAGGGAAGGGAGGGGTTTTTTTCTTAGGGTTTGGGTTTTTTTTTTTGGTTTTTTTTTTGGTTATTTTTTTAAAGAACAGCACCATTAACGTTGAGTTTGGGACACACCTACGAAAAACAGCTCAATCAACTAACACAGAGGGGAGAGGACAATTCATACCAGAGAGAGAGGGACGAGAGGGGACAGGGAGAGCACAAGGAAGAGACGAGAGGTGAGGGCAGCCCAGTGGTGATCCTCCTCCTGGCTCAGAGTGGGAGGGACAGAGGGAATACCCACCCATGGCAGGGGGATGGACCCTGACACGCACAGCCAGCGCTGCCTAAGGCTGTCGGTGCTTGGAGTGGGGGGTGGGAAACCCACGAGGGAAATTCTCACCCCCAGGAGGAAGAGCTTGGCTGTGCCGTGGTCTTTCAGAGGTTGTCAGCAGTTAAGACTTTGTCTTGGCCTTGTCAGGGCACTTGGGAGAGAAGGACTGGCCAGGGGCGATGGGGACAGTTTCCTTATTGCTTCCTGGAAGTCATTTAGTCAGCAGGGGTGGTAAGAAAGGAAAGAAAGGGGAGGAGGAGAAAGAAAAGAGCCCCAAGAACCCCACCCACTGCCTGATGCATACGTCGGGAAGAACACCATGCAAAAAAGATTTGCCTGCTAGCTAGTGCCGTGTATAAAATAACGATACGGTAACAGTTCTGGCCTGGTTATTAGAGAATATATCACCATGAAGCACAAGCGAAGTCTCCAAACGCCAACAACTCCCTGCTGAAAGTGCATCTCAAGGAGTTTGCTTAGGAGAAGGATTCACTGCGTAAAACAAGGCACCACAAGAAGGTTGGATACTGGGTCGGGCGTGAGGACACGCTGGAGAATCCACAAGCGGCGGAAGAGAGACCTAGTTTTAAATAACGTCTGTTGGCACAGAGGCCCCTTAGATGGGCTCGGGTTTTAGCTTGTCTGCTAGAAAGTCGCTGACAAAGGCTTCCACGATTTCGGGCGTGATCTCCTCCACATCCATCACGTACTTGGCCCGGGCCGACATGTCCAGGATGGTGAGCAGCGGTGCGGCCTCGGGCAGGTTGGTGTAATCCCGCAGCGAGTCGGTCATGTCGTCCTGGAGGCCAAAAGGAGAAGGACAGAGGAGTCATGAGCAGAGCCAGGACACCAGGAGCAGTTTGCTGCATCCTTGGTCCAGCCCACAGTGTATCCCAAGGGGCTGGGACTTCCACCAGCACTGCAGGACCACGAGCAGAGCAGGCAACACCCCTCTTGCTGCCTGCTCTGCTCGTGGTTTGTGTCAGAACCAAACGGGGTTGGTTTATCCCAGGCTGGAACGGGACATGCACTCCTCCAACCCAGAGGCACTGCTTCCAGACCGACCCGCTGCCCCGGCCACCCCAGAGCCTCTGGGACATCCACAGCTTGAGGAACCGGGGACAAGTGCTGGATGTGGGGACTGCCAGCCCTCTGCCAGCACGGCCATGGCCTCGCTGCTCATCAAGGGTGGATACCAAAGGGACCGAAGTGCACGCCCAGAACAAAGCAAAGAACAGGAATGGGATGAAGACTCGTGCTTCGAGCCAATGATGAGACCCCACCAGCAGGTCCCAGTGTCTGGGC
The DNA here is from genome assembly GCA_013397755.1 of Cnemophilus loriae. Lineage (NCBI taxonomy): Eukaryota > Metazoa > Chordata > Aves > Passeriformes > Corvidae > Cnemophilus > Cnemophilus loriae. Next base: position 69,383 of record VZTF01002766.1, on the reverse strand, counting down.
ACACACAGGAGCAGCAGGATACTTGCAGGGGGAGAGGGCTGCCCTCCCCTTGCCCAGCCACGGCACAGCTCTGGGCAAAGGCGACGATTTATCCCTCCCGAGGCTGTGGGATGCAAAAGCCAGCACTGGTGCAATTCATCGCCAAGCCCACGATGCGCCGCACCCGGAGCGGGGCGTTCCTGCGCTCCCCTTCCGAGGGGCAGGAATGGAATCCATCCACCTGGTTGGCGGCCGGGGCTCTGCAGTGCGTGGCGGCAGCGCTGGGGAGCTCCGGTCGCGCCTCCCCTTCCTTTGCAGGGGTTTCTGGCGCAGCTGGACCACGTGGCTGCAAGGGCGAGCAGGGCTGGGCTCGTCACCTCGGCCGCCCCCCACCCTTCCCGCCTCCCAGCCCAGGTGTCGGGATGCCTCGTCCTTTATTTACAAAGGCACCAAGGAATATTTTTTAATCAATGCAAAATCGGTCCAGACGGCGCTGGGAGAGCGATGGGAGGCGCCTGCTCTGGCCATGGCCAGGCTGCTTTGTGCGTGGGGGCCAGCGGAGCCCCGGGGCCAGCGCTCCGGGCTATTGAGGTGACGGATGAATGGGATGTGCCGGACGCTCCCCATTCTTCGGGCCGGCCGCCGCAGGGCCGTCGGGAGCTGCATGAATAGCAGCAATGTTTTAGCTACAGCCGGCGAGCGGGAGGAAAACGCTCCGCAGGCTCTGGGGGAGGGGGGAAGGTCCCAGACCCTCCCAAAATAGCCCTTTCCAACAAGGGACTTATTCAAGGGTGCAGGGCTGAGCTGGGATGCTCAGAGACCCGTTACGGTGGTGGGAGCGGGAGCGGCTGCACGGAGGGGGCCAACGGGGCTGTGGGAGGTGGCAGTGGGGGCCTGTCTGGCTGGGGGGGCACCTGGGTGTGGCAGTGGGGACCCTTTTGTCGCAGGGCGGCTCCGGAGGGCTCCGCGCATGGAACGCTGCGGCTGTGACGTGGGCGTGCAGGGACGGAGCAGGCGCAGCGGCTGCCACCTGCCCAGGCCCTGAGCAGGGATGTGGGAGGGGAACTGCAGGCCTAGGGGTGCTGGGAGCTTTTTTGACCCGTACACAAAACCTTCGTTTGCCAGACTGCAGCAGGGCAAAGTGTCTGTGCGGGGGAAAGGGAGGCCAGAAGTCCTCCAGTTTTCCCGTTTCCCATTCTCTCCAGCAGATCTTTGACTCCAAGCACTGCAGCCTGCACATGCCTCAAATACCATCCCAGCCAAGAAAAGCATGGTCAGCTCAGGGAAACAGCCGAAATTTCACCGGCTGGGCCAGGCTGAAACTCAAACCCTGCTGCTCTCCTCCTACCCATCCACTTTACTGCCCGAAAAGCCTCAGGGTTGAGCAGGCAGCAGCTCCGCTCCCTCCCACCTCCCACAGCCCCACTCTGCCTGTCCCTCTCTCACCACCTTCAGGCTTCTCCACCTCTGAGCAAACACATCTGGGACCCCTTTGCTAGAAGAAACATCTAGCAAGGAGAGCACAGACTGAGCCAGGCCTCAAGTCTGGTTTTGCTTTGTGGTGCCTGACAGCTGCAGTAGCACCGTGCCTCAGTTTACCCACTGAACAACAACAACAGTGGTACCCAACCCAGCTCAGTCCCCATACACAGCAGGACACAGCCCCGTGCCCTCCTCTCACTTACCTCACCCGCCACGAAGAAGAGCAGCGGTGCCTCCTCCTCTTTGGCTTTGTACTTGGCTATGATTTTTTCAGCTATGGGCTGAATCAGTTGTTTTGCCGCCTCCGACTCCCCGTCATCCTCTGAGTCTGCAGGGCACGGGGTTGGGGAGACAAAACAAAAAGAGGAAAGGCAAAAAAAGGAGGTTAGGATGAAAGGATGCAAACGGGCTGGGTGCTGGCAGCTCTGTCCAACGGCACCACCACGCAGGAAGCCGGAGCCCGGATGCACCGCACGGACTTCAAAGCCACACGGCTCTGGAGCAATTAGGGAGCAGCTGAAATGCACTACAGGGAAACACGTAACAGAAGAGCAACTCCTGCTCCCCAAATACTCCACTGCTGGCTCCCTGGTGCTGCTGGTGATGGCAAGAGACAAACAGGCACAAAAAAGCTGCTTTGTGGTTTGAACACGTTTTGAAGACCAAACAAAGGCGCTGATCTGAGGCTGCTGCCACCCCTGCCCGCCACCCACCATCCCTCTGCCTCGGGACGGCTGAGCCGCAGCTTTACTGCTCCAGTCTCAGCGCTGTGAAGGCAGCTTTGATTTGACAGAGGTAGGGCAGAAAGAGATGGCAGCATCAATCAAACGCCAGCCACCACTGAAGTTCAAATAGTGAGCTGGAAAGAGGAGAGTCTGCGTCCTTGGGAAGCACGGAGATTAAAAGATTCCAATTCGGAGACAACTTTTAGGCATTAAAGGAAGAAGGCAGAAGAGAGCCCCTCGTCTCCCCTTGTGGTCCCTGATATAACCATCACGACAGGTCCAGCCTCCAGCTGGGACAAGCCATGCCCATGCCCAGAAAACTCTCTGCCCTTGCTCCACACATCCCTGTCCTCCTCTCTGGCTTCTCCAAGCAAAGCAGGAGATTCCAGAGACGCCGCACACTGGATCTCAGGGTCTGTCCTGCATGCACAGCAGTGATAAATACGCCGAGTTGCGGGGTGTCTGCAGGGATTGATTTCCTACAAACATCGGCTGCTGGCGGCACTCCAGGCAGCCCTGCACACTCTGGCTAACCCATCCCTAACCCCTGCAGGGAAGGAGGTAGATCAGGCAGGATTTATTCAGCACCAGCACTTGCTAAGCCTGCCTTCTCCTGGGGGTGTTGCTGCCTGTGCAGTGCAGGCACTGCTCTGCTGGGGGGTCTCCCCAGCTCTCTGCCAGGAGCCCCCATTCCCAGTGCCTGCCTTGCTGCAGCACCAGCTGCATTTCTGCCCCAGCACATCACTGGTGGATTTCAGCAAGACCATCCACCCCCAAAAGCATCGAGCAAGAGCCCCAGCTGTTTTCTTGATGAGCTGTTTGCAGCAAGGTGATAGAAAAACTTTGCTCAGAGCAAGATAAAAATAACTCTTTCCAGAGGCCTGCAGCGCCAGCCCCAATCCATCAGGCTTGGCGTGGCCAGCCGGTCCTTCCCGTGTGAGGAGAGGATTTTTGGCTCTGTGCTCACATCCCCCGCTGGGCTCTGCTGAATAAATAACCAGGGTCAAAAGGAAATCTGAAAGGGAAGAAGGAAAGGAGCGAGGGCCGTGTTATCAGCGCTGCAGAGGAGGGCGTGCTGCTCACAAAGGGCACACGAGAAAGCGGGACACGAGCCCTGCCCTGGGCCAGGCACAACACCAGCAAGGCAAGGGGGGCTTCTTCAGCACACCCCCAAAACTCCACACAGCACACAGGGGACAGCTGAACCTCCCCAAGAGCCCAGGACACCTTGACTCCCTTCCTGGGATGCCCCCCCAGGGCTCAGCCTGCAGCACAGCTCATCCCAGCCATGCCCTTTCCTGAGTTATTGTGTCCATTGCTGGCAGGGAAGCGATGAGGAATGAGACATCCACGCTCTAGGTGAGCTCTACGCCTGTTTCTAACTGCAGGAGAGCTTCATGTGTGGGCTAGCAGTGAAAGGACAGGAACTCTGGGGAAAAACCTGCCCTGTCCTGCTGCAGGGGAATCAGGGGAATCAAGGACCAGCACAGCATGAAAGGCTGCTCTGACTGTCACAGCTCTGTTCAGCCCAGGGGTTCAAGCCCTGAGCTGTGGTTTTCAGCACAGATCTATAATCCCTCACAGAGACACTTCCTCTGCCTCCTCCGTAACATCACGTGTGCCTGAAGTCCCTGCTCCAGAACAGCTTTTGCCATTTCCACCACCACCAGCTGTGACAGTGTATTTCTCACACTCCCAACACCTCATCAGCATTCCTATCCACAGCTGCCACCACACCTTTGATATGACAGCTCCTCTGCACTGCCAGTCACTGCTCCACCGCATCCCAGGGTGCTGTGTGGGAGCTGTGAGAGCCCCGTGGGCACAGCAGGCTCTGGCAAACCCCTGTGAGCTGCTGTGCTACAGGAAAGGCTCCAAGTCTGTCCTGAGGGGCTTCCACAAGGAGCTCTCTCCCCCCACTCTGTGAGCACATCGTGATGGAAAATGGAAATGGAAGTGATATCACTTCCCAGGGACACTGTCATCACCAGAGGAAGGTTCCCAGCCCCGTGGCCAGCTCTAGCCGAGCTGGCAGGTCGCCCAGCCCCCTTCCCCAGCACAGGCTCTGCTGTCACAGCAGGGATGCTCCATCCATACCTACAAAGAGAACGAGGCAGGGGCCCTCATTCAGCTGCACGGCGTTGGAGTCCGTCAGCTCCAGCACGGGTTTGGGGTGCCAGGGGAACTCGCGGCACTCGATGTCGTTCAGCACCTCCACCCGGCCCTGCCGCGTAATCACCTCTCCCTTGGAGTCCAGGACGATGAGAGTCGGGATGCCTGTGATGGAAAAAAACAGGGAGGGGGATTAGCCAAAGAATGAACTGGCCAGTGACAGGGTGTGGGGAGAAAGGCCTTTTCCTATGGCCTCCGGCTCTGGCAGGAGCCCAGCGAGCCTCCTGCCTCTCCGCAGCTCATGGAGTGGGGATCAGGCTCCCTGGAATCTGTTTCCGTCCCAGCAGAGCGCAGCAATTCAGGAGCCAGAGCAGGAAGCTGAGAGACAGCTCTGGCATTGCCTGCCTTTCCTAGCCCAGCTGCAGGCAGGGATTGCTGCTGTCTGGTGCTCACAGGTGCAAATCCCACCGTACCACCCAGAGACCCTCACTCCTGCACCACCATCCCAGAGCTGAGATGTGGCTGCCTCTGGAAGAGCCCAATTCCCAGGAACTCACACAGCCTGCAGACAACAGTGGCCAGGAAGCAGGGGGTGTTCCTTCCCAGAAGGAACACCACCTATTTTTGCCCCCACAGCCCTCCAGCACTCAGCATTAATGGCCCAGCCATTTCCACAGCACATCCCTCTGGAGACTAACAAAGCTGTGCAGGAAAGTCCAGGTCTACAGGATCCTGGCACGATGTGGCTCAGGGGATATCCAGTGATGGTCCGGCCCTTGGGAAAAATCAGCATTTTGCCCTGAGCTGTGGGGCTGGAAAGCCTTGTCATAAAGGAGAAGCTTTGTACGGGAGGTAAACACAGTTGCAGCACACACATAGCACCAGTCAACAATTCAAATGTCACTGGCAGTGGGGCAGGTTGGACACCAGCTGGTGACCACCCCATCTGATAAAGTACCAGCTTTCCGGCCACAAAACAGCCACGGGTGGGTCAACAGGAGCGGCTCATGTTGGTGACTTCATCTGGAAAGCACACCATTCCTCTGTCATCAGGGAGACAAAGAAACATCCCACGAGGAAGGAAGAGGGGACAGCGGGATCAGGCCCCATGGGACAAATGAAGTGACCAGTGTTAGTGCCAAGTGCTGCTGTCCTGCTCATCACCCAGGCTTTGACCTGCTCCCTGCGCAGCATCTCCTTCACCCAGCAACATCCCCGGCCAGCTGAGGCAGTTCCAACCCTCCTGCCCTTCATCCCAAGGTTCATTTTAAAGCTCCTTCCTCAGAAATACCCTGCAGAGCCCTTCCCTGAGCACGGGGCACGCAGCGTGTTCGCCCCCGCCAGGCTGCTGGCACTGCGCTCCCATGTTTGTCCAGCAGCGGGTTACTCACGAGCCCTCTGAATTCGAGGCGTTTCTCTAGGAAATACACGGCCATCTGTGTGTCCCAGCCCGCCTGCAGGTCCAGGAGAGCGGCCGCATTCCCGTCATTCCAGCCCGGCGCATTCCTGCCTGCTCGCTGGGGCTGGTGCTAAGCAGCAGTGCAGGAACCCGCCCAATGGCTGCGCTTGCAGATCCTTAGGGTACGCCAAGAAAACCATTTTGTATCACAAAAAGGCTTATTCATTACCTGCTGGTAATTCGACGTAGCCCCAGGGCAGGGACGGGTTAAACAGACTGGAAGGAATTGGGAAATCTCACGCTGGCCCTGCCCTTACAGGCACAAAGTGCTACTCACACCAGGAGAAGCACTCGGTGCTCAGCAGCAGGATTCGGATCTCGATCCTTTTACGATTGCCAACCCCACCCCAAACGCCTGCTTTGCCATCCATTATACATGAGGGACAGGCTTCTCAGGTCATCAGTCAGCCCGAGCCACGCTGCACTCCCAGGCAGAGGTTTCAAATAAGCTTTGCTGATCGGGGAAAATTAAGGGCCCAGTTTAGACGCAGATCTAGCTGTGATTCTGCAGCTATCAAGGATTTCATCCACTAGTCAAAGCATTCCTTTAGACTTCACCTAATTTGCATACGCAGATGCGCCCTCCCCCCCCCAAATACCCAGCCATTAAACCTCCAACTGCAAATACAAAACTGAATCAGAAAACAGAATATTTTTTAAGATAATTCACATCCCCGTCTTCTCAGGTGACCTTTGTGACTACTTCCCTAACAGACACACCCTGTTTTCAGGGGACACAGACCTGCAGGACCAGGGAAACCATCCTTAATGTTATTCACACCTGCTAACCCAAATAATTCCCCCTCCCTGCTCATCCCAGCCACTATTTGTTATTTTAGTGCCTTTTGGGGGATTTGATAATTGCCTTAAGTCATAACACCAGAATTTACTTATCAAGAAGAATCAGCGATCAGACACTGCAATGAATATTGTATAAGCTTGGATGAGAATTAGCATAGACAGGCTTGGTTGGATTTTATGCACTAGAAAATGGATTTGGCTCCCACGGGGCCAGCATTTTATGAAAACACAGGGGCCAAATGGTTTGTTACCGAACCTGGCAAGGCATTTACATATTTATATATTAAACCCCACACCCAACATGGAAATCTCATCTGCATGAAGTCTGTTGGGTGAGTAATCACAATCTACGTGAAGCAAACCCCGCACCAACCACAGCACAGGTGGTGCATTTTACTGCTGTTTTTTCACTTTTTCAGAAGAAAGCTCCAGAAATCTCCTGTAACAGTCACTTCCAGGCTGTGAGAGTGACCTGTGGGTGTCGGGGCTAAAGCATGGGGAACGGGACAAACAACAGTTTTTGGAAGGCATTGGAAAACCCAGAGAGACACCACGGAGTCCAGAGGGAGTGTTGAGGAAAGGTCTCATGAGATACACAACAACAAGGGGTGATTCCTATCCAAGCATCAAGTTTATCACCGCTCCTTGTCCCACTGGAAGGAGAGCTAAGGCTAGGGGATTTCACCCAAGGCAGGACTGGGAGCTGTCTGCACAAAAGGGAATTATTTCTAAGCAGCCACAACACAAGACATGACTCTTTCTCAGAACAGCACTGCACCCAGAAGCAATTTACTAGAGGTGGTATGGTACAGCCTCTGACTGCACATGAGTTATGAATAGAGGCATTCAAGTAAACCCAAATAAAGGCCAATAACTCAACTTACATTTTATACTGAGTTTTTAAATGTCGTAGGGGCCAACACGGGACTAAAAAAACAGGAGATTTGACTCTCTTGCTGCTTTCCACCACTCAGGAACTTAAAGCAGACAGGGAAGACAAACTCTTTTGCTATTTCAGTACCTAGCCTTCAAAAAACAGTGGGAAACCTCCTCATGTTGTGCTCACAACCCAAGCACCAGGAGGGTAACCTGGACACTCTCGCTGACCATAGGTGCAGCTCCAAAAAGAGCTTTCAGAGAGGCAACATCAGAACCATGAATGTGGGGAAATGCAGATGTGGTTACACGGATCTGATTTTTCATTTAGGTGGAATAACCACGCGTGGTCATGAGCAGAGCCCACAACACCCAGCTCTGTTTGCAGGAAGCTTTTGTTCCAGCTGGTGTGAAAAGCCTGACTGCAAACAGGCAGGCAGCCCCGAGGCCTGCATGGAGCTGAGATTCAGGGATAACATGGGAGCTACCTGGGCAGAGGAGGGGGTTGGGGTGCAGGAGGACAGCCAATATTTACATTTTCAGGTCGGCACACAACAAAGAGAGATACCTTTAAGAAGGCAGCGGCTGGAGTTGGAGGGAAAGCTGTTGTCACTGTTTCCCTGGCTACAGCATGCCTGGTGCTCAAGTATCCATGTCTGGACACCTTATTTACAGAAAGTCCCAGTGAAACTGGCAGCAGTCCTGCAGCGCTCGGCCGAAACCAGCACTGGAGAGGGCTGTGAGCGGCACGGAGAAAAGACTGATGAATTTGGAAAGCTCTCGCCTCATGGGAAGGTCATTAGGCAGCAAACTGATGGCTATTTAAAGCAGGCAAATGGTTATTTTTCGGCTAAGGGCAGGAAACAGAGCTGAGTGGCAGCACCTGAGCTCATGCCAGAAGGGGTGTTCGGAGAGGACCCCAAGGAGGGATTATTTCTCCTGTCACTCTTCCCAAGCCCTCGGCCACCTTTGGCAACACTCCTCCTTCCCTGCAGATCACATTGACACTCTGCCAGCCTGCACCCACCTGGCCAACACGAGGCTGAGTCAGGGGAGGTTTGGGTTGGATACCAGGAAAAATTTTTTCACACAGAGGGCAGTTGAGTACTGGAAGAGGTTCCCCAGGGAAGTGTTTACAGCACCAAACCTGTCTGAGTTCAAGAAGTGGTGGGACAAAGCACTCAGGCACAGGGTTAGATTGTCAGGTGTCCTACACAGGGCCAGGAGTTGGATCTGTGATCCTGATGGGTCCCTTCCAACTCGGCATATTCTCTGATTCTACAACATCACACAGAAACAGATGAGAAACAGCCACATTGCAGCAAGAGCCTTTAACCACAGGGAGAAACTCTTTGTATATACACCAGATCTCCTCACCAGCCAGTCACCTTGCACACCTCTGTGCTGCAGTTTGTCCCCTGAAGGAACAAGGTGCCAGCCCCCAGGAAGGCTGCTGTGAGCTTTTATCATCTTTGTGACTCTTTGAAGCCACCCAGACACACAGAGTCTCTCCCTGCCCCTACGAGCAGCCAGGGCTGCTGGAATTCTGGCACTGGCACGTACAGTAAAAGCAAAGCCATGGTTTACATCAAACACTCTCTCTTTTGTAATTCCTGTCACTAACATAAACCAGATGCCATCTTCCTCAGCCCCTGCACAGAACGATGGCCTGCCTTTGCATTACATAAACCAGCAAGAAAATGAAATTTAAACCTTCAAGAAAAAGCAAAAAATAAATAAATCAGTAATTAGACAAAAAACATCCAAGCCAAAAACAGCTTCCAAGTTTCCAGGAAGAATTAGGTTGTTTATGGAAGTCCTGTTTCAACTAACAGCCTGCCTGGCAGGTGGTAGGAATGTGAGTTTGTGGAGAGCAGAAACATGAAGCGGCTCTGCCTGGGGCACTGTGCTTTGCTGTTTTCTTGGTTTAGTTAAACAAGAGGAGACATTACAAATACTCAACAAAAGGGTGGGGGGAAAGGAGATCTGTGCCTCAGTGCGGCCTTTCCTACCTTGGATGCCGTAGAGTCGGTTCAGGCGTGACCGCCTGGCCTCGTCAGCGTAGGGCACGGCCACCCAGGGCATCTCACTGAAGTACTGCTTGAAGGAGTCCTCTGACCTGTGCAAGGGAAACAGGGCTTGGCATGCAGAGCCCTCCACTTGCCAGGCTCCTTCCTTATTAAAAACCTGGCCTGCAAAGCCCTTTATCCCGCCCACCAAAACCCATCAGTTGGGAGAGAGTTAGATCAAATTTAAAGCCCCTAGTCCATCAAGAAGAAGATCACAGTGTATTTTTCCCCAGTAAAATATTTCAAACTCTCCAGGGCATCTGAATGCCAACCCATGGTGGCAGCAGCAACTCGAGCATCCTTCAGACTCCACAGCCACAAGACACAAAGTGAAACACAGAGCTGCTCTTGCTGACCCCAATCTGCACTTCCCCATTGGGTAGAGGGAAAGGACTCAGCCAGCCTTTCTGATGCCAGAGCCAACCTGCTCTGCCCTAAATCAAATTTCCTCCTCAAATCAAAGCAGCAATACTCACCAGCTTGGGGGCAGCCAGCTCTGCCTGCACAGGGTGTTAGTGTTGCCTCACCTGTCTGCACTAACGAAGAGGATCTCAAACTTCTGGCCTGCCTCCTTGATTTTCCGGTAGGACTCCACCAGCACCCTCGTGAGGCTTCGGCACGGCGGGCACTGCAAAACACAAGCATGAGGAGGACATTGTCTCCTCCTCAGGACCAGACCCACACCCAGCAGGGCCTGGTGAGCCAGTGACCATGAACTGGTGTGACCTTGTCTTTGCTGCAGTGCCTGAACGTGGCTGGGGTTCCATTTTTAAAATCTGACCACTCTCCCCCTTACAGGGCCAGCTGAGGATGACAGGTCACTGCAATGCTGATGATCAAAGCATCTTAAATTCTTCAGCACCAACCAGCCCGGGGTCTTCACTCTCCCTGAGCCCACTCCAACTGCTCTGCACAGCACCTCCTACTCACCCAGTGCGCGGAGAAATAGACCCCAACGTGAGAGCCCTCCAAGGCACTGCTATCCAGTGTCTGCCCATTGTTCCTTAGCAGAGGCCCAGCAACAACTTCACTGAAGGGTTTTGGCCCCCAGGGGAACTCCAGACCTGGGGAGGGGTCGGGACAGGGGTGGAAAGAAGACACAAGACAGTAACATGAGCATGTGGCTTTTCCAGATTCAGAAAGTTCCACTAGAAGAACCATCCCACCTTCTGCAAGGATACAGGAGATCCCGTCTGAGGAATCCCACTGGGGTTTATTCCCACCCAAGGGGGATGCACACCACCTCAGCTGTCAGGCACCACCACACCCCTGCCCTGAGGTGAGGAAGCCAAGCTCTGCACTGCAGCCAGGGTCACCTCTTTCTCTCAGGCAGGCTGCACCCAAGTCACAGCACCTTCAGCTTGACAAAGCCGCTCTGGTTTTGTGCCTGATGAGGCATTTTTTCCTTATCAACAATGTTTATTTTAGCAAGAGAGGGCAAGGTGGTACGTGCTCAGGAATGCAGTCAGACTGTGGCCCTTGTGCTGATACTAACCATATATTTTTACACAGATCCATACATGTCTTTATTTATAAACCTTACCTATATATATGTAAAAGATGGTGTGTTTATATGCATAGATCTCTCTCTATATCTTACACTAACCCTCTGCACCCCAAAGCAAGCTGTGTGTGTACACACAAACACGCTCTGAATCATCTGCTGCCAGCTCCCAGAGCAATCAATCCATGTGTTCAGCCAGAGAGGAGGAAACATCACAGATGGCTCAGGCCACAACATGTTCCTGCTCTACAGCTCCTGCCACTGAATTAAAGACTGTCACCGTGCTCAGTATTTACTGCACCAAGAAACAATGAGCCAGTAATTAAAGAAATGGATGGATAATTACAGCACATGACTGATGGGTCTGCAGGGTCTGTGAGTAAGGGCACACATTTGGCTCACTTGGTTTTTCCCAAATTGGAAAAAGATAGATTTAACACTAACTCCCAGAACAGCAAACCTCAGCAATGGAGAATAGTAACATTTTTCTGTTTAATTTCTAAATAATGGGAAATGCATTAACCTGAGTGTGGTGTCAGTGATAGAAGTCCCACTCAGTATTCTGGAAGGATTCTGCTCCCAAGGTATGGAAGGTCTGGGCCCTCATTCTGCCTGTCCATGTGCCTCCATCAGGGAAAAATCCAAACTTAATGTTTCAGTTAGCCTAACCTTTTCTTCATTAGCACTCCAGACAAAAATCCTGGAGGGAAATTCTTTGTTCTTTTCAGTAAGCAAAACCAAAACACAAGATCTGGCAGGAATGATGCAGAAAATTTTACGCCAAAAATAGCACAGTGCTTTGAACAGTTAAGTATGACAATAGTTCTTTGTTCCCTCCCCCCCAGGCCATTCAGAATGAACTGGAACGAAAAGGCAGCTGTGTGTCCATGTTTCTGTGGCACAGGAGACTCCAGGTCTTACCTTCAGGGTCATCTCGGATGACCAGGAGGCCGTTCCTGCAAACCACCTTCCCAGTGGAGGCATCGATAAATATTAGGGAAGGAATGTTGGAGACTCTGTACTTGTTCCACAGCTTCAGCTGTAAAAGAGATTGGGAGGGGAGATAAGGAAGGTAAACTTGGCTGCGTGAAGAGGAAGATTTTGGAGCATTAGCATCTTTCAGAGAAGAGGTCAGAGGCGAGCAAAGAAACAGAGCTGGTGCTTCAGGGATGAGTGTGAAGGAATGTGAGGAAGAGCTGCTGGGCCAGTGCCCACAGAGACCCTCACCATCATCACCATCTCCTGAGGACCTCAGGTGAGACTCCCGTGTGTCTCACATCTGCTGCGGGCTTGCCCGTGAGCACAGGCAAAGCTTCTCCTCCTCCTGCTTTTACCTCTTTGCAAGTGAAATGGGGATAATACTTGCCATGCTTTGAGCTCTTTGTTTAGAAGACATGGCAAGCACAAATACTCTTAATGCCACTGCTCTGAAGCAATCTGTAATGCTTCCCTGGCTGTTTCCTCCCCTCCCAGTTCCATGTTCATTAAACAAACCAGCAACCCCTGCCAGGACACAGCCAGGCTGAGCACAAGGCCAACACACAAAAAAATTATTCTTCTGCAACTGGGGCTTCCCGGGTTTGTTCCCAGGAGCTGATTAAGGGCTTTGACATCAGCCTGGGGGCCCAGCTCATCCACCCTGCACTGCCAGCTTTGCAGGCTGATGGCCACACTCTGGGCATCCCAGTCTGGATGGTCCTGTCTGCTGGTCACTACGTTTTGTAGCGAGCTCAGCTCTGCACAACACCGGTGACAGAGTGCTCTGGGTGTCACACACTCCTGGGCTCATGTTCCCCAGGATATGCTTCTGGCACAGGATAATTTAGAGCTTAACTCATGCACATAAGCTGGCTGGGATGAGGAGGAACAGGACCACGACAGCTGCTGGCACAGCCCAGCCTGCAGGTGTGGGCTGGCAGAGCCGCTCTCCCCACCATGCACGGAGGAGCTGCTGCCATCACCTCATTTTCCTTGCATTTCTCCAAGCATTTCAACCCAAACAGCCCAGTGGTGAATTATCAAACTCTCAAACAAAAGCCAAACCACAACCAAGAGCCAAATGGGGAATTAAACTAATCTCTACCTTCCCCTGACATCAAGCTCTGCTCTGCAAAGGCCCTCGGGCTCCGTGTGTTTGCAATGTGCTCCAATTTGGAGAATAAAACCTAGGCACAGGAGAAGCACAGAAGGGGCCCACCAGTGTCAGCCAGCACGAGAGCCAGAGAAACCATCACACAAAGTGCTGTTGCTTCCACCAGTACCTCACAGAGAAACTGCACCCATGTGTTTCAGAGGAAGAGGAAGAACTCTGCAGATCGCTGTCCTGATTTGCAAAGAGAGGCAATCCCATTTCCCAAGACGGGAACGATCTGGGCACACAGAGAGAGGCAAGGTTTTGTGTCCTACCCACCAGCCTTCCATTTCCAATAGACATATTAATGGATTCACAAACCAAATGGCCTTGGGCATGAAAAGAATAAAGAAACTGTACTCGGTGCAAACCAGCCCCCTCACAATGACGGTGTTCAAACCACAGAAGGTAAAATCCACTTCTGTGAAGTTTAAAGGGTGGGGGAAAGCTCTTTATAAGGATCACAGGCATTTAACAGGGTGCTGCAAACAATAAGGAAATTACAACTAGCAATCGGATCGTTCTCTTTAAATAGTTGCTTACATTACACTTCATTTTGCCAAGTCCTTTGTATACAGAAGCAGCTCCCCCGGGGCATCACGTCGGGTCCTGGCAGTTTTGCTTGGCTGGGGAAGCAGTAGGGTCTGCACTTCGGAGCCAAGAGGCTGCATGGGCTCGCTGTGCTCAGAGGCATGGGGCTGAAACACCCCAGATAAGGGGATAACACCAAACCAAACCTGCTCAAAGCACTGGAGCAAGAGTGGCACGGCTGGCTCCAGGCAGTCTACGGGGTCCAGCACATGTGGTAACTCTCACCAACAGCTGGTCCTGGGTCTTCTCAGGATGTGTAAACCATCAGGCCCCACTGGACCCAAACTGCAGGCACTGGTCTCGACTTCCCAGACATCCATGGCACAGGCAATCTGCAATCCAGACACTGTCCCCATGAAATCGGGACTTGCCACTTCTCACTCATCAGTGAGGGTCCACAGGAGAATGCCTCAAGCAAGCACGAAGACAGGCGTGTGTCAAAAGGGTCAGAAAGCATCAAAGGAGGTCAATGTGACATCTGTTGCTTCTGGGGGAGCACGTCCATCACTGGGCTCTGAGACTTGAACCCAAGGAACATCATGTCACACTCAGTCACACCTTGGGTGAATGAGAAAAAGCAATTCAAACGGAAAGGTTTTACCTTGCACCTGTGCAAAAGCTCCCAGACACAACCCACCAGCCCAGGTAACACCAAACCAAGTTTCAGAGCTTCATACAGGCTGAGCAGCACTTCCTATTTTTAACAGATTTGCTGCCTGGGTTATCACTGAAACGCTTCACACAACATCAATGAACAAACACAACAATTGCACGTAAAGCAACTGGAACTGGGCTGCCATTTGAAGCCTATTACAAAAGCCTTGAATTGGAAGTTAGTGGTCTCGATGCACTAACCATATTAATTCCATCCAGGAATGTGCAGTTTAAAGTGGGAGCAGTTTGGTTTGATGACTCCCCTGTGCGCCAGGAAAGCTGATGGGGAATGAGAAACGCACGCGCTGCAGGAGGAGTGCCAGGATCTACCACAACTCCCACCACTCTGGCCCTCATCAGCCAGATTCCAGCCTTTCCAGAACCTGTCAGACATTTGGGAAGGAGGCCTGATGGCTTCTTTTACTGCAGGTCTGACCTGAAAGAGCAGAACCTTGATAGGAAATGGGCTGGTTCATTTTAGCCAAGCTAAAGACAACTCCATATGGGGTTCCCACGCTGTGCCACTATTTAGCACCTAAACTACAGCTTCCAGCAAGGACATCTGATCTCCACCTAAAACCAGTGGGATGACCCAACCTGTCTCGTGGCAAACTATTGTACTAGTTAGCTTTTCTCAGGGTAAAATGCCAAGGATTTGCACATATGAAGGTTCTGCAAAGGGGACAAGCTCAGCTTACACCCACTGATTGTGGTCCATTCAGAAAGGGAAATCCAGGAGAAAAAAGGCATCCCTGGTATGGGTACCTGCACAACCACAAGCCTCACCAAGGATTCTGTGTCAGGCTGGGTGTGGGATGCAGAAAGCAAATTACAACTTGCTGTGAGACCGCAGGCTGATGGGATGATAGCTCAGGCAGCAGGGCAGAGTGCTGCCTCAGCAACTCTGAAAAGCTGTTTTTCCTGCCGTGAAGAGGATGACATAGAAATAACATACTCCACACACTCTAAGGATTTGATCATCCATTTAAAGAGGGGATCTCTGCTCCGCTTCCCAACAGCTGTTGCAAATCTGTGGGATCAAGCCAAAGCTAACACAGATGTGGAAATAATCTACGGACTATTCAGCCTGAAAGCAGCTGATCCTCTCGCAGCGCCCTTCGCTCCCGGTTCAGGCTGCAGGCCTGCTACAGTCACTGCTCACCCCAGGACACCCACTGCAGAAGGACTGAGGAGATACAGCCTCTCACAAGGCTCTGTGCAGGCTGAGCAGCCTTACAGAAACTTCCCTGGCTCCTGTGCAGGTGGTTTAGTGCAGCCGTCCAGTGGAAAAACCAGAGTCACCAGATTCCTCCGGTAACTTTATCCCTGCACAAAGCATCACCACGATGTCCTGGAAACCACAAGCCCTGGGCTCCCTCCACGACTCCATCCCCAGCCAGCTGTGAGAGGCTTTCAGAGATCACTCATGATCTGAGGGCTGAGGCGATCCCCAGACGTCGGCCACGCAGCAGCACAAGGCTGCTTTCCCCACCACTACTGGCTCCATTATTCCCCTCATCCTGGTGACTGGGAATTCCTGGCTGAGAGGCCGGGGAGACGTTTGCAGACAGCCACAGTAATTTTTCCAGATAAAGGTGTCAGACGAGAGGTCTCCCCAGCAGCCCACGGCTGTTTCTGCGCAGGGCTGGCATCCAGCCGGGGCAGATGAAATCCCCTCCTGCTCCGCTCATTCTGGTGGGGAAGGGATCCCCCACTTCCAACAGCTGCCAGGCACTATTTTTAGTTGTGCTGATTGATTTATCAGTCCTGGTCGCATTCACTCGCTAACATAAATCCTGAGCTGCAGCGGTGAATGCTGGCAGAGATAAAGCACAACTGCCTGCAGTGCACTGAGCCCTGGCTGCTGGGAAAGAGGTCCTCCCACCCTCCTTGGGGGCTGCATTTCTCTGCTGTTGTGTGAAACTGGACCATAAAAGCTCTCACGCTTCCCTCTTCCATAGCACACAGAGCTGACTCTGCCCAGAGGTGCAGAGGGCAGACATTGTCTCTACTCATCTTGCAACCCACACTTCCACCCTGACCAGCAACAGACAGACAAAGCCAGTTTAAACGCTCAAAGGCAG
This sequence comes from Cnemophilus loriae, assembly GCA_013397755.1. NCBI lineage: Eukaryota > Metazoa > Chordata > Aves > Passeriformes > Corvidae > Cnemophilus > Cnemophilus loriae. Next base: position 52,916 of record VZTF01002766.1, on the reverse strand, counting down.
CAATAAAATGAACATGTTCCTGCTGTGGACGGCTGCTGCTTTGTACTAAAACAAATGTAAAGCCACTTTTCTAAAAATTCACTCTTAGAGGCAATATCCCCAAGGGTCTGGAGAATTCTTCTGGCGAGGTGTTGGAAAGATCCCACCTTCCAACAGCCCTATGAGTTGTGAGAGCACAGAGGGGTTTCCATTACAGCACGAGCTCAGCTCTTGCTGGTCTCTCATTCAAGAGCCATGGCTGAAACATGAAGTCTGTCTGAGGAACACACGACCAGCACTCAGGTGGAAAAGCCTCTTTGGTCCAGGGCTGCAGGGACCAGCAGAGCCCAACACCCAGCTCTGCCTCCAGCTCTGCCACACAGAGCAGCTCCAGGCTGATGAGATATCCATGGCCATCCCCAGTGCTCCGGCGCTGCGGGAACCCCTCTGTCCTCGCTCACTGACAGTGTTAAACTGCAGCTTTTACATCGTGCCTTAAAGGGTTTACAAGCACCAGGGGCCACCCAGGCTCTGTGGACAACAGGCTGCTCCCTCTCCCTGTCGATTTAAATCTAGTTCACGCCTGTCCCTACGATTCAAGCTCAGCTTGGGCAAAGGCTCCTCTTCCTGCCCTCCCTCATTGCTCCTTTTCCTTCGTGCATCAGGGAACCCCCTCAGCAGAAGGGGAACACGGTGAGGGAACAACACACAGCGAAATAGCAGGGGGAGACCAGATGGTGCATGCCAAGGTCTGACCCTGTGACACGGAGGAGATCGAGCGAAGCTTGGGATAAATTAATGTCCATTGTGCTGCTGCTTCTCTCTGAAAGCAAATCAAAATCTAATTACAAAACACAATGGTGAGAGAGATGTCTGCTCCGGGAACGCTAATGAGCTGAGGAGGGAGGATTTGGAACTGTAATAAACAAGATTGATGTGAACAGCTGAGACGGACAGCGCAGGTCACTGGGGCAGCTGGTCCATACGGACCCCATCGCTCCCCTCTGTGTGCACGCTGCCTGCAGTGGCTGACAGCCCAGTTAAAACCAACCTTAGCACCAGTTTCCCCTGGCACTCAGCCTGGCAGCACCTCCTGTGGACATTCCAGCAATAAGACTCGGTGCAAGCAAAAAAATCAAAAAATCAACCCAAAAGTTCTGCTTGTCACTTCCATCCTCTCCTTGCCGTGGCTCCACGGCGGGAGACTGGCACAGCACGGTCCAGCTTGTGGCTGCCCACATCGCCCCACAGCTGCTGGGGGGACAGGGGAGACCCTGGGCTTTTGTTCTTCCCGACCAGGGAACACAGCAGCAGAAGGTTTGGAGGCGAAGCGGACGGAAATCCTCTCCACGGGTTTCTGGCACGGCGGCCGCCAGCCGAGGGCTGCTCTTTGTTCCCCTGAGGAGCTGCACAGCCAAAGGCCTGAGATGAGGGACCTGGGCCAGCCCAACCTCATGTCCTGGTGTTTCCTCCCATCTTCTTCCCTCGCCGCCCTGTTTCCCCAGCTCTGGCTGCTGCTCTTTGCAATTTCCTGGGCTGTGCCATCCAAGGGGTTGAGAGCTGAGTGTTTTATTTGAGGGCAAGGCAGCATGTGGCTGGCTCTGAGCACAAGCTGCCTCCTCTCCCCCTGACACACATGCAGGCTGACAGGCTGGATCCTCCGCAGCCCACATCTGATAGGAAAACATTTAATTTGAGCAGAGCTGAAGAGCAGTTAACATGATCTATGGAGAGCAAAGCCCCAGGGCCCGCAGCAGACACGGGAGCTGGCCCAGTTGTTTTACATGTGCAGGTTTCAAAGAGGTGCTGGGATGGCAGCTTGATTTGATCCCAGGATGAGGAGGAAGCAGCATTTGACTAAACATACAGATAACAACCCAGGCAGGAAATCAGGCAGGGAGGATGCCACCAGACAGGCTGGTCTATCAACACTATGAGGATGTCTTTCATAAACATTTTTTTTTCAAGTGTTTCTCAAATTGTCTCCAATAGCCCAAAGATGATGCAGAATTTAAGGATGCAGCATTGCACCCAGGACTAGGAAACACACCTCCATGTATTTCCAATAAATGCGTTTTTTTCCTCCATGTTCACACCTTGCTGTACCTCTTAAAAGAGGGCTTGCACATGAGCAAGGTATTTCACAAACATTTTTTCTTTCTGCAAACACACGAAAAGCAGTGAGGGCAGTGGGAGTTAAAGAGTATGTGGGAAAAATTTAAGACACATGTAGAAGTGTATCATCCACAGCCTCTATAAATTACACCCCCAAATGACTTAACACCGAGTAAGAAATAGCTATGTAAACACAAAGGCAATAAGAAAAAATAATAGTTTCTGTCTCTCTACGGGGAAGGGATATTTTTCCGTCTGTTTATAGGAACGGCGAGGGGTGGGGTGGGAGTCTGGGATGTTGAATTGGAGTTCAGGGCCTCCCTTGGTCCCATGTCTCATCTGTCACTGGAAGTGGGACAGCTGCCAGAACATGGGTTTCCTACCAACTGCCTTTGCTGCTACTGTTCACTTGAGTGCTGGCAGTAATCTCAAGGTCAAACACCTTGCAATCCCGGATCATTAAGAAACAAACACTTCTGAAAAGCCTTGAGTTTAGACAGAGTTCCCACCAAACACAAAAGCCTTTTAAATCAGCAGGGAAATCGAGATTTGTTTGGGGTTTTTTTGTTTTGTTTAATGCACACAATGAGGTATTAGTGGGGTTTCTGTTTTGTTTTCAGTGGTTAATCCGAGAGGGAACCTTACACAATCAGACCAACAAAATCCTGGAAAACAATGGAGTATTTGTTAGCACTGTAACACACCCTGGAGAGTGAGGACTCCAGGATGCCGCAGCCAGGAGCCTCCCAAGCAGTGACAAGCCAGCACCAGGACATCCCCCAGACCAGCTACACAAAAGATTCCTGTAAAACTATCACGACATCGCAGATACCTCTTGTGTCCACTGCTGCTGAGGTACCCCCTGGGTGGATGGGAAATTTGCTTTTCCACAGCACCTTATGAAACGCAATAGCTCATGCATCACACTGTGATGCTTCCTTACAAAAAGCTCCACTTAACACAGCTCTTGCATCACTGCAAACACTCAGACTGTTTAAAAGCAGCCACTTTTCTCCAGCTGATCTCAGGAGAGGGTGCACTGGTTGGTCTGGCCCTCCCTACAGCTGCATCCATCTCGGCCTCTCAGAGCCGACAGCGCTGAACCTCATCTGGCAGCACTCCTGGTTTGCAACCCAAGGAGGATTTTCATGCAAAGGTTACACAGCTGCAGAGCTACAAAGGCCACAACCACAGCCCTGGCTGCGGGGGCAGCTCGGGGCTTTGCATGCAACAGGCTCCGCGCACAGCTCGGGAGGGCGGCACAGCTCAAGGGATTCACTCTGTAACCACAGATCAAAATATGCCAGGAACTAACCAGAGCCAGGTGCTCTCAAGCTCCAGCTGGAAAGAGCAATCCCTGCCAGTGACAGCTCCGAGTTATCCCGCTCCTCCTTGGCTCTTGGGGTGGAAGGGATCCCACAGCCTGTGCCGACCTGCAGCAGCTACAGCGCTCATGGGGACTTCTCCTTTGGAGCCCCAAGTCCATCCTGAGCAAACATCACACCACTAAAAATGCTCTGGGCTAAACCACCGATGATGATGATGATGTGTTTTCAGGGCCTCTGCGCCCTCCTATCACACTTCACCAGCACAGCTGAGCCCCAGAGCCACGGGGCAGGACAGATGTAACATAGGCTGCTGGAAAACGCTCTCCTGCTGAGCACTTCTCCTCTCCCTCCTGCTCCCCAAACTGACACTCAGCCCCTTCGGCAGAAAGGCTGGAAACGTAAACCTGCCCCAGTCAGTCACCTAAATGGGAAAACGCCACTTAGAATCCCACGTTTGCAATTAATCACCTGCGCACATTAAAACCAGAACAAAGAGCCCAGAGCTCAGATGCACCAACATCTCAATTGCAGGACAAATCAGCAGGTGAGAAGTCGGAGAAGCCATTTCCTCACCCACTCCTTTGCAGAGCAGCTTTTCCATCACGCTGTGCTCCAGCAAAGCTGGGGAACAGGGAAGGGAGGGACAGGGAAAGGAGCAGAGTCTGGGCTGGGCACAGAGGAGGGGGAGGGACAACCAGTATGGGGCCAGCAGACAGGGCTGAGGGGTTTATGACACACACACATGGTGGGCCAGGTGCAGGGCAAGCGAGGGAACATGATCTGTCCCCGAAACCCAGCACGGAGCCACAAGGGGCCCCCAGCTCCAGAGCCATCGACCGGGGAGGAATGGGACAGCAGCCTGCAACTCCCTCTTCTTCATTTTAAGGCGTCGTGCAACAGCCAAACCAGTTAAGAAGATGAACAGGGACAGTGAAAAATCAGTAGCAGAGTCAAAAGCTCCACTGATGAAAGTCAGAAAATATAGAGTTTCCCAAAGGGGCAAGAGCCTGTAGTCAGCATACGGATGGAGGCAGGACACTGGTGAGACAGCCTTGGCCACCGTGTCCCTCCTGCCACACCGAGCATGGCACAGACAGTCGTGAAGAAACAAGGAGCTGCTGCCAGGAACTGATGAAACGTGAATCCCACGGGGGTGTTCAAAATGTCAGATAAGATGCAGCGTATGAATTCCCGCTGCTGACAGCCAGCCCCAGCTGGAGGGGGAGGCTTGGAGACTGCAGCATCCAGTGAGCCAAGGATACTCGGCACCAGCTCTGCCACTGAGCCTCTGAGTCAAGAGCAAAGCAGGAGGTGACACAGAGGGCTAGGTGGCAGGAGGGATACCTCATCTTTTTGGTGAGAATAAGAGAGATTCTGTGCAAAGAAAAAGCAAATTGTGTGTTCTTTTATAACGTGCCAAAAACTTCTGTGCGCTGGCAGCGACCCTCCTCAGATGGGGCTGTATTTCAGCTGTTACCACATTCAGTTTGTAAAATGCTCTGGGATGATAAAAATCGCTCCAGAAACAGTTACTGTTTCCAGGAAATAGATCCATGGAGTTGGAGAAAGCCTGGTGTTTTTACAAGAGCTTCAACCAGAGAAAGACCAAAGTTAAGCAGGAAGTTTTGCTTCCTCGTCTTTTCAGCAATAAAAAGGAGCTGCACTGGGGTTTATTTGATTCTGCAACACACAAAACCACCATCAGTTGTTTCCTCAGAGGGGAGCCTGACTTGAGATGGACAGAAAACACCCCTCAAGTTACCTGGAGTTGAAGGCTTTCTGCCTTAGTCAAGCTCTGGATTTGTCTGGTTGCATTCTTGTTTTATCCCGTTGCTTTCCATGATTACTGAATTGTCCAGAAGATGATCCCATGCTGCAGGAACAGAGATTTTATCCAGGAAAAGCACCTTGGGAGCACTGTCTATCTTCCCATCCCCGTTCCAGCCTCAGTGCTAGGAAGCAACGTGTTTGGAGTTGGATGAGCCACAGGAAACGCAAGCAAATCATCCACTTGTGTCCAAGTGACTTCTTCCAAGGATCTGCCATGAAGTTTCAGGCTCAGTCACCCCTTCCCCACCCCTGGGTCAGAACTGATTGAATGCAGCCACCGAGGCAAACTCCAACACACTCATCTCGTTTGGCAGCCCGGCGGTTCCGCTGCGAGCTCCAAGCTTTTCCCCTCCTCTCCCTCTCCCTCTCCCTCCTCTTGTTCAATTATCTTGCTTCATCTTTATTCCGTTTCCAGGAACACTTAGCAACAGGCTCTTGCAATCAGCCACCGGCAGGCAGGATCTGAGGAGGAGACTGCAGTTGCGATGACCTTTTGCTACACTCATGCAAATTTTAAAGAAAGTATGTGAACAATTTGCCTTTTAAGTATCCTCTGCTTACATTCACCGGGAGTTAATTCTGCTTGTCTCCTCAGAGGCATCAGAAACACCAGATTTTCTGATTTTACACTAATGAGAACAAAACCTGCGGCTTAATTCCGGCTTACTTTGTGGGATTTCTTTTCTGTATCTCACGCTGTGAGCAGAATCTGAACGGGTGAAAATTAACATGTGACACCTACCCTGGCCAAGACCTCGGGTCTGCTAGGACACCACGTGCTCCTGTCAGCAAAAGCCAAGTGCAGAGCTCAGGGTCCATCCCAGCAGCCAGCCAAACTAGTCCTGAGATGGACAAGATGCTGCTGCTCCTCTTGGTGAGCAGCTTTCACTGATCACCATCAGAGACTTTCATCCCAGGACAGCCCCAGGGTATGCCAGGAGCCAAACATTGCCTCAGCCTCCCAAGGAACCGCAGCTTTTGTGATCTCTGTAATTAAAGCTCATCTGCCAAGGCAGCAGATAAAGGCTGGGACAGTGGTTAAGGACTCTCATTCCCATGGGACTCCTGGAGCACTCCTGCCAAATGCAGGGACTTTGGCAAGTGACATCCTCCAAAACAGCACATCGACCACCACAGGGCTCTGAGAGGGCAACACTGATGCTGGATAGATGGAAATGGGTAAATAACGAGCCTGGGTTTGGAAAACCACAGCAACAAACTCCCAGCAGCCGTTTTTACAGCCACCCCAACGGGTGCTGGCAGAGAACAGGCAGCAGCCTTGATTTTCATCAGATTTAAATCAAATCCCCAAAGCTTCCCAGCACTTTTCCTGTCACTCAGTAATTTTCCCACATACACAAACAAGTCTGGAATCAACCCAAAGCGCACACCAGGACAGCCAGTGCAGCTTGCAGGGCACAGGGGCATTACTGCATTTAAGTACTTTCTCCTTGAAACAAATAACTCTGTGTTTGGAATAAAAAATCCTGTATTTCTTGCAGTGGCTAGAAGCTGAAGGGAGAGAATGGGTGAATAGCTAGGTATGAAGGCAGGCAGCTCACCTCCTGCTTTTTGAGTGGTGTTCATAACCAGGGAAAGAATTTGCAGGGCCCTGATCCGGGAAACAAACTAAACAAAAACCCCTCACAGATCTTTGGTATTTCAGATGATCTTAAAAAGTATAATCTACGTTTTCTTTTCCTTTCAAAAATGAGAAGTCTAAATAAGCACGTCATTGATCCGATTGCTGAGAATAGCATCTGGAACATCAATCTCTGCCTGAGACTGCAGAAGCTCTGAGTCTGAGGAGAGCTCAAAGCAGCCAAGGCTGCCCTTGAACCAGATGCTGCTCGCTCTTACAGAAACGCCTGTGGATCTGTGTGAAAATGATTAAACAAAATTGCTCCCTCTTTTTTCAACTTCAGAACTCAAATCTGTTTTCTCTTAGAGGGCAGATGCTCATTACATACGCCACAGCACATCAAAGGGCAGGAAAAGAAGGAAGGCAGCCACCCTGCCAGGCACCAGTGCCCAGGGTCCTGCCCGACCAGCATCCACCACCTCTCCTCCCCAAAAACCTTTGGCTTGGGGTACAGAGCACAGAGGGCAAAAAAGCCTCTTCAAGCTTCGTTCCCACTTAGTGACAGCATGAAAGATGCCAACCAGGGGCTGTTCCAGCAGCAGCAGCAAACAGCAGCCATGTGTTTTGTAGGGAATTCTCTCGGGGCTTCAAAAACTCCAGCTACTGCAGCACATCAGGGAGCCCCAAAAATGAATATTTCTCCAACATTCCTTCCCTGTCAGTCCTTGAGCAATCAGAGCAGAACACAAGGGACCATCAGTCCAGTCCCAGACTGGCAAACTCTCATCCAGATCCAACCAGCATCTTCTTCAGATGCTCATTAACAAAATGAGAACATCAAGAGAGCATTGCAGAAGGTGCCAGGGGCCTCCCAATCACCAATGAGAGCCTTGGCAGGATGTGACCTTAGAGGCACCAAACCCTGTGCATTTAACGCCACACCCGATTCAAACCCCTGTGCTCAGAGGTGAAAGGCAAGCGACTGATGGGAGGCCTCATTCCCAGAGCCCTTCTCATTTATTTTAGTTCAAAGACCTCAGAAAACTCAAGGCAATCACTCACCAGCTCGGATATTTAAGGAGGAGCGTGGGGAAGTGTGCCTGGGAAGCAGGAAGCACAAAGTCAGCTTCATCCAAGATCCAAGAGAGAGGAGTCACAGCCAGGCTCTTACTTAACAGCTTCTTCCAGGCAACCCACTGCCTCATCCATCTTAATCTTTGACCGCTGAGAGATGAAAACAATTTATCCTCATTCCCTGCTCTTACTGAGAGGTTACAAGAAATAAAACTAAACCAAAGATCAATGTTATACCCCTTCTTCTCAGACAAACTCTGCCTGACCTGGACTTTCTCAGCATCCTTTTATCTAGAGGAGTGTTTTGGCTAAAGCTTTGCAGAGGAAAGCCATGTGAGCAAGCCAGTTAAAAACCTGGTACTTTCATGTTTATACAGCCAGCTAAGCAGCACACTACAAAGCCTTTTATTCCAAGTCTCTCCTGACAAGCCAGCATCGATAAATTACATAATCTCCCAGGAATTATGATGCACAGGAGGAAAAAAAAAATCCAATTCCCTAGGTAGGAACTAAGGGCTCAGAAACTGAGAACTGAAGGAAAAATCTGTACAAAAATCATTCCAAGATTAGGAGGCAACTTTTTTGTACTAAAAGGAGACAGCAAAAGCAGCTGTAGATGCAGATAGACTCCCTCCCCATGGCTACCAAGAACTCACCAGGTCCACAGCTGAAGACAGAGATACCTCAAAGGTCTCTCCTCTCCCAAATGTCCCTATTTCCAGAAAAACCAATCTGAAACAAGCCCCTGTATTTGACAAGCAGTGCAGTGGCTACAAGCACGAGAAGAGATGAGCTTCCTAGCCTGAGAGGTGCAACTGAGCAGTGAAACACAGAAGAGAATCGTGGAATGTCCTGAGCTGGAAGGGACCCGCTAGGATCATCACAGCTGCTGTCAATGGGGTGCATCCAAGTACAGCCTGAGCTCCCGGGTTGCATCAGGCTTCACACACTGACCGTGTACTGAGCTGTGTTGGTTTTACATGCTGTGTGTGCAAGAGCCAGGAAAAATCCATCTTCAGTGTCATAACAAACCCTAAGGTAAACACAAAGGCAAGGCCACGCATTCAGTTAAACAGGCACATAAGGGAGAAGGCAGCCCTGGCCATCCATTTGCTCCTGATTTTTGCTGTTTCTCAGTGAGCACAAACAAAAATGGGCCATGTTAAGCCCTGCACAAAGCAGATGCTTCCTCCTCCAAAAAAAAACCCTGTTGCTCCTAATAAAAACCAAAAGAGTTTTGCGAAAGAAACCTGCATTTCACAGTCTTTGCACTGCTCTCCTTCAGCACTGAGTGAGGAAGGAGCACACCTTGGCCCCCTTGCAGACACAATGCCCCAGGGGCTGCCTGGGGTTGGGCAGCTGGGATAAACACCCAAGCCCAGGAAATTCCCAAACTCTGAGAAACCAAACCAGAGCCAGCTGGTCTGTAAGGCTGCAACCCTACAGAAAACCTTTGTCTTCAAGTTACGAAGTTGACAGAGTTTGCTCTGCACATTATAAACTACACACGTGGTTTTTATGGTGGTAGGCAAGGGAAGGGGTGTCTGAGGGTCCAGGCGCCCGGTCAGGCCAGGAAGCAGCCAAAGGAAGAGGTCCACCTGCACAGAACCTTCTATAGTAGCTCTGGATTGGGTCTCCTGTGCTTTCTCGAGGAAGGCTGAGCAGCTCCTCCCTCCACTGGACAGAGCTGGAGCCCGACACATTAAATTCTGGGCACGGAACAGGCGGCACTTTGGATTACTGACAACTTCAAAAGGACGAGAAAAGCCCTTCTCGGGTAAGTTCTTGCTGCTCACTTTGCTGAAGGGCGTCAGGACAGCCTGAGCCAGCAGCTTTACTGAACATTTCCAGACTCCATCTGGCAGCCTGGCACCTGGCCTGCTCCTCCTTTTCCGTGCCAACAGGGACGCCCGGATACGCAGGACCCACGTTGGTTACGGCAGCGCCGAAGCAGAGGGGAAAGGACGAGCAACTTCTACAAGAAAGATGCTTCCACAGATTGTACAAAATTAATGCTTTTCAACTCTGTGCCTGCTTAGGAAAGGAGAGGTTTGAAGCTCCAAACCCAGCCCGTTTGTAAAAATAAATAAATAAATAAGCACGAGTCCCAGATTCTGTTCTAAAACTGGGGGAATCAGCAGGTGGCAGATCATTAAAGCCAGAACAAGGCTATTTCAGATCTGCAAGCTGAAATATCCCCCTCCATCTCCCCTGCAGATCTACAGGAGGGCCACAGGGAAGATTTAGCACGTGCAGCTTTGGGTTGTTGTGGTTACCTTTTAGCCCATTCAAAAGAATATTACAATGTATTCCTCAAGGGAGTCCATAAATAGCAAAGGATTCTGCTCTAATCCCCTATCTACTCCTTTCTGGATAATATGGCATTTGGACAAGCACTGCCAAAACACAGATTTATGGCAAAGCTGAGAGTTTGCATGGCCAACACATGCTCTAAAAACTCAGGATTCCAAGGGATAAATAAAACCTCTCCTAAGATATAGACGGCTCTTCAGTTATGGAAGCTTCACGCCAAACCTGTTCGCAGGATTTCTGCTTCCCTCTCCCATCCCAGGCAAAAGACAAGTTTATACTGATTTTCTCCAACACTAAAATCAACTGTTCTCACTAGGTGTTCTTGCTGATACCACCACCACCCAGCCTTCTGCTCACTTCCTATTTCTTTATAACATCTATCAGCTATTACCTATCCAACCAGCTTCAAACTTCTTTTCTAACAGTGACCAACATCAAAGGGAAAAGAACTAAGAAAAGTGCAGACTAAAGCAACTATAAAAAGTACAGTTGATGAGTGCTACAGTTTTACCGCTGCACTGGAGACACCGGGGAGCTGTGTGTTCTTAGAAGTTCCTCAGAGAATGGTGTATTAAAAAAAAAATAAAAAACAAGTGACAGCAGCTTTGCAGACAACTCAGTGCTACTGAAACTAGATTTTGTAATGGAAACGCTGAAAAGCACCTGAACAACACAGCCAGTGCAACACACACGTGTGGCTGTGAGGGGCTGGCCACAGTGGAACCGGTGAAGGCAGAAAATTCAGCACCAAGTGCAAGCAAATGCATTTTGCCCACCTGAAAAGTCAAGCCAGTGAAGACACATCCACTCCCAGAGGCACCAGGCAGGTTTCCTACTGCACACTCCCCAGGTGTGATTTTCAATTACTCAATGCTGAGGCTGTCACACACCTCCCTGGGGTGCCTGCGCCACAGCCCCACACAAACACACAGATCCTGCCTGCTGCAGGGGATGAACAGCCAGGCACAGCAGCACAGTCAGGGAGGTGCATGCTAGGGTACAAAAAACTGAAAAATGCAGTCATTTTTGACAAAGGGGAAGTGCTGCATCCCTGCCGAATCTCTGTGGTTGCCTACACACCCTTTGGATCCTGGCTACTTGCAAGCAAAACATAAAACCAAGGATATTTGTTTAAAACCCACAGGCGGACACTGTGATTCTATTGAAGAAAAAAATACAACTGGCATTCATTCCAAAAACTTCCCACCACTGGGACTGGGATTCAAAACCAGCACTGGGCAGCGAGGCCAAAACACACTGAGAGCAGACGCCTGCAAAAGATTCCAAGGGAAATTAGTTATGTGGGTTTTAACAAAAATAAAACTAAATCCAATGTTTACAAAGGGGGAAAAAAGGCAGCTTCCCTAGGAGACAGTGCTGCAAACACCCTTTGCAGATAAGTCAAGACCTGTCTGAGGCTTCCATGGACTCTTCTGCCAGTGAGGTTCCCTCAGATTCCTGTGCCAGTGTGTGCGGTGAGGGGAAAGGCAAAGGCAAATGCTGAGCAGGCAGCGGCCGCCTCCTCCCGTCCTCAGGGCTGGCAGGGAAGGGGCTGCCCTGCCCTCCTTCACAAGCCAGAGCCACGCCAGCTCCGGGGCTGAGCTCTGGCTCTGCCAGGGCAGTGGAAAGGGAACTCTCCATCCATCCTCCTCTGTCAGCCTCAGGGAGCTGTGGCCAGGGGAGGACGAGCTCCTGGGCTTTCACTGCTCTGCTTCTCCTGTCTCATCTCTCTTCAGGAAAAGACATGGTGGGCTAAAGCTGGACGAGCAAGTTGATTTACAGAAAGCCCCAGCTTCCCTTCCTGTGTGCTAAAGTCAGCTTGATTCTGTAAACTTTTTTTTTCCTTCAGTAATTTTTCTGCAGCTGAGTCACACACAGCTTCTGCCAGGAATTTTTATAATTACTGAATTAGAGCAAGGTTTTGCCTGTGCACGCCTGACAACATCTGCTGATGGAAGCGAGCTCTGCTCAAACCCTTGCACAGCCCTGGAGGAGCAGGGCTGAGCGCTGCCCTTCCTCCCAACAGCACCTCTCACGGGGCTCTTCTTGCTGCTCCTCCTGCAGTTTTGCAGCTCCTAATACACGTTTTGGGAGGAAGGAGATAAGCTGGAACAAAGTCCAAAGGGTACTGAAGCAGGGCGAGGAACTCTGGCTGCCTCTTGGCTCTCCAACCCTCTCGCTGGAGCATCCCTGAGGCAGCATCCACAGTTATGTGCCTCTCCATCAGCTGCATAGCTGCAAAGCCATCGTGCGTCACATCTTCCTTGGAGACAGACAACGGTATAGAGTTCCATAAAACCACAGAAGAAAATAACTCCCTCCACCTCCTTCTTCAGTGGACACAAGGAGTTATTCTGGAAGCGAGGCTCAAACACACAAAGCTGGTCCAGCCTAAAGATCAAATGCAACCCACATTCAGATAAGCCAAAGGCAGACATCTGGCATTAGCAGCCTAAACTACACACTTCCTGGATGATCCAAAAACCTCCCACTTCATGCTACAGGTCAGAAATGCAAAGGAATTACCATCTTCAAGACCGAGCTGTTCAGCCTCCTCCTTGTTACTGTTTGCTGCAGAGTGATGCCTGTACCCTCCTGGCTCACCCAGTGCCGTAATTTATCCCATACTGCACCCGAAGGGCTGCATTAAGAACACAGTACATTTGCCAAGCCCTGAAAAGTGAGGATGTGCTGGAAATACACTGTCTCTGTAGCTTTAATCTGGTCCACTTGCAGGGGTCTTTATAGCATGGCCACATACCATGTGTGCACACAGTCCTGACGCAGTTAGAACCGAGAATAGATGCTCAAGGAGAGAGGAATTACTCAGTTCTGGGTTTCGGCTGGTTGTGCATGACAGCACTCAGCTCTCTTCACTTCACACTTTTCATGTGCTGCTCCAAGGCAAAAATGAAGGCGTCTTGCCACTGCAGACTGGGATTCTTCTCAAAGGATTCTGAATTTATTTTCATAAAATCCTAGAGAACTACGTTCACAACACCTCCGGTTCACAGCCGAAGAAAAGAGTTACAGAGAAGCTCTGGGCATCCAGTTCCAGAATCAGCCTCCAGCTCCCTTTTAAAAAAATAAATAGCACGGAGCGGCATTTTAAATGTTTGACGTACAACTTCCCATGAGATCATCTGCAGCAGGAGTACTCGGCACTTCTGCAACTCAACCCTCACCCTGGGGACCTGGGAAATCAAGTCCCTCGTTGTGCATGAAAAGCAAATTACCCAGCACCATCCCCGAGCCCTGCAGCAGCAGCAGAGCAGGAACTCCTGTCTCCTTAACCAGCACTTTACCCTCTCTTTTTCCATCACTTGCCTCACTCCCTGGCCTCCAAATCCAGTACCATGAAGGGCTAATGTCCTACACGTGGAGCCCCATCTTTCACTGGGCTGCCTTAGCTGCCCTCCAGGAGCAGCAAGGGCAGGGGTGCCACAGAAAAATCCCATATGTGATCCCATAATTAGAAACGGCATCGTAACCTATATGGGGGGATGAATTAAGGTTGCAGAAGAATATTGTAAATTGGATGCACATTTCTTGTTCCATTTTACTGCTTTTTTTTTTTCCCTCTCCCTTATTGGGCTTTGGCTGCGCTTCAGATTAAGCTCCTAATAAGGGCTGGAGTTGGATGAGATTTTTTCAGCCCATCAGACTGCAGCCTTCCAAGCCATTGAAATGAGATTCAAGCTGAACTTGAATTTTCAATAGTTTGGCCTAAAGGCGAGGGTGTTAACAACAGACCTGCCAACACCTTCTCTATGCGAAATGTCTGAAAACATGTCTACACATCAAACGCTGCTCAGGCTCTGCTAGACAAAAGCCACAAAGCCAACATCTCAAATCCACTGCTGACTTGTTTGGCCGGTTCTCCCGCCAGTGAAGCTTGTACATTTTCTCTGAAAATTCACTGAACCTCTATATTCTCTCTAGGAAAAGGAGTTTTCCCCCAACAACCCAGCTGCTGTGGTTTCATTAGGACAAGGCAAGGTGGGGATAAGGAGAGATCAGGTGAATCAGGTGGTAACACAGGAAGCAGACACACACCAGTTCACCCAACACAGTCTACTTAAATAATACATCCCCAAAATTAAAGATACCCCAACGACATGCATAGGCTTTAATCAAGACCTCTACCAGTACTCTGAACACACTTTTAAATGCTGAAGTCTGTTTTCTTGAGGACACGAATGCTTCAGCTTCCATGCCACCAAGATGATTTCCAGTTCACATTTCCAGCATGGTTGGACTGAAGAGCATCCATGGCTACTTTAGCCCCTGCTGCAGGCAGCAGGGCAGTGAAGGGAAGTGTTCCTCTCCCTTTGATGAGAAACAATAAGAGAAAAAGAATGATGGCTTCTTGAACTGCATCCAAGGGAAAGTAACCCTCCTGGACTGCCTGGCAGGGCATCAACAGCAATGGAAATTTCAGCTTTCAAAGAAATAATACTCAAGAAGGGGGTGGGAATATAGTGCAGGAGCTGAGGTGACACTAATCCCATGGACTGTTTTACAAACTGCCGCTTCTCTCCAGTGAAATTAAATCCTCTGCAGAAAAATCATCTGGCTCCAACATCTCTTGGTAAGTGGAGCATAAACAGAACGAAGAAGAGCTCATAAATGAGCAGCAAATGGGCTCGGATGGGCTGCTACAGGCAGAAGAGTAGAAGGACAGCAACCAGACCACTGGGATTTTGCTCTTTTCTTTGGATGGTCACTGCAGGATCTTTGAACCCCACCAAGCCAACAAGGCTCTTCCAACACAACGGGGGCCCTCTGCTCACTGCGAGGGGAAGGAGAACAGGGTGGGAGAAGAGCACGGCAATTCCTGCAAAGAGGTCTGGACTTGATTATCGACTTATTTTCTTTAGTACCATTTAGCTAAGCAAGTGGGGAAGAACCCTGCGGTGCCCTTCAGTGGCTCTTACCAGGGAAGCTGGAATGAGGCTGTTCATTCACCCGAGGAGCTGAACGGGCTCGGCGCGGCAGCAGGAGCTGCTCACACCAATATCCATTTCTCTGTCGGGAGCTGCTTTCACCAGCACAAACAAGAAACACTGAAAATGTGTGAGTAAATGGCACTTTGAAATCAGAAGGTGTCTGGCAGCTCTGTGTCAGCGTGATGTACCCTCCAGGGCAATTACACACCGGTTCACATAGCTTGAAGCTCTGAACAAAGCAAATGCTGTGAGTAATGGTGGAAAAAAAAACCGCAAAATGGAATGAAGAGTGTTTGCCCAAGCTCATGTCAGGCAGGACTTTTCTATCTCTGTGACACAGTGTCCAATCTGCTGAGCTACAGAAGAAGCTTAATTTCTTTTTACAAGGTTCATGTTCTCAGCATTGCTCTCTCTGGCCATGAGCCCACAGCACCAACACTCCACATGTCACTGCTGGGCTCTGTGCATCTTCAGCTACTGCAGGGATGACTGGAATTATTTAACAGCTGAAGGAAAACACAGGTACAGCTTGTTTGCCCCTCATTTTTATGTCACTAAGCAGCTGTAGGTGGACACAGGCAAAGCACTGACCTGTGCAGGAGCAGCTCAGGGCCAGGCACTGTCTCATTGACTGCAGAGGGTCAGAGCAAACATCCACACGGATCCTGATTCCCTTACATACACCAAAGCCTCTCCAAGGCCAGCCTGTGCTTTTGCACAAGGCAGGTTTATCCTCAGGGCCAGCAAGTGCCGTGCGAGGAGCGCACACAGAGCAGCAGAGGCAAGACGAAATCTGTAGCTGTGCTAGTTGCTGGAGTAATTACAAAGTAAAATACCAAACTAAATACCACAAGTCTGAGAATCCGCAAAGAACCCTTTCCCTTTCTGGAAGCTGCCTCTCGCAAATGACTTTCCCCACCAAGAACCACCTCCAGACAGACGTTTGAGCAGATGACCAAAAAATGTCAGGTATCTTTCGTGTCAACAGATATTCATCCAGACAGGATGAAAAGACCTTTCTCTTGAGCAATTGAGTTTTCCCCACAACAGACACGAGCTGGCATGTTCTGAACGTTTGGTATTTCAATCCCAATTAAGTAAAATCATAATTGCTGCACCTAAGGGGTTCTCAGCTCCCTAAGAGGAAACACTTTATATGTACACGGATTTTCCTAAGCTTTACCACTACATATTTAAGACACAGATTGAGGGATGAATCACTTCAAATTCTTCACTACTAAGCCTGGCAATCAACACTGCCACTTTCTGGCAAAGAAACCCTAAAAGCCTTCACCTATGATGTCATCTGCTAACAGATTTATGTTCCACGGGGCGCTCCTGTCCTATGACTCCTTCACTGAGGAGGCAGCTGGGTAACAGGATTTGTTCTGGATAATCCCTGCTCCAGCTCTCAGGAGGAGAAGAAACAGATGAAGATGCACTCCGCCAGAGATGGCAGCCACCCCTTTTAGGGAACTTATTCTGCCCCAGCCACCTGCCAGGTGTAAATCCCATTTCCAGTTTCAAGCCTGGAGAAGGCAGCACCGTGAAGACAGAAGGGAGGTGTGGGAAGTCTGCACTTCCCCTTCCAGATCCCAAACCTGTGTGTCCACACGGCAGGAGGCATCAAGCCTGGCCTGTCACTGTGGGTGAGGCACCCACCCTCTCCCCACGGCGCGGGGGTGAGGTAACACACAGCCCTACATAACCAGCTGTAGGGTAAGGATCATCTCCTTCACATGCAGTTCTCTGAACAGGGCCCAGCACAACAGACCCTGAGCTGCCAGCAGGGCTGTAAGCTCTGCCTGGGGTTATTATTTTCATAATTAGAGGGATGGCCACAGACAGAGGTGGTATTTGGTGGCCTCTTAACCTAGAGACTTACTGGGGTTTATGCAGATGACTCCACTTTTTCAGCGGCAAAGCCTCCAGCAAATCCTCGTGGGGACAAACATCAAACCAGGATCTGGATGTGGCTCAACACAAGGCCACTGCTCGGTCAGCCCGAGCCAAAGAACAACATAAAACATGCAGGGCTCAGAGGGAGTTTGATTTTTAAAACTGAGTAAAATCTGGAGCCTTCCTGCAATTCAAATCTGGGCTGTCTGAAGCAAGGTGACTTTTCAGTGAGGCACTACTCCTTGCTCCAGCCTAGTCCTCATGCCTCTCTCCATCCATCCACCTACTTCTCCCACACTCACCATGCCTCTCCAAAACAGCTCTTCCCAACCTAGGAGGCTCTTCCCAGCCTACTACATCCCCATCTTTCCACCTGAAGAACCACTGGTGCCACACAGCTGGCAGGGACGTGCCTGCAGGGAAAGGTGGGGACAGCCACCTACCCTTCTGCTTCACAACAGGGCAATTAACTGGTTTGAAAACTGCCTCTCTAGGCAAAAACCCGTCCTGGGAGCCACCAGGGTGACAAACATCTACTTTGTGCACCACCTAAGAGATAAACACCTTTTGCCAATTGAGGCCCTGGATGCTCCTGTCGCACACAATAATTAAACCATCAGTCAGGACACAGAGAATTAATGCAGACAGAGGGGGATAAAGGAATGAAATAGTTTCACTTGAATTCTCACAGCTTAACAAAAGCAAAACCAGGTCAGACCTAATGAGGAAAAAAGTAAAAGATAGAAGAAATCTCATTTAACAGTTGCCTTTTGCAGAGAGAAAAGCAGAAAACCAAGAATGCAGCAAACCAGGATGAGGCTGGGATGAATACAGGCACCGAGGGCATTGCTGTGCCACAGGCAGGAGCACACACAGGACGCTCCTTTCTTGATCATCAAGAAAACACTCTAACAGAGGTGGTCTGCAGGTCTCTGAAGACAAGGAGGAGGCAAAATCCCTAGAACAGCAGCCCATAGCATTTTCCATTCCTTTAAGAAAGAAAGGAGTGGAAGCTGTGCCATACGTTAGCACTTAAGTAGTCCCTACCCTCAGTTTCCCACCATCTGTACTACTCTCTGAAACTCCCCTACTCATTTAATTTATTGCTGTGTGTCTCTGCCAAAATCAAAGACCTAAATATCAGCAATCTTGGTGGGAGGCATCCAGCTGCTCCGGCTCATTGTAGGAACAAACCCTATTTGTGCAAAGTTGCATTGAGAAAGCCGGGCAGCAAATCTCCCTAGGAACAACTTCCCATGCTTTCAGATTAGCAGATCAAGCTGCAGGCATTAAGACCTTTCCCCTTCTCTGTCTGTGAAATCCAGAGCTTTAGGACACAAAAATGGGTCTTTTCTAACCCTGGAACGAAGCGATTTTGGAAGCACACGGCACGGTGGCGGCAGGGGGCAATGGCTGAGGTAAGCAGAGCACAATCTCGGGGTCATGTTCATGTGCTGTGTGAGATGGGGCTTTTCCTGGGAGACTGGAGGGCTGGGACGTGGAAATCATGGCAGTGGCAGAGGCAGAGCCCCACTCTGGTCACTCATCCAGCCCCCAGCCCCCCTCTCACCTCCGTTTCTCTGCCCATGGGGTGAAGCCAGCAGGATTTCCCTAAGCACGCAGCTATTTGCAAATTTCCAAGCAGAGATTACAGGGAAGAGCTCATGAGAAGCAGCCTGTAAGGTAACAGCACAGGGACCTCTGTTCCGCGGCCACAAACCTGAATCAAAAAGGGAGCATCCTAAAAAATCAGCTCGTAGAGTCGTCAGCCTCTCAGAAGCAAATAAGCACAGCTCCCTGCCCTCTTAAAACACCAGATATCAGCTGATAAAAGAGGAGCAATCCTGCAAGCCAAACACCTAGGCAGTACTTGCAAGGCAGGATTTGTAGCCTGGTGCCCTTTGATTTGCTCTGAGAGAGACAGAACAGCAGTCAGAAAAACATGAAGGGGAAGAACATTTCTAATGCTCTGGTGACCTGTCTGATGCTGGAAATCCCACCAGACCCAAGACTGTGCACAAGCACCAGAGTGCTGCTGTGTCTCAGACCCGGAGCTGCACTTGGAAGGGCAGACAGAGGGACAAGGGTCCCTCGGTGGGGCTGGGGACACCACAGACCCCAACAGCTCTTGGACTCACTTGGTTCTCAGGGGCTGAAAGTCACACAAAGGAAGTTTCATCCGCTTCACAGATCTGACAGCAGATCTGGAAATTGTCATCTCCTTCCCACGCCATCACACAGCTTGGTTCATTTGAAACCTGTTTTATCCTGGCTCAGTTCAGCTTGTCTTATTCCTGCACACAACAGCAGCAGCCAAGCAAAGAGTGGACAAACTGGGACCCCCAGCGAGGGCCAGGCAAGTGGATGCTGAACTGCAAACACAAGGGCACAGCCCACAACCAAAACACTCCACACTCACCTCCAGCCCAGCGTGCAACCTTTTAACCAGCAGCGAGCACGAGGGGATGGAGCCCAGATCCCTGGCAACACTACTAAAATCCCTGTGTGTCTCCTTTATTTTGGGAGAGGCAGAATAATCCTTTTGAACTATCCAAGTGGGGGAGAACCAACATCTGTTCAGATTCAACAGCTTGGGTCTCACTGCTTCAGCTCCAGCTCTTTCCCGGCGGGTGGGGAAGGTCTCTAGCTTTTATTCAAAGGCACTGCCCTCACGCAGGGCCTTTCAGCAGAGGCTCGCAGAGCACCTCACAGACATTTAATTAAATCCTACAGCCCGCCCCGGTGAGGAAGGGATTATAAACAGGCCCCTAGCTCAAGCAGCAGCTCAGCAGCACAAGCATCTCTTTCTCTGGTACAGCCGAAGCGTTCGGCTCAGTTGCAGGGGTGCAGCAGTCCCAGCTCCACTGAGCTGCTAAATACACATCAAACAGTCCAGAGACTTTGAAGAGCCAGCAGAGCAGAGCAGAGAGACCAGGAGTGTCCTTTGATGGGATGGGTCGGGGTCCCTCTCCACTGACAGAGCCACAGGAAGGAGATGGGTTTAGAGACAACAAATCCGTTTTTACCCCTCCACCCCTCTCCAAATTAAATTATACATTTCCAAAGTATGGCATTCCTAGTGATCAATTCATCCACCCAACAGCCCTGTGAGCTTCATAAAATGGAAAACCACCTTTTTTAAGGTTTTTTCCTTTCTTTTTTTTCCCCCGCGCTTACCTATGGAGTGAGACTTTTGCTGGCTGAATTACATCTATTTAAACAAAAGTAAGTTCAGACATCTGCCTTTGCACAGTGTCAGCTGCGAGAAATGAGCTAACATCCAGATGCAGTGGCATGTCAGGATTAGCCCAGGCTGGGGCAGGAATGCTTCCATGTATGGAAAAATATTGGAGCAGTGAAACCATAAGCTTGGAGCTGAGTGAAGTGAGAGGCCCTGTCAATGAAGTTGCAGGCTCAGGTTTAGAGGATTTAGCAGTTCAGATCCGCCATAAGATCCTCAGCACGTATTACAATAAATTTCACACTTTTTCCAAAAGGGACTCCTACAGCAATGCCGAGAGTCATGAGGGTGAGATCCTACACCCCTCTGTTTGCTCTGGAAGCCGCACTGGAACCGCTGGGTACCATTAATGCTCCCCACGCCAGGCACAGCCTCAGGCGTTGATGGAGACGTTTTGGCTACTACAAGGCTGCTGCTCGCCCATCCCCGGGCTGCTGCCTTCTGCCCAGCAGGATTTATCAAAGCCAGCTCGGAGCTGGCACGAGGGATGAAGCGGTGGCAGTTGAAAAGCAAATGCTGAGCTGGATCAGCTGGGCTGGGGAAGCGGTGCCCGCTTCTGCCACTGTTGTGGCAAGGGCAGCGACTGCCAGGGCACGGGGAGAGTCAGAGCAGTGTCCCCTTCAGCTTGACACAGATCAAGAGGGCTCATTTCTCAGCATCCTGAGCTAACACTAATGAAGTCATAGCTATGACTTCATCTCTCCAGTGGGAATCTCTTGGGAACGAGGGAGAACTAGAATTTCTCTCTCTGGCTCGCTCATGCAGTTGCAATTCGTTTCAGTCGCCTTATACTCTCTTCTGCAAACATTACTTAATTCTCACCCAGATTTTTAAGTCCTTGCCCTGAAACATAAAATAATGCTCCCTTCTCAGCTGCCAAGGCCTTGCTGAGATCCCTCCTGGTGGGATCTGACCCCTTGTGCCAGCTGCCACCCACTCCCTGGGCCCACAGGTGAGGATGCCACCAGCTATTTTTTATACCTCGAACATGTCATTAAACTCTGGTTACTCCTGGCAAATTCATTTTAAATAGGGACTTTAGCAACTTTTCTCCATGAAAATATTTTAAAGTCAGGCTGGATTTAGCTACAGTTGCAAAG
This sequence comes from Cnemophilus loriae, assembly GCA_013397755.1. Taxonomy (NCBI): domain Eukaryota; kingdom Metazoa; phylum Chordata; class Aves; order Passeriformes; family Corvidae; genus Cnemophilus; species Cnemophilus loriae. Next base: position 31,506 of record VZTF01002766.1, on the reverse strand, counting down.
ACAGACAAAATGTTGCCGGAGGACCCTGGAGCTTCTCTCCTTGGCTGGGCAGGACAGATTCCAAGGCCGCAAAAGCAAACCAACAATGAATGTTTCACACCACCCTACTGCTACAGTGCTTTGTCTGCCTGGAGATGCATCCAAGAATTGTCCCAGGGTATCCCTGCTGCTCTCCTCATCACAAGCCTTCAGCTGTGGTGAGGGTTTGCTCCCCTTCCTTGCACCATTCCTGGTCTCCACAGCTGGAACAGCATCACTTGGAATGCATCCTTTAGGAACCAGATTCTCCATGGTGCTCTCCCCACATAGGCAGGGGACCCTGCACCCCCAAACTGCCCTGTGCCTTGTTGAGGGCTCCCATCCCTTTGTTTTGAGGCCAGAGGGGCTTGCTGAGCCCCAGCTTGGGTTTGATCAGATTGCAGATGCTCAGCTAGCGCCCTGACGCAACTGAGCAGTCAGTCACTCACTCACGCTAAATAAAGACCGCAAATTCTTTACATATTAATTGTTGGTTGCAATTGTTCACAGTGCTGAAAGACAGACGTGAGAGCATGCAGAAAACATTCCTGCATCTTTCTAGTTCTGCCCTTCCATTAGTTGTGTGTACTCTATGCCAAATCAATAAGACACTGCATTTTCCTCGGAAAACTGAGATGATGAAAATGCGATCAGCTATCAGACAAGGCGCTCATGTTGTAATCTGAAATACTCACATAACTCACTTTCCCATGAGAGAATTTAACAAGTCTATCTGCTTACTTGTCAACTCATCCCACTCCCAGTTTCTCCATTGACCCTGTCTTTAATTTACAACCTACAGATTTAACTCTGATTGTGTTTTTTTGCCTACAGAGCATCAGCTGAAAAGCAGCAGTTCCAGCCAGCACAGAGGAAGCTGCTCTGCAGAGGGACATCAAGGCAGTGCTGGAGAAAGCCCTCTCCCCAGAACACCCCCAAGTCCCCCATCTGGGCTCCCACCTCAAGAACAGAGAGGAATTAATGTGCCCAAAGCCCAAGCTGTAATGAATCCAAGCACCCTCCCCAGGCTGGCAGTACTCCCTTCCTTTCCCAACCGTTTTTATCTGGGGATGGCACGAGCACAAAGTGATCTGTCTACAAAAACATTTCAAACCTATCGTGCATTAGGCTGTGATGTGCCATGGAACCAGTTTAGAGAGCACACGCAGCTATAAAGTCGTGATTATTCAGTATTCAACCCAGCCTGAAAGCTCAGGAGTCAGCTTGTTATTTGCTGAAAGCGGGGGGCCTGAAATTATCCGTGAATAGTTCAAAGCTGCAGTTAATTCAACATCTCGACTTTCAAAAGCATAAAAATCACAGATTCCTGGAGCGTGTAAGCTTTTCAAAAATTACAAACTACTAACTGTCAAATCAAAGCAGCAAATAGAAATCCACATGGCTGATAAGACAAATAGTTGCATTTTAAAGAGTAATTAAATATCACTTTGGAATATTTTGCTTGGAACTTGTTTCCCTGATAAAAAAAATGAGGAGGGGAAGGAGGAGGAAGCAATCCACACACAGCAACGAGCTTCTCATCAAACAAATGCTCAGGCAAGCGCTGCTCAAATTTGTTTTGTTGAATTCAGAGTTCAGCCTGCTGTATATCACTGCCTCCCATGCCCTCTTAGTTTCCCTAGATCCCTGCATTTCACATCAAACTCTAGCAATACGGAGGAGGCAATCACTCTGTCGAATCTGGATTGTTGGGGAGGAGGGTTGGGACAAGAATCCCCGTGGTGTGGTCACCAAAAAGTGCAGCATTTTCTGATTTGACTTGGATTAAAACCACGCCCCAACTTCCACGCTGGGAGGGTGGCTGAAAAAAACAGGGATGCAAAACAGAGAGCTCTACCCAGGTCCAATTCAGGAGAAGTGAAACCTTACCCCAGTCTCACACACTCACCCCACCACGTGCTGCTTTGAAACACTAAAAGTTTGTCCATGAGAAAGGATCAAAACACTCCAAACCATCTTGGACTCTTCCCAAACCTGAACCTGCCAGCAATGAACTCACCACGAATCTCACCCAAACTTTCTAGTACTAAGGAATAGCTGTGGAAGCAGTACCAAAAGATTGTTTGGAGTACTGAACAAGGAGACAGCTACTGCATTTCAAACTAAAATGTTATTGAACCACTTGAAGAAGCCACCATCCAAAGGCCACGCAAACCCGACGTCAGTTTTTGGGATGAGATGTGTAGAGCCCTGTTCAAGAACCAATCATGTGATCAGCAAACTGCTTGTCCCCACCCTGGAGCCAGGAGGATTTGATAATGGAAAGATGCCCAAGGACTTTCTGAGAAGGTCCTAAAACATGGGCAATTACCCACTGAAGGAGGTAATAAACACCACAGCAGACAACACGTCAGCAAGACTTTTAAAATACTAATTCTCCCCCAGGGAAAGCACTCAGGCAGGCAACAGTTTGGATATGGGGGGGAAATCCAACCTCCACGTCAGTGATGTTTTTGCAACTCTTGCAGGACCAGGACACAGTCCCCAGACTTGCAGTCTACTGACGCTTATGGGGATTTCACAGCAGGATTAGGATCTTGGCATGAGAGAGGACTGCTAATTGTATGGGTGACTGCAAAGCTGTGTAAAACACTCACAGAAATAATTTGGGAAAAAGGCATCAACAACAACAAGAAGTCAAAATGTTTTGGCTTCGATGTCATCTGCACAATGTGGAAATACTGAATAGCTTATTCCTCACTCATAATTGGAGTTCACTGTTGAATGTCTCCAAAATCGCAGGGAAAAATGCTCCATTGTTCTGCACTTTCTTTTGTAAAGCTGTTACGTGTTCAGCCTCTAAAGAATGCATTTTTGGAGAAGAACTATGCACTGATTACTTTACAGAGCAAAGATCCTTTGCTCGGTCCTGCAACCTGAGAGTAACAAATGAAATTGTCAACCGTGCATTTTTAAACGAACGTTTTCATTTCAACATCTGGATTAAGATGCCACAATGAAAAACAGCACACAGGCTTCCCTCTGCTCCCTTCATACATCTCCCATTCTTACGTTTCAGAACCAGCGAGTTTCAAAGCAAACAAAGAATCAGTTGGTGCTGCTAATGCCTTGCTTCTTACTCAATAGCCTGATGTCATGAAAAGACCATATTTTTCAAATCTACAGCTCTGCGAGCCAAAGATTTCATATACATTCCCACCCCAGAAATACAGAGTCAGGAATACAGCTGAAAGTGATTACTTAGATATTTTTATATGATGAAATTCAAAAGCTGCTTCAAGTGATTTACAAAATCTTCTGTAAGACAAATCCCACATCTGTGCTGACCACTCGCCTCCCAGATCTCAGCAGATGGCAATTTCAAACAGAAAAGTTCTGAGTCCCTGAAAATCAGGGTGTACCTTGAACTGTAATCAAGAGTTTGGATATTTTTCCTCCACAAAAAAAATATGTGGCCAGTCTAATTTAATGACATTTCTATCTTCTCTCCACCATTTCTTGTCCAAAGTCTACCTACAAAATTAGCACCTGGTGTCTTATTAGGAGAAGCTCCCACGGCAGATCATCTTTTCAGATAAAGGCAACTCTGTCCCAACCAAAGGGAATTTACCAGTGTGAGCAAAGGGAGATCCTCAGATTGTTTTCAGATACTCAACTGAATAATCACACAAAAACAATCAACATGTTTTGCATTTATTTAAATCCAGAACAGAAGCATCTCAGCCTTCCCAAGAAGAATCTGTACAACACTCAACCAGATGCATAACACACAACACAAGACACAAGAGAGGCAAAGCACAGCCCCAACACCACTGCAGCACTGTGCGGATGCACCAAGGAAGCGTCAGGAGAAAATTCAAGATTAAAAAGAATGAGGAATGAGGAAGACGACTGGGCCAAGAAAGTAACAAGTAAAAACAAAAGCAAAGGCAAATAAACAACAGCGAAAGAGAAACTCCTGCTCTCTCACTGTAGAGCTTTTTCTCCTCCAGCACCCCAACTCTCCTTTCTCCCACTCCTACACAGAACCACGTGAGAGGATCTACTCAATGGAGAACGTGGACAGTTTATCATTTTTCAGAAGAGACGACCAAGTTGTCCCACAGCAGCACAGCGTGCTCTGCCCTCCTCCAACAGCCTGTGTGCCATAAGGCCTTGAAGAGCACCCAAATTCACCCCGAGTGTAGGTGGACTCTGCAGCAGGGATGGTGTGGAGCTCACCAGGAGAAGCCTGGGATCCTTCCGGCAGCAGGAAGGGAGATACCTCGTTGTGGGTGCTGGGGGACATCAGGGCACGTAGGCAGAGGGGGGCTGTTTACACTACTGAGGCTCTCAGCAGCAATCAGGAATTAAAGCTGTTATTAAATCAACCCTCCAGAACTCGAGCAGATGTCCGTGCAAACAGATAACAACGGGGTGATGTTAAACCACAACCGCGAACGAAACGAAGACACGGAGCAACATCTTCTCCCCATTGCTCTGCTCAGCCATGCCAGGCACTATCAGAAGACAAATCAATTACCAAAAGCTACCTGTGGCTGCCCAAATCCGGGGCTGAACGACTTAACTGAGGGACGTGCATCACGAGTTAAAGGCCTTCAATCTCATTTGGTTTTGTCCTTGAAAAAAACCCACCCAATAATAGGTCTGGCTGCGGCTCAGACGGAGGCATAATGCCATCCTCCTCATTAATCAAAGGCTTTCCCCACGGCCAGATGTTTGCTGACTTGTACTGCTTTCTTTTATTACTGGTTTGGAGGCAAAAATTGCTCTGTGCTGAAGTTCCTCCAATTGAACTGGTTGTCCCTGGTAACTGCACCCCGGCATTATTGAGTTACCGAGGCATTCAACGAAGAGTGGCTGTTTGCTTTGACAATTCATACTACTTTCCCCCAATAACCATCAGAGTAAGATGCTAATTTACTTTTAGGACTGTGGGAATTTTACTGCAAACCCAGAAAGAAGCCTGGGTTTTAAGTCTGTCAGTGTCTGGTGCCCACGGTTTGGAAGGAGAGATGTAGAAAAATGCAGAGTACACCAGACAGATGGACAATGATAGATGGACCTTGAAAGTCACATTTTTCAATAACACTAAGCAACAAAAGTGATGCTTTTATATAGGATATGAAGCCATCATGTCTCCCCAAAGCTCTCATGGCCTCAATAAGTAAAGTAACCAAACCACAATGGGAAGTGTTGCCCAGAAAGGATTTCTGGAAGTCTTTGAGCCTGGGCATCACCCACACTCGACCCTGCTGGGTAGAGCTTCTCCCAAACAAGCCCTGTAACCTGCAAGGATGGGGAACTGAGAGCTCAGGGACAGAGCTCTCAGTGTTCCCACCTCTCTCGCTGTCTCTACTCTGCATCTATAATATCCCTTTCTTCCCATAAATCTGTATAATTCGCTGGGGTTTAGGAGTATCCCTTAGTGCAAAGGAACCATAACTCAAAAGCACTGCCTACATTCCTCTAATGCTTTTGTTTTAAAACAAATTAAGCCCGTGAGGTACTGAACATATGCTCGACATCTCCAGCTCTCGCTGGCATGTTTTTGAAAAATAGAAAGTTTGTGCTTTTCTGGGGAGTCAGGTCATTAACTCGACTATTTAAAAAATCAGCCTATTATACGAGGAAACTTCTAACTGCCTGAGCTACAGGTTATAAATCTCCTGTTTAGAAATCTGATATCCTGACATAATTGCCCTTACAACTTACAAATAGGTTCTCTGTTATCCGTAGATTAAGCTTCCTCCAAAGCCACATCACATCTGCTTAGTTTTGAAAATATACAGCACGAGCTTCAATTACTTTACACTCCACACAAAAATAATCCTGAATTTAACTCAGGGCTTCTTGGAATAAGAGTTTAAGACCCCATAATCTTTTTATTTCATGTTTTCTTGCAATCTAATAGATGGAAGCACTGGCCAGCATGTAAAACTAATGCCACCTTCCACTTCTATGATTTCCCAACCATTTAACTACATTGCAGTGGAATTTTTAAAGCAAATATGGCAAGCAGAAGTCCCACCACCTAAATAATCTGAAATGTTCTATAGGGAAATGGTCAGCTACTAATTGGAACCACAGTGTTTTCACATCCCTGTAGGAAGAGGGTTTGGTTTAAAAGAAATCCGAGTTCAACTGTAGTTCCTCTGAAGGATGAAGCTTCTGTTGCAGCTCCTCTGATTAATGAAACTGCTCAGATCCCGACCACTTGGGTGAGCTCCCAGTTAGAAGTGTCTGGACTTCAAAGGGGCAAACTGGAGGCTTTGGGCAGCATTATCATCCAGGTGCACAGCATTAAAGACGTGAGAGCTTTTGCAGAACTGGGGGGCTTAGTGACAAAAAACGGCAGCAAACGAGATAAAAAAAGCCAAATCCGCGTTTCAAAGCTACATCTCTTCTCAGCAGCAGGGACATCACACGGTGCTGCCAGACAACAGCCAACTTTTCCTTAAACAGTTCCTTTACCTAAGGAACAGAGCGGAGTGCTGGCAGAGCAGGGCTCAGAGACCCGTCCAGGAAGATGTCATCCCTCTCATCCCTTGCATCCCAACGCAGCCTCGCAGTGTCCGGACACAGGGCGTTCCCGAGGGGGCTCAGCCACCCCCGGCCCTGCAGGTACCAGCGTTATCCCGATCCCAAACAAAGCCCAGCCAGAGCCTGCCCGCTGCTTCCACACCCACAGCCTCAACCACTCGCCAGAAAGATGTTTAGAAATGGCACTGTGGGGCACCATCTTTTCAATTCTTACTCAATTGCTTCCAGAGATTAGCTTTGTAAAGAGGACTTTTTTTTTTCTTTTAAGCATTGCGAGCTCGCTGGGAACTGAAGGCTCAGCCCGTGCCTTTCTTTTCCTCACAGCCTGCCCCATCTGGGTCTTAGCGTGCTTTCTGTCCGCTGTCTTCCAGATTAAACTCTACGGATGAGAAGCTGTTACTTGTAGAGTATCGAACACACCAAACGAGAGGCACAAACCCCATCCCACAAACTGGCCGGGCAGCTTCGCCAGCAGCTCCCAGCCGAGCCGGGCTCACTCGCTCCTCAACCACCGCGTGTCCTCCCACGGCTGGCAGAGGCCACGGCTCCTTTCTGTGCCCGAACCCACGCAAGAGCCCACGGGCACCGTGTCCGCTGCCCACACCAAGGTCTGGTTTCCTCGGGCACCCACCTGAGTGACGCCGTGCCCGTGCCTGGGCTCGGAGGAGCTGCTCCCCTCGCACCTCACCTGCAGCCCCGCTCCTCTGCGGGGCCCGGCGAGGCCAGCGGCTCCGGCCGCCCGCACAGACCACGACGCCCAGCGCAGGGCTCCCCTCCCGCGGGGCTGCCCCGGTGCCGCGGCTCCCAGGCCCCGCAGGAGCCGGGCGAGACGGCGTCGCCCCGCGGGACAGCAGCCGCCACCTCCCCGCCCCTTCCCCCGATCC